>CAMAPF010001106.1:600000-921375 GCA_945859915.1 Cuscuta epithymum
ATTTTATTATGAATTAAAACATTCCAATAGGTATAAGGGTATATTTGTCCAAGACACACATAATTAGTCCTATGGAAACATAGTTTATTTTTTGGTCCTATTTGTGCAAAGTGAATGACTTTTAGTCCTATTTTGATAATTAACTCATATCTTATTCTCCTTCCCTAGAGTCCAATTTTTCATACAACTCCTTGTTCACTTTCCCTCGTGCTTCCATTACAACTTTCTTTGTTTGTCTTTTAGCCTCCTTGCATGCTTCTATGTTCTCATCAGTCTAACTTGTCCCCAGTTTTTTGTAGCAATCTCTTTTGTGCTTTTTGGACGGCACACATTCTTTAGATTCTCCAAGGATCATTTGGAGACAAGTTGGATTAAAAAGATTTGGATTTGGATTAAACCCTAAATCCAATTAAAAATTTAATACGGAGTATATTTTTAAAAAGATTTGGATTAAAATAGAAAAGATAAAACAATTGCATCGTAATATAGAGCAGCTAATTGCCTTTCAACATGACATGCAAATAGGGTGAATCACCCTATCTTGTGAGAGTGAACAAAATTAATTTACATGACATGCAAATAGGGTGAATCACCCTATCTTGTGAGAGTGAACAAAATTAATTTACAGCATCTCCAATGCTACAATGTGCACGGTACACATGTGGATTGAGATCATCTGCCATAAGGCAGAGTGCCTTGCTCAAATGGACGACACAAATAAAAAAGCAGGCATCAAGATTTGTGGAAAAATCGGGGCCATTAATCTTCCACCCTTCATTTTTTGATCTGATGGATGAAAACAGTTAGGCACACTCCTTGGCCGCTTAACCAAGGCAGAGATGCCGGACCTGTGCACATGTGGCATGAGAGAGATAGACACAAAATATTAAATTTATGACATTTCTCTCTCATTCTTTCCACGGTCTTATCATCTTGTGTGTTTTTGGTATATTTTTCTCAACAATGTCAACTACAGTATTTTATTCATTGTTTTTAATTGATTATCTTTCACGTTTTATATCGAAGATGCTCTTGGTGTTAAAGTGTACAAATTGTTGGGATTATTATTAGTTAAATACACATTGAGGCCATCATAAACCGAGCACTCCAGTCCGCTGGGTGCAAGGTTACCTTCCCTAGTGTTTGGTCTCAGGTTCGAAACCCGCTAGACACTTAGGGGAGAGGAGGAAGGTCTTGCTCCCAATGATTCTTTGTACCTTCACGGTTAAGAAGGGAGACTAAGAGTCGGTTACAGGAGAGCCAGCCCTAGAGGGAACCCTAGGCGGCCATCCCCAACCCTAAGCGTGTGGTATGTTGTTCTCCTAGCAATGTGTAGAGGTTGTATGTTTCTAATCGGTGTAATCGATCTGGTAAATTTTCATTGTTCATGGTTGGTAAAGCCTTTTCAACCTTGTTGTTTCGATGTTTCAAATACTCGCCCACCACCTGAACCACCGCCTCACTCTGGGAAGAAGAAGATGATCAATTAGATATCATTTTTGATGGCTGGTCAAACCGATGCTTCTGAAAATTTCTGCTTGACTAATTTTCCTTTGTTGGTTGCTGGTCAAACCAATTCTCCCTTTCTGTTGGCTGGTAAAGCCAGATCTTTTAGTTGTAATTTTTTATTTTCTCTTTGGAGTAGCAAGAAGAGCAGCGAGTTTGTTAAACTAGACCACATTATTGCGGGGTTAGCGATCTGGAAGGTTTCATTAGATCTGTTCCGTTCTATGTCTCATCCTATTGTAGTCATCCTATTGTAGCCATATGATATTCATTCTCTTGTATCTTTGCCATCTTTTGATAATAAATTAGTTATTTGATTTTCGAAAAAAAAAAGAACAGAGACTAAGAAGGGAGAGGGTGATAATGAAGATAGCGAGTTTGTGTGGTAGGGGGAGCAGCCTTGAAAACAGGTGATGTAAATCCTGCTGGATTTGTCCTCTAGGAACCAATAGTAACAAGTTTGACTGTGATCAGATCCGACGTATCTATTTAGGATTTTTGGGACTTCGGAAGATAATTATGGGAGCATAAGTCGCTGAATTATCAAAGAAAACGTTGCTGGCAGATCCTCTTGGCTGGGTATTGAACGCAACATGCGGCTGACAGTAAAGCATCACTCATACCCTTTTTTTTTTGACTTTTTCAATAATGGAGATTCTCTACCGTTTCACGGAGGCTTTGAACTGTGTGCCGGGCAAGAATAGTTGGGTCCAAATTTTAAATTTTAGTCCCGTTTTTAGATTTTTTATAGTCCACACCTCGCTCGAATTTTCCACCTCCTTTAACATGTTTTGTCGTCATCCAACATGTTTTTTTTAAGGCAAAGGGTGAATAGGGGTGCCAAATCCCTTCATAAAAAAAGTTATACTACTTCCGTCCCTTATTTATCTTCATAGTTCGGTTTACGATGCTTGACTGACGATAAAGCAACTCGATCTCTGTTCACACTCGGATTATTTTCAGTAAATAAAATTTACATATTCAGAAACTACATTAAAACTGCTATAAAGCCTGATCAAGAAAATTTAAGTTTGATAAAAATTTGATATATAAAGTAAAAGATTAAGAGTAATTTGAGTTGACCATTTGAATAGTAACTATGAAGATAATTTTGGGACGGAGGGAGTAACACTTTTCATAAAAAGGAGATTTTCTTTTTTGTTGCCTTTTTCCCTTCGGCTTTCTTTAAGGCAAAGGGTGAATAGGGGTGCCAAATCCCTTCATCTTAGGTGCCATGTGCTCAGTTAGGGGTGTTCATTCGGTAATATCGAACCGAACCGAACCGAAATTTCAGTTATGCATTTTCACATACCGAATACCGAACCAAACTAAATCGTTTTGGTTCGGAAAATCCGGTTCGGTAATTGGTAAAACTGAATTACCAATTAGGCATTAAACAAATACTAATTATTTATAAATAAATTTTTAAATATGTTATATATAATACGTAGTATATAAATACTATGTATACCGAGTATTATGTATAAATATACGTTTTCAAAAATAATAATAATATATAAATGGGATAAGGGTCAGATAGGGCCTCGAACTCGAAAAAAAATGTCAAATAAGGTCATATTTAGGATGCTCTGTCCGGCCGACGCCATTTGGGGCGGTTCTAGATGCCATTTTTTGATGAATTTTTTTAGCATCTTCCTCATTAAGTCTAGTTTAACCATACCAAATTTCAGCTAAAAATTCAACCGAGAAGGTAGTCAAATAATTTTTTGAAGATAATTGTGAAGTTAAACAACCCCGTACATTTCGGAAAATCATTTGACTACCTTCCCGGTTGCATTTTTAGATGAAATTTGGTATGAGTAAACTAGACTTAATGAGGAAGATGCTCAAAAAATTTCATCAAAAAATTCCATCGGGAACCACCCCAAATGGCGTCGGCCGGACAGAGCATCCTAAATATGACCTTATTTGACATTTTTTTTTGAGTTCGAGGCCCTATCTGACCCTTATCCCTATATAAATATATATTCATAACGAAATATGGGGAAAACAATGAGAGAATCTCCCACTTCTCTGTAGCTTCCCGGCGCATGGGATTACTTATCCGGCAACATCGCCGAAATCCCCAACATCCAAACTATGATACTCACCTATTCCAATCATTACCGGTGCAACCAAGACATCGAAGAACCAATTCACTGGTTCCTTTACGACCCTAAATTCAACAGAGAACTAGACGTGAGGCATCCCCAAATCGAATGGTTGCAATCGTCCTTGTGGCTATTCCCCAAGACTCACCACCGACTTCGACGCCTGGGACTCACAACAACCACCTAACTCTCTTTCACATTACTCGCGTCCACAGCGCAGGCTCAGACAACGGAAAGACGGTTCACAAGTGTCTGGACTCTACACGACGAAGCCCAATACCAATCAGGTATTTCCTCCGATGGGTCGTCAGTACTCTACTCCGAGCCGGAGGCTACTTCACGAACAACAACGCATCAACCCTTTTCCATCCTTGTCGTCAGCAGAGTACCCAGAAGATTCCTGGTGCATAGTCCACCACGGGCGACGTCGCTCCAACCACCAACGCATCCTGTGAAATTTAAAGGTCAGCAACCACAATTTGGTTAAGCACTACCGTTTTCAACCCCAATTTATGGAAGGCGATTCTCACATGCGAAGCATAGCCGTCCCCCACACCGGAAAATTTGGTTGAGATACTGGCGGAGAAGAGCACTGCGGGTACTCAGGGTCAAGGGGGAAGACCAGCATTCATCGGAGGAGAAGAGATGCCGGTCACAGTACCTTCGCAGGGGCCCTCAATAATTAACCAGCCAGGCAACCAGTCATGGTGACTAATTCAACTGGCGCTGTACGAAGACTCACATGAGCTGAAATTGTGAGTTGGGATGCTAACACTTGTGGAGCCCAAGGCAGCACATCTTCTACAATCCTGAAGCCATCCTCAAAAATAAAAGAAATTACAGCTAACAAAGATACAACATTTACGCCAGATGATTCTTACAAGGATTGTGAAAATTTTCAATTTTTTGGAGAGTAGGGTTTTGACTCCATCAAAATTGAATCCAAAGTGTTCAGATTGGCTGCAAGAGAAGATGAAATTGAAATTTTTGAGATACAAAAATCCTCACTTAGAATGATTAATTTCAAATCAGATTACGCTCCACGGATCTACCACTCTATATTACAAATCACATGCTCAGACAGAGCAGAAAAATCAGGTCTATCACTATCTCTACTCAGAACAACAAACTCGGCTCTAATATGAAGAGTTCTAAAGAAAATGGGACCTCCATTTTAGTTCCCACGGGCCCATCCAATTCTAATCTCAATGAGTTTTTAACATTATTTTCTAATTTTGTTAAATTATCATCTGAGCAGGAGGAAGTCATGAAATGGAAGTATGGCACTTCAGGTGACTCTGAAGAAATCACCATTTCCAAACTCATTTTTAATCATGAAGTTCAGAGAGCCTTCGGCGAGAAGCAACAGTTGATCTTATCTGACAAACAACCACAAATTCCTCTCCTCCAGGGCTTACTCTGATGTCTCCGACAATTTTGATCAGCCTGATGACTCTTTCTTCTCAGACGATTTCCTAGGACATGCGACCGAAAGTGATCGTCGACCCCCATTATCAAACTAGGACATTAGAAAATCCAAATTTAATAGAACGATCTGCCGAAAAGGAAAGCTGTAAATTTACAGAAAGCCTGCAAGTTTACGATCCTCCGAAAACTGCTTGCCAACTGAAAAACTGAACACACAACTCAAAATCTAGAGAAAATCTCATAAGAATAAGAGGCGTCATAGTATGAGGACCAGATCACATTCCACAGAATTTCCTTGGATCTAGTTTTATTATTATTTGTATTTTCTTTTACTTTCCGTTCCGTTCTTTTTTCTTTTATTTCTCTTTTTGCATTGTAATTTTATTTTACTTTATGAATAAAATCGTTTTTCTTAAAAAAAATACATAACGAAATATATATATGTATATAAATAAAAAAATATACCAAAGCATGGCGACACGAGGTTTGCAATGGTTTATGGTTGCGATGCGAGAGTTGTAGGGCATGGCGACGAAGATGATGACTGCAAGCAGTGATTGAGGCTCACGTGTGGGACGAGGAGATTTGCATGGGTTTCGTATAGGCCATCTTTTGATCGAATCAAGTAGTGAGGTACTGAGGTACCAATAGTACGGCCTCCTCCTGAACCACCACCATGGGTTGTGCGAGAGGCTAGAGCCCGTGAAAGTTTTCCAATAAATTTTTATTATTTTGTCACTTGGTTTCTCGTTGTCATCTTTGTTGCTAGAGGTTTGTCAGTTTGTTTGGGAATTTAGCTTGGTTTTATGTCTTTGAGTATGTTTGGATCTATGGGAACATGGATGGCTGTGTCAAGCCCGTTACATGGTTAGCGATTCGTGTTGCTGAGGTGATCGTTTCTAAGTCTGATCATAGGGTTTACAGTCGTAATTGTTGGAGTCTAGTAGTTGGTGTCAGTTTTCTTCTTCCTTTGATTGATGTAATGATCCTGAAACTTATGATATAAAAGACTGAATTTTGATGATAAAAAAACAATAATACTCAAATAAGCAGTTTTTCCTGGACATGCATTAAATGTAATTTAACTACAATCTAAAATAATTCGGGATTTGAATCTTGATACCAGATTTTCTTTTTCAATAATCTCACTAAATAATTTAATAATCTCTTACACGCAATGATAATCTTTAAATAAACTCATGGATGGAGATGTTGTAAGAGAGAAAATTGCTAGCTTTCTAGCAATATGATTGAAAAGGTTATAATTCCTAAAATAGGACTAGTTAGTTTTTTATTCTTGAATTAATGATGTCTTGCATGTATGATGTATGATACATATTTTGATGCTATTTTCTCTCTCTTTAATTTAATCATTATTCATGTAAACGCATACTTAATTTTGTAAGTGAATGTTAGAAATTATAATCCTATAAAGATAAATTTTGGACTTGCTAGTCTCAAGGACTCAACAAATGAAAGTGTAGGGGAACTGAGAAATTTAACAGCCACAACAGTGTCAGAATCCCTTTTAACTGAAACAGGGGTTCTTGTTTCTTGAGTTTGCAGACTGGTAGTAGAAAATCCTCGGAGAAGTCAATGTTAACTTTCACGACATATTCCAATGACACCCACAACACACCAAAAATGCCTCAAACAATAGAAATCCCACTGGATTGCTCACTTGAAAATCCTACGGAAAGCTGCCCTCCAAATTATTACCCATCAAAGCTGCCCACAGAAATCCAAGACTCCCAAACAACACCTCCATCATCATGCCCCGAATATTTCCGTTGGATCTATGACGACTTGTGGGCGTGGAGGGAGACTGGAATAACCAGAGAAATGGTGATGAGGGCCAGGAGAACTGCCAACTTCCGGCTGGTCATAGTGAATGGGATTGCTTACTATCAGAGATACCGCAAGTCATTTCAAAGTAGAGACACTTTTACCTTATGGGGCATTCTACAACTGTTAAGAAGGTATCCTGGAAAAGTGCCCGATTTGGACCTAATGTTTGACAATGTTGATTGGCCCGTCGTCAAGAAGAGACGTTTTCCAGGTCCAAATAACACAGCCCCACCTCCACTGTTCCGATACTGCGGGGACGACACTACTTGGGATATTGTCTTTCCTGATTGGTCCTTCTGGGGATGGTATGCATGCATGTGTCTACCTAGCTTTATATATCTCTTCAGCTGCTAAGAATAAGTTTATCATTAACTCAACTCTAAAAGAACTCTCTTTAGCAAGTGTGAGTTATCTGACACTTGTGAAATGGTTGACGAAAATTCATTTGGAAGGGACTTGAATTATGTTTCAGGCCTGAAATCAATATTAAGCCATGGGAGGTTTTATCAAAGGAGTTGGAGCAAGGGAATAGAAAGATCAGTTGGGTGGAGAGAGAACCATATGCATACTGGAAAGGAAACCCTGAAGTTGCAGAAACCAGAAAGGATTTGCTCAAATGTAACATCTCCGAGAAGCACGATTGGGGTGCTCGTGTGTACGCCCAGGTAAATTGCCCACAAAATTTCTCTAATGCACAGATGCAGTCTATTAAAAATAAATGATAGGCATAACTCATCAACATAGTCTTAAAACATATAATTCATGAAGCACAAAAATAATGTGTGGCATCTGTATTTCTTTGTAGGACTGGATCCAAGAACAAAAACAAGGTTACCAACAGTCCAACCTAGCTGACCAGTGCATTCACCGGTAAACAAAGTCACTACCTCAGTCGGAAAGAAAAAATAATTTTAATTTTTACTACCTAATTACTAGAATATAACTTCAATTTAGAGTACTTGTACTTATTTAATTACATTGCTTTTATGTACATTAATTAATTAACTAATTATGGTTCTGGTTGGGAAAATGACAGATACAAGATTTACATTGAAGGATCAGCATGGTCTGTTAGTGAGAAATACATATTGGCATGTGATTCTGTAACTTTACTAGTAAAACCACATTACTATGATTTCTACACCAGAGGTTTGATGCCATTGAAGCACTACTGGCCAATTAGGGATGATGACAAATGCAGGTCTATTAAGCATGCCGTTGAATGGGGCAATAGTCATTTGCAAAAGGTAAACAAATTTTTACGCACACGAAATATATATGTAATCATCGATTTAAAATCACAAAGACACTAGATCCAATCTCTTTGCAGCATGTTTCATCATTGATCACACCCGTTTTCCTAAATAATGCTATATCTTAACAATCAAGGGCCTAAGTAGACTTGAGGTTTAAGTTCAATAATTATAGGAGTTGTCCAAAGTCTTATGAGTATATGTAGTTTGTTACTTTTTGTTTAACCAGTGTGGAATAAACTCTTCCACCCCAAGCGAGTTTTTGGGTCGATTTTTACAACACATCTCAGGTTTACTCATTTGACATTGATGAAATATAAAAACATCAACCAACATGTAAGGCATTGCCTACTCTTCATGAATGAAGTTTTTCTGCTGAAATTGCATGTTTATTATGTGTATAAAACAGGCACAAGAGATTGGAAAGGAAGGAAGCAAATATGTTCAGGAAGAACTGAAGATGGAATACGTGTATGACTACATGTTCCATCTGTTGAATGAGTATGCGAAGCTCTTGAAGTACAAACCAACAAAGCCTCAAGATGCGGTTGAACTTTGTTCAGAGAGGATGGCTTGCGGAGCGACAGGATTGGAGAAGGAATTCATGTTGGAGTCCCTGGTGAAAGGTGCATCAATCACACCACCCTGCACAATGCCACCTCCCTTTGATCCAGCAAGTCTCCACACTGTTGTGAAATCCAGAGAAAACACAATAAAACAAGTGGAGTCATGGGAAGACCTTTTCTGGCAACATTAAACCCCGGATGACATAAACATGAACCATACGTGATATATAGATACAGAGTATACATATATATACGCATGCTTACTATGAGTTTCTGTTTTTCTAGCTTTATCCCACTGTACATCTAACAATGTCAGATGAATCAACATAACAGTTTTTTCTTATTTAGTTTCAGAGAATGCTAGAGTTGTGAGTCATCATCTATGGCGGCTGTAACATACATTGTGTAAATGGCAGCAAAAAGCCTGCAGGGATACAATCAAAATATGAACTTATCAAAAACTGATCAAACGTGTAGAATTGTTGACGTGCACTTTGTCGTGGTGTGCACTCAAAAATAAATAATAATACAATACAACAATTATACGTAGTATAACGAAGTAAGGTTCGTATCCACAGGGAAAGGAATATTTCTCTTTTTAATTAACTAGTAACAAAAGGGGGGTTTAGGTTTGAGTGATTTAATTTAATTAAATATGAAGATGAACGACTTATATGAGTTTAATAAATTGAGATTAAGACTTGGTTTTGCTTTTATCCACTTAATGAAATGTTCGTCGATCCCGGTTATATCTTTAACTATCTTCCTCTCGAATACTCAATCGAGGAGTATATCCAATTCATCGAGGGTAGTTAAAAATAACGAGACGCGTTCAATTAATAAAATTTTATCAGTCCAAGACCTCAAAGATGAGCGTTCTATCAATTAGGGACCCGAAAGATAAACTCTATCAATTAGGGGCCTATATTATTACATTCTATCAATATAATGCTCGAAATTTTAACACCGTTAACATTCTGGTACCGAAAATGTGATGTGGCACTAGATCCATTAAAAAACGTAAATAAAATTGCCACATCATACGTCCGAATCACCGCTCTTCTATTCCACCTCAACGCAAGTAAAGTTCCTAAATGACGGAGTATCTTCCTTACATTTCAGCCACAGCCAGAAACACCATCGATTCATCTTACCTCACTGACCACACCTCTTCATCTTCAACGCTCAATCACCATAGCTCTGTCTTCCTCGACACCCGCATGTTAGCTCATAGTGAGCAGAGAACCCACCTGGATAAAAGCTTCGTGTGCTGATAAATTTTAACTGCAAAACGGAAAAAGGAGATCGAGTCGGTATGACGACATATACTTTTTAATTAACTTTGTTTTTTTTCAAAGTTAGGTCACGTAGTTGATAAATTAGTTTCAATACGTAAAGTCTCTCAATTGTTTCTTTGAGGGAAAATATGTGCTATATCATCTCTCGGTCATTTGCATCAGAAATGTAGTGCAAGAATCTTTGTAATGGATATGAGATTTCAAATTTCTAGTCCTTGGTGCTATTAAGTAATAAAGAAGATCCAATTTAAGATCCAATTTTATTGAAATTAGTCAAGGTAACCGACTATATTTTCAATATGAGTAAACCAAATTACAGTTAAAAAATTAAATGTTCATTATAAGTGGGCGTCTTTATTAGTGGGATTTGGTGGATTACAACTTCATACAATTTTGTGTGTTCTTTCTTTTTCTTTTTGTGTGTTCCTTCTATTTATTTTTGAAATTAGATTTTTGTATGTTCAACAAAATTTAGTTGTCCTAAACTTTGAATTATATGGATTCTACCTTTCTTACTTTCATTTAGCTTTATCTTGATCTAATGAGATTGGTTTTTACTTTTTAGTAGAGTACTTTGAATTTTTACTAAAGCACATGCATCATTTTTAGTAGTAAAAGCTTTTCCTCTCTTATTTTTTAATGATTAACCAAAAAGAGGATTTAGCAAACAGGTACATAAAAAGCATATATTTATTAGAGAAGTTGTCAAGCTTAGCCGGCTTATACTATTGCTGCATTTGATGGCTAGAGTGTAGCAGAACCAAAGTGCACAGAAGTAAAGAATCACCCAGTACATTTTGTTGGTAGCTATCACGATTCATACTTATAGTTTGGCTTCGCAGAATACTTTTACTTCTTTTTCAAAAAGTGATGATGTGTATGGCAGTGTTTATGTATTAAAATTGATGTTTACCCAACTTCTCTTTTATGGTTACAATTTGTTAAATTTTATGGTAGGTCTGAAGTCTAAGTGAATAGTAGCCGGATCAAGTTTTTATCTTTTGTTCTCCAGTAAGCTTATCAACATATTGTACTATTTTTTTTTAAATGGAAGTATGAATTTGCAGAGATCCTAGCAGTGTTAAATTTTGCTATAGTTCTTATTAATATGGCTTTGTTTTGAAGACATGCTCTGTCTCAGTAAAGTTGATTTGATTAACATCAAATGTATACATGTATGCTTTTCTATCTGTTTTCTTTTGTATTGCTTGGGAGGTTAATCAATATTGTGATTCTTGGTATAAAGCTTTGTACCGGTACACAGCTTGTAAAAAAAATTCACTTTGTTTTGCAGGTTTCCAATCATTCAAAACATTCAATGATGATGAGGCAAGTGAATATGATAGGGACCCGGATGGTCCACTTACTAGAAACAAGTTCTTTGACCAAGTCTATTCTAGAAGAGCTAAAAGGAGTAATAGTTAGTTAGTAGTTAGCCGGTTGTTACTTTTAGCTACCTTCTATTTTTAGAAGGATATAAATAGTAAATCTCCTGCGGAGGGGAGGAGGCTGTAATTCTGACTTGTAGCATGTCCTGGGAAGATCAGAGTTTATCTCTATCTTGTTGCCTAAGTAATAAAATTTGCCTTTGAGTCCTTGAATCGATTCTGTGATCTTGTAGATTAGAATTGCAGGTTCGCATCATTGGTATCAGAGACTCGGTTTTGTGAATGGTTGGAACGCGAAGGAAAATGGAAGGGCGATTGACGGAGATTGAAAGAATTCAGAAAGAATCGGAAACGAAGTATGATAATCTGATCGCGATGATGACGGCAATGCAGGCCGGCTTCGCGGAAATTCAGAATAGGAACGCTGACCGATCGAGGAGTAGATCGCGGCGCTCTACTTCTTCGCGCCGGACGATGCACCATCGGGATGCGAGGAATCCGGAGAGTTCTGAAGGATCGGACCACCATTCCGATCATTCAGCTTCGATTCGAGAACATCACAGGCATCACCGAACTCATCAGGGTGGAAGGAAGGTTGAATTGCCAGTTTTCAAAGGGGAGGATACCGGCGGTTGGCTACTGAGAATGAATCGGTATTTCAGGATGAACAGGACAGCGGAAGAAGACAAGATTGACGTAGCTGTCATCGCCATGGAGGACCAGGCCCTTAGTTGGTTCGAATGGTGGGAAGGACATGCGGTACGTCAAAACTGGGAAACTTTTACTAAAGCATTGACTAAGCGCTTTCAACCTGAATTGATCCAGGATCCTTTGGGATCGTTGTTTAGTCTGAAGCAGAAAGGGACTGTCAAAGAATATAGAGATCAATTTGAGAAATCGATAGCTTCACAGAGACATCTGACTGAGGAAATATTGAGAAGTGTATTCCTGAAAGGGTTAAGAAGGGACGTGAGGGCTGAAGTGAAGCTATGTCAAGCCAGATCTTTAGCAAAAATGATGGATACAGCCATTCTGATTGAAAAGAAAAATCATGAAGTTCTTCTCATGAAGAATAAAGAAGAGGGAAAGAAAAAAGGATTGAGCAAACAGAATATTCAGTTCACAGGCCAGAAATGGAGGGATTCAAATCAGTGGAAAAACTATCCCAATACTTCTGCAAGTGGAGGCAGATCTTCTGATGAAATTAAGACTACGGAGGGAAACAAGAATATGAATTTCAGAAAAGATGGGCCAAGATTGTCTAAGGGAGAACTGTTGGAAAGAAGCAGGAAAGGTTTGTGCTTCAAATGTGGAGAAGAGTGGGGAAAAGGGCATACCTGCAAAATGAAGAACTATAAAATGATACTTGTGGAACACTCTGAGGGTGAATTGGAATCTGAAGAGGAACTTTTGGAGTCTGAAGAAGATACCAACCCTAAATTAGAGTTAAAGACAATGCAGCTTTCTGTTCTGAGTAAGGAAGGGATACCTGCCTTAAACACTTTCAAGGTGAAGGGACATTTACAATGGGCTGAAGGAAAACAAGAGGTCAACATACTCATTGATTGTGGTGCTACCCACAATTTTGTATCACAAAAATTGGTGAATAAGTGCCAGATTCCCTATACGACTATCCAAGGATACAAAGTACAAATAGGCAATGGTGATTGCATTTCTAACAAGGGCAGATGTTCTGAGATGAGATTGAAAGTGCAGGGAATTGATATCCAGCAAACTTTTTACATATTGGAACTGGGAGATACTGAATTGGTGTTAGGGATGGAGTGGTTGGCTGGACTAGGAGACATGGAGGTGAATTTCAAAAACAAGACATTGAAATGGAGCAAAGGAAATCAGGTTTACACTTTGACAGGAGATACAGCTTTAAATCAAATGGAGGTATCTTTTAAAACCATGGTTCACTTATTACAGCAAACTGGAGATGGATTTTTGTTATGTTATGATGGGCAGGTGAATCAGAACAAGTTGTATGATGTCAGAGAGGGATATTGGGATGAAATTGTGGCAAGATTTCCAGAAGTTTTCTCTGATCAGTTGTCTTTTCCACCAGCTAGGGAGTGTGATCATGCCATAAGAATTAAGGATGGTGTTAATATACCCAATCTGAGGCCTTACAGGTATACTTTTGACCAAAAAAATGTGATAGAAAAGATTATAGATGAAATGCTGCAGTCTGGAATCATCAGGAATAGTAACAGCCCCTACAGTAGTCCTGTACTTTTAGCCAAAAAGAAAGATGGGGGGTGGAGATTTTGTGGGGATTATCGCGCTTTAAATAAGATTACTATTCCTGATAAATTCCCAATCCCTGTGATAGAAGAGTTATTGGATGAGTTGGGAGGGGCCAAAATATTCTCCAAACTAGATCTGAAGTCAGGTTATCATCAGATTCGGATGAAAAGCTGTGACATCCATAAAACTGCCTTTAGAACCCATTCAGGACACTATGAATATATGGTTATGCCTTTTGGCTTAACCAATGCTCCTGCTACTTTTCAAGCCCTTATGAATGAGGTGTTGAGGCCTTATTTGAGAAGATTTGCTTTGGTGTTTTTCGACGACATTCTGATTTATAGCAAGACAGACTCTGATCATGCAGAACATTTGAAGATTGTTTTGGAAGCATTAAGGAAAAATAAATTGGTGGCAAATAAGAAAAAATGTTCTTTTGGAAAAAGACAGTTAAGCTACTTGGGACACATAATTTCTGAGGAAGGGGTAGCTGCAGACCCAAGTAAAATTGAGGCAATGAAGCTGTGGAATATTCCTAAAGACTTGAAGGAGCTGAGGGGTTTTTTAGGTCTAACAGGGTATTATAGAAGGTTTGTTAAAGGTTACAGTCACATTGCTGCTCCTTTAACAGCCCTATTGAAGAAAGATGGTTTTAAATGGGGAGAGGAAGCTAAGCAAGCCTTTGAAAAATTGAAGAATGCAATGATCAATGTACCAGTACTGAGGATACCTGATTTCACTAAGAATTTTGTTATAGAAACTGATGCCTCAGGAAGGGGTTTAGGGGCAGTTCTTATGCAAGAAGGAGGACCAATTGCATACATGAGTAAAGAACTATCTCCCAGGCATGTTACTAAATCAGTATATGAAAAGGAACTCATGGCCATCGTCTTTGCTGTTCAAAAATGGAGGCCTTATCTTTTAGGAAGGAGCTTTGAAGTCCATACGGATCAAAAAAGTTTGAAATATTTGATGGAACAAAAGGCAATGGGAGAAGATCAGCAAAAATGGATAGCTAAATTGATGGGGTACAGTTTTGAAATCAAGTACAAACCTGGGGTTGAAAATAAAGCTGCAGATGCTCTTTCCAGGAAATCGACATTTGCAGCCCTATCTTCAGTTAGGTGTAAGGAATGGGAAGGTTTGGGAGAAGAGCTGGAAAGGGATCCCAAGTGGATGCAAGTGGTTCAAAGGATGTTGACTCAGCCAGATAAATATCCTGAATACAAAAGAAAAGGGGGATTATTATACTATAAAGGGAGGTTGGTGCTGCCAAAAGGGTCTTCTAGGGTACTCACTATTCTTAAGGAGTACCATGACTCTGCAGTGGGAGGCCATTCCGGGTATTTCAGAACAATGAAGAGGATCTCCAGTCTATTCTTTTGGCAAGGGATGAAGCATGACATCAAGGATTACATACGGGGATGTGAAATTTGTCAAAGGAATAAGTATGAGGCTTTAAAGCCTGCAGGACTGTTGCAACCTTTACCAATACCAGACCATGTATGGACTGATATTAGTATGGACTTCATTGGAGGACTACCCAAATCCCAAGGGAAAGACACCATATTAGTGGTGGTTGACCGGTTTACTAAATTCTCACATTTTATCCCTCTGGCACACCCCTACAATGCCAAGGGAGTGGCTGAAGTATTTGTGCAAGAAGTGGTGAAGACTCATGGATTTCCTAAATCCATAGTCAGTGATAGAGACAGCCTATTCTTGAGTTCATTTTGGTCTGAGTTATTCAAGTTAGCAGGAACAAAACTTAAATACAGTACTGCATATCACCCTCAAAGTGATGGGCAGACTGAAGTGGTAAATAGATGTTTGGAGACCTACTTGAGATGCCTAACTGGAAGAAAGCCTAAGCAATGGCTAAAATGGCTACCTTGGGCTGAGTATTGGTTCAATACTAATTATCACAGTTCTTTGAAGGGAACCCCTTATCAAGCTTTGTTTGGGCAACCACCTCCTCCAATAATCAGAGCTGATGTAGGGCTGACTGCAGTGGAAGAGGTAGCCAGAATGACAGCAGAAAGAAATATGATGTTGACTGAACTGAAGGATAATTTGGCCAAGGCACAGAATTTAATGAAGCAGCAAGCAGATAAACACAGGAGGGAGGTCAAATTGGAAGTAGGAGATATGGTTTTCTTAAAGATCCAACCTTATAAGATGAAAAGCTTAGCTAAGAAGCTCAATCAAAAACTCAGTCCAAGATTTTATGGTCCTTATGAGATCTCTGAAAAGCTAAGTCCTGTAGCTTTTAAACTCAAATTACCTGCAGGGAGTAGAATCCATCCTGTTTTCCACATCTCCTTATTGAAGAGAGTATTGAAGCCTACTGTTTTCTACCAGAATCTTCCAGATTGTCTCACAGAAGGGTGTGAGTTGCAAGTAAATCCTGAAGAGGTGAAAGATTTCAGAATTAATCAAGAAGGTAAGAAGGAGATTCTAGTACATTGGAAAGGGCTTCCTGAATTTGAAGATTCCTGGGAGGAGGTTCAAGTGATCCAAGATCAATTCCCAGAATTCCAACTTGGGGACAAGTTGGTTGTCCAAGGAGGGGGTATTGATAGGGACCCGGATGGTCCACTTACTAGAAACAAGTTCTTTGACCAAGTCTATTCTAGAAGAGCTAAAAGGAGTAATAGTTAGTTGGTAGTTAGCCGGTTGTTACTTTTAGCTACCTTCTATTTTTAGAAGGATATAAATAGTAAATCTCCTGCGGAGGGGAGGAGGCTGTAATTCTGACTTGTAGCATGTCCTGGGAAGATCAGAGTTTATCTCTATCTTGTTGCCTAAGTAATAAAATTTGCCTTTGAGTCCTTGAATCGATTCTGTGATCTTGTAGATTAGAATTGCAGGTTCGCATCAGAATATGATAGTACAAAGTACATCTTCCAAGTGATCCACTTCGCACTATCAATTTCATAACTGCTTAATCAATCGGTACACTGGTAATAGGCTTATTTACTTATAGGAAAAACATTGTATAAAGAGGCTGCATCATTAAAAGGACACACAAAAATGATATAAATTCAAACATTATAAATGAAATGTCAAATGAATCGGTATAAATGAAATTTTTAATTCAAACAAATACCTTTAAAAAACTGAAACACTCCATCTTAGTAAGTAGTTCAAGGAATTTGTCTTAAAAAGATTAAAATGAAATTAGTGCGCTATAAATGAAGTAGTCCTTTAAGATGTGCTAATCACAGCAAAGATCAAAATGAAACATCTCTTCTGCTACTGTATGTTGTCATCTTTACCAGAATCACTTGTTTGTCCTTATCTTGCCAAAGATTTCTTCTTCTTCTTCTTCTTTTATTAAAACTGAACATCCTCAAGTTAATTCCTGTCAAGAAAAACAGAATGACATACGAACAATGTAATTATGTTCCTCGTGTTAACTCCTGCCAAGAAAAATAGTGTGACATATGAACAGTGCAAAGTATGAATGGATTAGCTATAAAACTCATACCTGTTGATTCTCTTTGCAAGACCTTTTATTATGGCCAAGTTGTCTACATTTACCACACTTAATCATTCCATACTTTCTCTTAGCTTTGTGGGGATCCTTTCCTTCTAATGAAGATTTGTGTCTTTGCTTTTTTGGCCTACCTGGAGGTCTCTTTAGCAAAGGTGGTAGAATTGACTCATTCTCAGTTATAGGTCAAACATCAGGGCCTCCCATTGGATTTATTTCGTACTCATAGGCCTTGAAAAAATATTCTCGTGTAAAATATTCATGTATATAGTTTTCTGGCCTGTCTTTGATTGACTTTATAGCAGCACAAGCATGGATACAAGGTACACCTGTCAAGTCCCATAACCTACAAGTACATGTGTGGTTTTGAAGATGCACAATAAACCTTTTAGGCCATAGAGCAACCTCAAAAATAACTTCACCACAAGAAATTGAATTCCACCTAGTACATTCCATGATGTTTTCATTCAACTTCTTTAGTATCTCCGGACATATTGATCCACCCTTCAACCTCATATTTTCCCTTTTCTTCTTCATTAATTTCATTGCTTTAATCCTTATATTGTCAATAAGCATATCCACATGATTGTCTCTATATCTTTTTATGACTCCGTTGAAGCACTCAACTATGCTACTTGAGAACACATGACATTTGACATGATTCTGAAAATGTGCTCTACTCCATCTCTCAACACCTATTTGAGTTAGATATTCCCATGCATTGTAGTCTTTATCCTTCATCTTATTCATGTGTCTGTCAAAACCACTAGTGGTTGTGGATCTTGCAGCTAACCAAAATAGAGATCTCAATTGTTCATCCTTCCATTTTTTCTCAAAGTTGGTATACATGTGGCGTACACAAAATCGATGATGTGAAGATGGGTACACTTCTTCTAGTGCAGCCACAAGACCCTATCAATGAAGACAAATATGAAACCAATTTGTAAAACGTGTATATGTATAAACTATAATGTAATTAAAAAATATGAAACAAGTGAAAACTATAAATCCTAATAACATAACAAAATAAGAAACATTTTTTAATAATTCTGTGAATCATATTTACCTTTCCTTGGTCAGAAATGAATGTCCAACCCTCTCCACGAATGGATGTTTGTCCTATATCAGCCATCAAGTTATTTAAAAACCACACCCATGTCTCTCTAGTTTCAGATGAAACTATAGCATATGCTACAATGAATAGACCATTGTTCCCATCAAGACTAACTGCTGCAAGTAATTGACCACGATAATACCCACTTAGATGGCATCCATCTAGTGCAATTAGTGGCCGACATCCATTTATAAACCCCTTTTTACACGCATCTATACATATATATATTCTATCAAATCTTGATGGACCATTCTCACCATGTTTTAAACAAATTAATTCAACACTTGATCCGGGGTTGGTCTTCAGTAACTCCGCACAATAACTAGGTAATTTAGAATACTGTTGAGCAACATTGCCATGAAGTGATTGCAATGCATATGATTTTACTCTATAAGCCTTTGCAATACTAACTGTGACATTGCATTTCTTATATATAAGATCTTTCAATTCTGGACCTGTCATGTTTGGGTGTTCTCTGAAGTCTTCAATTACCTTATTTCCCAACCACTTAGTATCAGCAAAATTTGCCTTCACTCCCTCTTTCTGACAAGTATGACTAGAAATGAATGTTTTGACCTTATAGGTTTCTAAACTTCCAACTTTGGAACAGTATATAAGCCACGGGCAATCATGCACGCACTTTACACGACATCTTATCTTATCTTTCTTCAGAAAGGTCAGATTATACATATTCTGAACCCCGTAGCTTTTAACAGCTTCGTAAAAATCATCTATAGATGCATACGATTGTTCCAGTCTGAAGTTGACCTCCCCGAGAGTTGCTTGCATATGCGCAGAGTCAGCTTCATCTTCACTTGCGGGAGAATCTGAATCATGGATGCTCTTTAATTCTGCCAAAGATTCTATCGTAGCTCGCTCGGAGATATCAGATAAGTCACTTGTGTCACGATATTTAGAAAATGCATTATTCGTGGCACGTGACCAACATGTTAGTTGTTTGTCTTCATCGCTGTGGTATTCATCTAAACTCCAGTCATCGCTTTCAGCTGCCATCTGTGAACAAAATTTTAACGCAACTATCAAAATATTCTTAAACAACTAAAACATAACTACAAAATTGATTAATAATTATATTTATTTAATATATATCCAAATCAATTACTCTCCACAATAAAATAATCTAGAATTATACCACACAAATTACTTCAATTTAGGCATGTGCGATCTATGATTTTTGATTTTAGGTAAGTTCTTTCTAGTGCTCCAATTCATTCTGCTCAGTTTTGTAAATCTGATTTGATTCACTTTATGTTTCAGTTATGGTTATAATATATTTTTGTGAAAGGTCTATAGGTTATCTCATGGTAGAACCTAAGTTACAAATTATTTTGAAAAACTGTTACATAGCAACTTTCATGATATCTTACAAAGCAAAAGAAAAAGAAAATATATAAATATATGATTAATGTCAAAGTATGATATGACAGAGTGATTTGGTGCAAAAAAATCAAGATTACCATACTTAATGTTTATTAATTGCAGGAGCATGTCCAAAGTTTTGTGACGGTGAAAGAAAATTATATTTGTAATTGATTAGGGATGTGATACAAGGACTGTCAGAAAATACAAACCTTTGATAGGAATAGCAGAATCTTCTATGCGGAGAAGGAAGCAGTGGACTCTGGATTTGGGATTGGCGGCTACGTATAAGTTGAAGATATGTATATAGGCGGCTGCGTATAAGCAGTCAATTATGGGTTTGGGTTTCCGATTCATTATATTCTTATTAAATATGTATTTTTTTTACTTAGGTGGCGCCACATCAGATACCGTAAGTTGCATGTTAACGGTGTTAAAATTTCGAGCATTATATTGATAGAATGTAATAATATAGGCCCCTAATTGATAGAGTTTATCTTTCGGGTCCCTAATTGATAGAACGCTCATCTTTGAGGTCCTGGACCGATAAAATTCCTAAAACGTACTACCGAATTAATATAGAACACGCGCCGTATATTTACTCGATAGTAGCAATAAATTCAAGATGAAAACGATTGAAATTGATAACCTCAACACAAGCGGTTTATTGGTTTAATCAATGTAATTAATTCCCCTTAGATTATTAACCATGAGACGCATGCATTAATAATCCAAATTTACTACTGTGAAAAGATCGAACGATTAACAAGCGTATTCGTCGCTCGATTCTAGTAATAATTAATATATGAGACAAAACTAGTTGATCCTTTAAGTAATGCTCAAAATATTAAAATGAAATATGAATATGAATTAATTAATATTCAAGAAAGAATATTAAAGAAGATATAAATCCTACTATAACTAATGTCAAGATGTTAACTAATTGTCATTTTAGTAACACTCCCTAACATTAATATAGAGGAAGAAAATAAATACTACTCTAACTAATGTCGAGATGTTAACTAATTGTCATATTAGTAACACCCCCCAACATTAATATAGAGATAGTATTAAGGGAAAAACTAGTTTTTCCACCCATGCGTTGCACGGGGTGAAAATTTGTTTTACTTCATTTGATAGTATTTTAATCATTTGCCTAAATGAATGCATATATTTGTCTCTCGGTTTGAATTAAAAAGTTCTCAATTTTTATGAACTCATTTGGTAATATTAAAATTGGTTGGATCAATTCATTCCATTGAAATTTATGAGATTCTGTTGATGTTGAAATATATTTTATTGATAAAACGTAGAATAAGTCATATGAAAAAATAGCTAGAATAATCTTTTACAATAATTTCAATCAATTCAGTCAAAAAAGTAAGTTCAACTTTACTTATATTGAATCAACACACCAAATCAAAAATTTTGTATTTAGTGAACCCCATAGGGAACCCCACTATACCCTGACAGGAACCGGTCCAACAGTCCATCCCCGGTATCGGTTCTTGTGGAGGGGAATATGGAATAGGGAACCGGACTATTTGGAATTCAGAACCAGGCCGATCCACCATCATCACACATACTTGTATTAGAACAAAGTATACCATGCAGTTGTCTAGTTGCTAGCATTCATACTTGAGGTTGAAGCTTCCTAGTCTGGTTGAATTTATAAGCACATGAAATAGGGACTGTAATAACAGTTTCAGAACCTCTAAAATACATGAAAAAACTGGCTCATATATAATCAGTGGTTGTACATTTTTATTCAGATTGGATCTTCTTGTCTTCCATTTGTTTTAGTTTGTTGATAAACACCTCCTCCATGGTTCTCTATGATCACAGGGTCATCTTTGCCAAACTCTGCAAGTTAGCAATTATAGTAACAAATAATGAAGCTAGTCAATTAATAGGATTTTCAAATTCTGGATTGCTACAATCACACAGAATGAATATCTAATTGAACATCTTAATACATCTTAATATCTAATTGAATATCTTTTTTTCAATCGCACTATCATAATCATACTAAAAAGTTTATCCTAATAATATAATATGAGTACTGCTTTCATCACCTCGTTATTATATCAGTGGGCTTTAGTATTTCAATCTTCCTAATGGCACCTATAACTCATTCATCTTCAATTCAGGATGATAAGTAAGGAGTAGCTGCCAAACAACCACCTAATCACAACTTACATCTCAGAAATCAGCCACAAATTTTAACTGCAATACTTTTGAATTATTATTATGAGAAAATCATTGCAAGGGTAAGGGGGTATAACTATGGCCTATGGGATTACCCGGATGTGCTGGGAAAGAGCACTCAATCCAAAATCATAAGCTTTGAGTCTCCAAGCGATATCTGGTAGCAAATCATCTGGCTGCATAAGCAAATCATTCCATAAAGTTATTATGTTATGCACAATTATTATGTTTCATGAGAATGAAAGGAGCAGCAAATATTTCTTAAGATATCATTATTACGTTTCATAAGATCCCGATGGAAGATTCCCTGCTGTGAAAATATTCATCCGCTTTTACATCTTATTGGAAATATTTCCCTGCGTCCATGACTTACCATTCTTGTAAATAGATTAAGTAAAGAGAATATATATAATTAAAAGGAACTCATATTTATTAGGATTTTTTCAATAACTTGAGTTGTGCTAATGGTTTTACTCGAATTCAAGGTTTCGTACTTAGAATGTCAAAATTCACATGCAATGTTGACTTTACATCAAAGTTCATTTCTCAGGGAATTCCAAAATCAATATACCCTATATAAAAGCAAATATAAAAACTAATTAAATAAATAGGACTTCGGTTTATCATAAATCAGATGATTACCGTAAAACATGCTTGGAAAGATTAAAAAAAAATGCTTATTCTAAATAATAACCATCTAGCCAATGATGATATATGTATATTGTTGTGACCTTTATGCCATAAATTTTAACCCATGAACCTGCAAATACATCTCTCATGCTTATTGTTCATTTAACTGCACAATAAAATAGAAAGCAGAGAAAATCATACCTACTACGGTTTGGCTGCTCCAACTGCAGCCTAGACATCTTTACGTGCTAATCACGACGTTCAAACTTGTCTTGAAATAGTGATACTTATCTGCCCAAGAAATTATATTAAGACAAATATCAAAATAAGAAACCCTGCTTTCTTTTTCATTTTTCATTCATTTTCATTTTCCATTTATCTTTCTTTTGTCTCAATTATTTTGCTCCAGCAAGAGTGCTATGAATATGAAGAATTAAAGAACAAAGAGAATGACTTCAAAAATAGACAAACTGCCACTAATACTTTTAGATAATAACTTTAAGTAAACTTTCAAAATGATCTCCATTTCATGTGCATGAGATATAGTACTCTGTATTAAGAATGCCAGAGCAGCACATATTAATAAAACTCAAACTTTAGAAAAGATATAAGAAAAAAATAGAAGTTCTTTATAGCAGTTTTTTCAAGAACTTAGATATTCATTTTGAAAATAGAAGACTTTCCAACATGAAAAACCAAATGAACAAAACAAAATTCAAGAGTTTTACAAAGTTAATTTGTACTCCGTATTTATCTAAGAAAAATGGTTAATTAGTTATTCAAAAGTAATGCTCCAGCATGTAGTGTATCTTCAAAGCAGTAAATTAGAAAAATCGCAATTTAAAACATTCTCTCTAGTCCGGCTTCACCTAAAAATATTCTTCAAAGTAGAACTTCTTTTTAAAAAAGTTCTTTCAAACCTGAACAATCAAATCAGCACAACAATATTTTTACTTCGAATTGAGTTAGTATCACCAAATCGAATTAAAATCAACCGTACCACTAAATAAAATTAAGGGGCTGCAGTTTTCTAAGGAAGATACCTGTTTTCCTAATTATAAAAAGTTGGTAACTGTTCTCACACGGGAATGACGACTTCCTCTTCCACTGGGAGAGGCAGACGAAGCTTGTCGATCTCTTCAATTACAGCAACAATTGCCGGCTTGGTGTGGAGGGTTTCCAAATACGATGGAGCCGTGAAGCCGTGAAGCGGTCCAGTTCCCTATACTGGACTAATACAATGTGTTTGACTGTGGAATGTGCAGCCATTTTTTGTAAAACGAAACTATTGTTTTAATAGCCATATATAGGTGACAGTAGATTAATGGAGATTAATGGAGGAAGGCGGAAAATTGAGAGGAGATGGACGCTGTGAGATTGATCGGAGATATCTGAAAATGAAAGGGAAAAGAAATGATAATCGACCGGATGAGGAATGACTGAATGAGTTTATACGGACGGTTGACATGATTAATAATATGAATTGGTGGAGGCTTCCGGTTGAAGAAGAAGATTGGAGTGTTGGCTTTCGGATGAAGAAGATAAGGCAAACAGAAGGAAAAGAAGGGTTCGGCGGAGGAAATACAGAGGTGGAAAGAGAATTACTGAAGGAGAAGAGATAAAAATCTAACGGTGATATCATAATTTGCAATGTTGACTTTACATCAAAGTTCATTTCTCAGGGAATCCCAAAATCAATATACCCTATATAAAAGCAAATATAAAAACTAATTAAATAAATAGGACTTCGGTTTATCATAAATCAGATGATTACCGTAAAACATGCTTGGAAAGATTAAAAAAAATGCTTATTCTAAATAATAACCATCTAGCCAATGATGATATATGTATATTGTTGTGACCTTTATGCCATAAATCCTACTATAACTAATGTCAAGATGTTAACTAATTGTCATTTTAGTAACACTTCCCAACATTAATATAGAGGAAGAAAATAAATACTACTCTAACTAATGTCGAGATGTTAACTAATTGTCATCTTAGTAACACCCCCAACATTAATATAGAGATAGTATTAAGGGAAAAATTAATATTCAAGGAAGAAGATTAAATAAAATAACTCACAACTTACAATCCATTAAGTTTCAAAGTAGCAAAACCAAGATGGAAGAGTTTAGCTCCTCATTTGGAGACTAAACATGATAGAAAATATAAAGAAAACACTAATCTAAACTGAGCTAAAGAGTATATGCGAATTAGTCATTTTATTGTGAAGGAAAGGGGTGTATTTATAGGCTTTTGGGAGCTGCAGGGTCTGATACCCGATCGGGTATATAGGATACCCGATCGGGTATCTTAGGAAATTGCCTAGAAAGTCACTTTTCTGGGCATATCCGATCGGGTATGTCGGCATACCCGATCGGGTATGTCGGCATACCCGATCGGGTATGTCGGCATACCCGATCGGGTATGTGACAAATCTTCGCGAAAATTTGCTCCCATGATCATTTGTTCCCGGATTTGATTTGGACAATCGAATCAAGCGAATACCCGATCGGGTATAGGCAATACTCGACCGGGTACATGAGTATTTTTTCCAAATCGAAATCTTTCTTGTCTCCTTGCACTTTCCTTGATCTTTTAAGGTCCACTCTTGATCTCTTGGATGATCTTTGACCTGTTTAGCTCAGAATAATCCTAATCTAAACAAATTACAAATAAAAAATGAAAATAAATTATTACACCAAAAGTGTGTAATTTCCACAACTAGAACTAATAAAAACTAGTTAAAAATACAAACATACAATCAAAAATTACACGAATATCAATTGTATATTACTATTGAAAGGAATGAACCTTTGTACGTTAGTATACAACAATTACTAAGTTGTATACATAACCTATGGGATTGGTTCATGTGAGAAAGCAATCCTAGAAGAGAAATAAGAATAAAATTTAACCTTTGATTAATTGAATCGGATGGTTGCTATTTAAAAAATTTTCATGTTGTCATTATTTATAATTTAGATCAAAGAGATAAAAATAATGTTGTTCATAGCATAAATGTTAGTAAAAATTACAATTTTGAGATTTACCGCAATAATTTATTTTCAGTGTTAATGATTATCACAATACCAAGTAAACAGATTGACGGTTGCGGTTAATAAATTTTAGTTTTAGTGAACATTGAATTTGTACACAGACATGAGCCCTTTTATATTCTTGACTAACTTGCCCTAATAAAAAAGCATGTTTAGCAGTCTTGTTCATAATATCAGAGCTATTGAGCTCAAATCACAACTTAGTAGGTCATTTGATCAGTGTTCCTTGGATTTCTCTTTTACAAAAATCAGTAGAGTATAATTTTCTTTTGTGGATAGAATTTTTCAGAATTTTCGATGTTGCTCGCCGATCCTCAACTAAGAACAAATTGTAAAAATTAGTTAATATAATTGTCCTAAATGGGAGTAAAACAATGACAGAATTCCAAAATAGGAGCTCTTATTAATTTATTCCCCAAATAGGAGCTTTAATTTGACTAATCCGTTTCATTTGTCAATTATACCCCTCTTTGTCTTAATTTTCTTTTTGCTTCCGCGATAACATTCTCATTTTCTAACGCAGGTCTCTGCCTTCTCCCTCTTTTCAGTTTTCATCTCACTCCTCTTCTGTCTACTTTGATTCACTTTCATATCGGACTTCTTCTCCCACCTTTTCATCTTCAGGCTCCGCCAGTCACTAAAGGTTAGAATGGTGAGTTTTTCACCCCAACTCTGGCTAGCGGCGAGCGACGACAATATCGTAGGTCAGTTTTATCTTCTTCTCTTCATCTTCTTCATTATTCTTCTTCCTCCTCTTCTTCTACCCTTTGTTCTTTGTTCTTTTAATTTACTCGGCGGTGCGGCAATAGAGGCTTTTACTTTTATGTGAGGGAAGCTAGTTCGTGTCAGGCTTTATTAAAAGTAAATTTTATATTGATTTTGCTTTAACTTTATCAGATCTATTTCTTCAATTTTGCTTCAATTTTACCTGATCTATCTTCGGTGGACATATTTTGACCTTGTGGATTAAGGTTGGTTGTTTGTTTTGAGGGAAGGATTGATTTTGTGGAGGGTTGTTTTGTTGTGGGTTTCCTTGAGAATTACCATATCTAAGATTTCGGTATGGCAGAGCACAGGTCAGGTTTGGGCGGGTCAAGTTCAAAAATTGTAAACCCGTTCGGTTATCGGATTGATAATTTCAAACCTTACCCTATCAAAAAATTTATCGGGTTTTTTCTGGTTGAATAAGTTCGGGTTGCAGCCGGGTTGATTTGGTTTTCAGTTCCATTCGGATTTTAATTTATTATTGTTGAAATTGTGATAAATAAAATGTTAATTGGTAAAAATATCATTCAAAGTTATACTAGTATAACATTCAAAGTAATAGTTGTATAAATACCGTAATTGACATATTTGAACATGTAAAATAATAATATATGATGATTGGCATTTTTGATATTGTGATAAATAAAAGGATAATTGGTATATACAAATGATAATTGGTATATACGAGCTAAACAGGTAAACTGAACAGTACAATTAGGTATATAAGGAGTATATATGCCATGGGTATTTCGGGTGGTCGGGCGGGTTGGGTAGCATAATGAGTAAACCTACCCGCTTAAGTCTCGGGTTGCAAGAATCGGATCGAGTTTGGGTATTTCGGGTTGGGTTTTCCGACCCAAACAAAAAATTCAGATATATCCGGTTGGGTTAATCGGGTCGGGTCGTATTTGCTCTCCCCTAGATTTGGGTGTTCTCTCCACCCGGGATGATAAGTATTGTCATAAGAATCGTACCTCTTTTGATTTTGGAACCCCAAAGCGTTGACTTCCTCGCGGTCGTCTTCTTGAAGTGTTGGGCATGAGTCGGTAGGATGCCCTTGTTGAGTACATATGCCGCAGACCTTGACCTCTTGGTTTCTAGGATTCAAAATACAATCCTTAACCAAAGAAGTCAAGCCGACAACTTGACTTTAATTTCCAATGATGAAGATGATTCTGCCGCGGCAATTTTATGGGTCGAGGACTGTCCGTTGTAATGCCTAGAGCTCTCGGCCAACTCCGAGATGAGGTTTATCGCTTGAGAGGGGGTTTGTTGACAATGCCCCCTCCGCACGCCGCATTCACCACACGTCTATCATGTTCCGCAAGATCATCATAGAAGTAGAGAATGAGGTATTGCTTCGAGTACCCATTGTATGGGCAACTAGCACAAAGCATTTTGAAGCGCTCCCAAAAGTCATAAAGTGATTCATCATCACCATCAATATTATTGATTTGCTTCTTTAGAGATGATGAGATGGAAGCTGGGTAGTACCTTTCTAAGAAGCATTTCTTCATAGCCGCACATGTTTCTATACTTCTCGAAGGAAGATAGAAAAGTCAATCCTTAGCGGTGTCTTTGAGTGAGAATGGAAAGGCCCTCAATTTGATTTGTTTCTCAGTTACACCATCAGGGCACATGCTTGTGCACACAATATGGAATTCCGACAAGTGTTTGTTCGGATCTTCTCCTCTTAGGCCATGGAAGGATGACAATAGATGAATGAGCCCAGGTTTTAGCTCAAATGTATTACCCTCATTGAGTGTAGGAAAGGTAATACATAACGGTTGTTGATTTAGATTTGGAGCGGTGAGCTCCCTTAATATCCTCGTCTCCAGAGCCATGTGGAATGAATCTTCAGATTCGCTAGAGTGAGAGCTAGCGTTGGATGAATCTCCGGTAGATGATTCCTTCGAGTTGGGACTTGAAAATTTACTTTTCAACCGCTCGAAAGTTTGCTCTATTTCCGAGTTTGCTTGATAGGTGATTTCATTTATTGAACAATGTTTAACCATATACTTCACAAAGCTTAGAAATAGAAAAAGTAAGGACTCTTTATATTTTGTTGTTTTAGGGATGATGAGATGATGAGATGGATGCGGGATAATACCTTTCAAGGAAGCATTTTTTCATAGCCGTCATGTGTTGATACTTTCCGAAGGAAGATAGAAAAATCAATCTTTTGCGGTGCCCTTCAAAGATAATAGAAAAGCCCTTTGATGGAGTATATGGTCTAGAGACCCCCGGCCCACATACTCCTACTTCCCCTAAACAGGCCCAATAGGCCCAGTAACAACAGAAAGCCCAAATACAGCGGCGCACGAAGTAGGAAGCCCATAACGCATACGTAGGTGCCTTTGGCCCCCCTACTGAAGGCATGAAACTCCATGAAGACACTAGCTCTTGGACCCACAACACTACGAGAAGATTCTGACTACAAAATTAGGCCTTTGGTCTAAGGATGCCTTCGGCACCTATGCCGAAGGGTCTCCACTTAACAAAACTTCCTTCTGAGGACAGGCAACCACTGCATTGAATGTGGTGTCATGTCCAACCACCGCATTTAATGCGGTGCCACATGCGATGCCGGCGCCTAGCATTTATGGCTACTATAAATAGCGCCTCCTTTCCCTCTGTAAAGACAACGAGTTCATTTAATACAATTTGACTTTCTCTCTTACTTATTGCTCCGACTTCTCTCTAGATATTCCTCGCGGTATCCCTCAAATAAGCTACCCCCGGGAACACTATCCATCACCCTTAGCTTGATTTGTTCCGTTGTAACGCCTTTGGGGCACATGCTTGTGCACACAATATGGAATTCCGACAAGTGTTTGTTCGGAGCTTCCCCTCTTAGGCCATGGAAGAATGGCAATAGATGAATGAGTCTAGCTTTTAGCTCAAATGTATTACCCTCATTGAGTGTAGGTAAGGTAATACACAATGGTTGTTGATTTAGATTTGGAGCGGTGAGCTACTTCAAAGTTCTTGTCTCGAGAGCTATGTGGAAGGATTCTTCGGATTTGCTAGAGCTAGCGTTTGAGGATTCCTCCGAGGGTGTGTGCGGAAATAAATTTCTCAACCTCTCAAAGGCTTGTTCTATTTCGGGGTTTGTTTGGTATGTGAGTAGGTTACTAGAGTGGGTTTTTACCATATACTCAACAAAGCTCAGAATTAGAAAAAGTAAGACCTCTTTTTATTTTATTTATATATATTTTTATTTTTTCTTGAAATAAAATAAAAAGAAAAATTATTGCATTTCCTCGGCAACGACGCCAAATTTGATGAGCACTTTGTCGTGATGTGAGTGAAAATAATAAATACAATACAACAATTATACGTAGTATAATGAAGTAAGGTTCATATCCACACGGAAAGAAATACTTCTCTTTCTAATTAAATAGTAACAAGTAACAAGGAGGGTTTTAGATTGTTTGATATGATGAACTTAAATTATATTTAAACACTAAGTTGAACGACTTATGTAATTTACTTAATAGAGATGAAAACTTGGCTTTGCTTTTATCCACTTAATGAAATGTTCGTCGATCCCGGTTATATCTTTAACTATATTCCTCTCGAATACTCAATCGAGGAGTATATCCCGTTTATCGAGGGTAGTTATTAATAACAAGACGCATTCATTAATAAAACTTACTACCGAGTCAATATAGAACACACGCCGTATATTAACCCGATAGTAGCAACAAACTTAAGATGAAAAACGATTGATATTGATAACCTCAACACAATTGGTTTATTGGTTTAATCAATATAATTAATTCCCCATAGGTTATTAACCATAAGGCGCATGCATAAATAACCCAAGTGTACTACCGTGAAGGACCGAACGATTAAGGATGTTTTTACTTGGACTATAATTTGTTGGTCTGGTCTGGTCTGGTCTGGTCTGAACTGGTCTGGTCTGGGACAAATTACAGTCCAAGTAAAAACATCCTAACAAGCGTATTCGTCGATCGATTCTTGTAATAATTAATATATGAAATAAAACTAGTTGATCTTTTAAGTAATGCTCAAAATATTAATATGAAATATGAATAGGAATTGATTAATATTCAAGTAAGAAGATTAAAGAAATTAACTCACAACTTACAATTCATTAAGCTTCAAAGTAGCAAAACCAAGATGGAAGAGTTTAGCTCCTCATTTGGAGACTAGGCAAGATAAAAAAATATAAAGAAAGTACTTAACTAAACCGAGCTTAGAAGTGTATAGGAATTGGTAGTTTAAGTGTGAAGGAAAGGGGTGTATTTATAGGGAAAATGGAGCATGCAGGGATGTGTACCCGATAGGGCATATAGGGTACCCGATCGGGTACCTTCAGAGGCTTCCTGGAAGCTGGAAATGTGGGACATACCCGACCGGGTATGTCGGTTACCCGATCGGGTATGACACTCGAACGTGGTCAAATATCCTCCTGCACATTGCCTTGTTCCCGGATTCGATCTGATTTGAAATTCAGCAAGGTACCCGATCGAGTATAGGTCATACCTGATCGGGTACAGGTCAAAAATCAGGATCTTCAATTTTGTCTTGTAATTTTGCATCTTCCTTCCATTTTTGGGGTTCACCAATGGTCTCTTGAGTGATTTTGTTTAAGGAAAAGAGAATTTTATTAAAGACAGAGTAAACGAGAGTACAAAAAGTAAACAACAACAGAAAAAAAGGTTAAAAAACAAACAAAAGCCCTACCCGAAATACTAATGCTCCCTCCCAATATGTCTCTAAGACTTGTACAATTCTTCAAAATCCACTCTAGTTTGGGATCTTGTTCTCATGCGATGTGAGCGTTGATTCTTTTTCCTATATATTTTAAGTTGGGTAGTGTTCAAGTTCTCTGTAGGTAAGAAATTTTCTTTTGTGACCAACATAACTTTGAAACAAATATCCCGATTAGTATTGGAGTCCCAAAGATCCGCCGTTGATGAAATAGTATCCTGATTGGTCCCTTGAGTGATCATGGACTTGTTTGAGCTCAGAATAAACTTAATATAAACAAATTACAAATATTTTACAAATTAAATTATTACACCAAAAGTGTGTAATTTTTTAAGTAATAAACAACAAAATTAATTAAAAACACAAACATAAACATGGAAATTACATGAATGTCACCTTAAGCCGAAAAAAAGGTCACCAAATGGGCTCTAGTGTATTGAGCTGAATAACTTAGTGGAAATCCATCTGAAACAGGGTGATATTGGATGTAGGAAGATTGCACCACCTATGAATAAGGATAAGTCACTGTGTCATTTATTTACCAAGATCACCCAAAAACATGGAACAAGACCTCATTCTCTATTTCTATGATGGTCTTGTGGACCAAGATAGACGCATGGTAGATGTAGCAGATGGAGGGGGGAATTGTTAACAAAACCCCTTCTCAAGCAAGGGATCTCATCTCGGAGTTGGCTGAGAATTCTAAACACTACAATGGGCAGTCCTCAACCCGAAGGATTGCCGCAGCGGAGTCCAACATATCGTAGGAAAGTCAAGTTCCCGACTTGACTTCTTTGGTGAAAGATTTTCTCTTAAATCCCAATACTCAAGAAGTCAAGGTCTGCGGTGTTTGTGCAACACAAAGGCATCCTACCGACTCTTGCCCTTCACTACAAGAAGAGAACTCCGAAAAAATCAACGCCTTCAGGTTTCAAGCACAAATTAAAATAAGTATGAACCCTATTCGAATACATACAATCTGGGGTGGAGAGATCACCCAAACTTAAGGTATGAAAGTTCTCAACAACCTCAACAACAAAATTCTTCTCCCCAACAATTTAAACAATCTTATTTCAACCCGCAACACAAATGCCCAATTTATTATGTCCACGGAGGACGACCTTTGGCAACAAACGTGTTTGCCATGTAACAAAACATTGGGCAATTCCAACAAACCATGATGCAATTTGATGGTCCCGGATAGGGTAAAAGTCTAGAGGGGGGGTGAATAGACTTTTAAATCTTTTTCAACTTTATGAAGTTTTTCCCTCTAGATGGATTGATCTATAATCTTGTGATAGATTAATAGATGCACAGCGGAAGTCTTTACCCTTTTTGTAATGAGTGTGTGACAACTTTCTAGTTTGAATGATGTTTGGACTGTAAACAGTGAGCAGTTGGCTTGGCAGTTGCCTAGATGGCAGGGAGCTGCTGAGGCAACTGCTAGTGGAAAATAGGAGTTTGAGTAAGATGATAATATGGCTTTGTAGAAAATGATGAGGGTTTACTGAATATGTGTTGAGCTGAAGGTAGTAAAGAGTTTTGCCTGAGCAGTGGACTGAGCAGTTGGGTAATCCCAGGAAACTGCTAAGCCGTCTGCTGCTTATAAAGAGGTATCTTTGAGGACTGACCAATCACACCTTTTTGTAGTGATATTCAAAGCTTGTGGGAAACAGATATCTCAAGGAAAAGTGAGTTATTAAGCAGTAGGATAAGCAGTAGAGTCAATTAAGACGACTGCTTAGGATGCTGCTGGCAAACTACAATCCCTTTAGTGAGAAGTGTTGGATGTGTGTTCTGTTGAGTAAAAGAGAATCAACACACGATGTATCCTGGTTCAGAGGTGGTGTAATCCTCCTACATCCAGTCCCACCCTATTTCAGATGGATTTCCACTAAAGTATTAAGACCAATACACTTAGTGCCAATCTAGCCTTTACAACACTTAGGCCTAGATTGAAGGTTTTTCACAATGAGTATAACACCACTCAAAGTTACTCAGTCCTTAGACTTTTCTCGATTGATCCACTGGGGATCAAAAGGTACTCTATCTATCTAACTACACTTTAGGATCCGAACAACTATTCTCCTAAGTGTTTACAACTACTTGTGAAATGTTACAAGAAAGTTCTAACCTCCAACTATGAACTAAGCTCTAAAAATGTGAAAGTGTTGATTTAATCTAAGAGCTTAGTGAAGCATGAGGCTAAGCAGAGAGTAAAGTTGAGTTTGCACTTTCTCTTTTGCTAGATAGCTCGTATATGCTTTGATAAACGTATTTCTCTACTTAGGATGCTCAAGCTTGTCTTTGTACTCATGCTTCCACCTATATTTATAGGCCTTCATGGTTGATTAATCTCATCCGTTGGTTGAGATGGATTAATCTTGTGCGTTGAGGGTCTGGCTAGGACGAATTGTACATTCGTCTTCTTGTGCAGGAGCTTTTAATGCTTTTGTCTTCTGTCTTGAATAATTGGGCCGCGGCATGGGTTTGGCTTCAGCCGCTGCAGCTTTACTCCAAGAAATCTTCCCATGCTGTGGGACCGTGTATTTAATGCTGGTCAACTTTTGTCTTCCAATCATACACATTCAATGTATTCGAGTCTCTCAAGTGTGACCTATACTTAATCTTTGAGTAAAATGATATATGCCAGTAGGATTTAAATATCCTATGAAGGTAAAAAGTTACCTTATTGCATTTTTATGTATCCGGTAATATATCATTAATCTTAAAGATTGTACATTTATTTTTGTCACTTATGATTTATATTTGAATGTTACTTTTGAAAATAAGACTCAATGTACATTTGTTTAGTATAGTGGCATCATCAAAATCTATCAAAATTGGAGACTAACACAATTCCAACAAGATACGAATTCGAGCATTCAAAATTTGGAAACTCAAGTTAGCCAAATTTTGAATGCCGTAAGTCGATTTGAGGCAAAAGATTCGGGTAGACTCTCTTCCCAAATGGAGAAAACCCCAAGACAACATGCCATTGCGATCATGTTGAGGAGCGGTAAAGAGTTGCAGCAAAGGAAGTTGAAGAAGAGAAGGTTGACAAAGATGAGGTTGACCATAATGAGGACGAACCACGTCCATTCGTCATTGCCTGTTCGCATTGTTCTTACTTTAACTGTTTCTTCTAATTGGTCCATTCATCAGTTAGATGTTAAAAATGCTTTTCTGCATGGTAATCTGACTGAAAAGGTCTATATGCGTCAACTGCCTGGGTTTATTCATCCACAGTTTCCTCATCATATTAGTAGCTTTCTCTTGACACATGGTTTTGTTTGCAGTCGTGCTGATAATTCTCTATTTAGTTTTTGACATGATACTCGTATTATTTATCTGCTGCTAGCTATATGTAGATGATATCAGTGTCACAGGTAATTCCTCCTCTCTCATTAGTCATTTTATTTCTCTTAGGGAAATATTTCTCTTTTAGGGAAATATTTTGCTATGAAAGATCTTGGTGATATTCATTTTTTCTTGGGGGCTCAGGCTGTGCGTAATTCTAGCTTCTGGTTTATTTTTGTCTCAAGCCAAATATGTTTCTGACCTTCTCGCTCGTTTTCACCTCCATACTCTTAAGTCAGTCCGCACACCATTAGCTAATAGAACTAAGCTTTCTCTCACTGATGGTGAGTTACTTGCTGATCCTACGGAGTGCTGTGGCATGGTAGGTGCATTGCACTATTTGACTATGACTAGACCTGATATTACATATGATGTTCACTTGGTGTCACAATTTATGCATGCCCCTCGTACTTCACATATGTTAGTTGTGAAAAGAATTTTCAGGTATTTACAGGGTACTCTCACGCATGGCATTCACCTTCGGCCGGCAGCACATCCTTATTCTGTTATTGCGTACTCTGATGCTAATTGGGATGGTTGTCCTAATAGTAGTCGTTCTACATCTGGCTATGCTGTTTTTCTCGATCCTAATTTGGTCTCCTGGTGTTCCAAAAAGCAGCCCACTGTCTCCAGATCCTTCACTGAAGCTGAGTATCGAGCCATTGTATACACGGTTCAAGATACACTGCACATCCGGTCCATTCTTTTTTAGCTCGGCTTCCCTCTTCGTACACCAGTACGGCTTTTGTGTGATGATATTTCAGCCTCATATTTGTCTGCTAATCCTATTCAGCATGCTCGAAGTAAGCACATTGACATCGATTATCTTTTTGTTCGAGAACGTGTGGCTCATGGTGATCTTCTGGTGCAATATGTTCCTACGAAGTTTCAGTTGGCTGATATTTTCACCAAAAGTTTACCTCCACAGCAGTTTTTAGTTTTACGAGACAATCTACGTGTAATTCCTCCTACATAAATTGAGGGGGTGTAATAGTGTAGAATTAATTACTATTAATTATTAGGCAGTATCCTTATTGTATTTGGAGACTTATTCTATTATAAATACACAGTCAGGGCCACCAGTCTGGTTAAGCCTGTTTATTATTCTCACACCAACAAAGTTCAAGTTCCCTCTACTTTCGTCATATGAACCACTCCCTCCATTCCCTGAGGCGCTGAAAGACACAAGGAAGCTGGAGAATGATCGGGACATCTACGAGATCTTCGACGATTGTGAGGTAAATATTCCACTCTTCAAATTAATTAAAAGTGTTCCCCGTTATGAATTTTTTAACAAGAATTATGCACAATAAAAAGTAAAAACAAATTGAAGGAGAATTACAAGGTAGAGGTTAGTGAACATGTCTCAACCATCTTTCAAAAATAATTTCCCAAGAAATGTAGCGACCTGAGCATGTTTATTATTCCTTGTATAAATCCTTACAACTCAAAACACTACACCAAATTGGTGTAGTGATCTAACTAGTTGATCGGTCCAATACATACATCCAAAAGCCCGATTGGGCGGTCCCTGATAAGTCCGTATTTAGAAACGCATTTGATGCGTGTTGAGATCGGCTTTTGATGGTTTTCCCGGCTTTAAGGTGTTGCAAGTATCAATTTTAGCTCAAGTTATGTTTACTGGGCGTTGGTTCGAGTTTTGTGTTGTTTGTAGTCAAAATCAGGGAATTTGAGCCCGGTACCGGCACTTGAGGAACAATCGGGATGATTTGAGAAGCATTTGAGAATGATTTGATAGCTTTGGAGGTCACCGGAAGATTCACGATGAAGATTTGAAGGAAAAAGAGCTCTAGGATTGGCTACGGGGTCAAAAGAAGATGAATGAAGCTTGAAAACGACGATCAGGATGACCTTCTGTCAATCGTTCAAGCATATCTCTTTGTAGAAACATCCAATGTACACGATTCAAGTTCCATATGAAAGATAACTTCAAGGGCTACAAATCCTTGGCGAGAATCTGAGAGGAAGAAGGTGAAAACAGACGATGAAGCCAGATGATCTCTGCTGCGATTTCAGAAAGACACCTTCCACTGTTTTGATCATATCTCTTGATTGGATGATTCAAATCACATTCGGCAACTTGGGGTGGATAGAGGACTTCATTATCTACAACTTTCATGAAGGAAACATTGCCAAATTCGGAAGTTAAGTAGGCAATATAGTTCTCTCAAAGTCAGGCACGATCGTGCATGAAGAGAAAGCATCGTGGAGTTACTGCCAGCTAGGCACGATCGTGCCTGGAGGGAGGCACGATCGTGCTTGCCCAAAATGCGCGTTTTTGCTCCGTAGGCAAGATCGAAGGCACGATCGTGCCTGGCTCCGAAATTCCTAATTCAGCTCAAATTTCACCCGATTTTTCTATTTAAACAACCTGTAAACCCCCGATTTCAAGGGGGAGCTTAGAGAGAGTGCCTAGCACGAAATTTAGAGGGCTTTTCAGCCTTGTTCATCAATCTTTTGGTATTCTTTGTAAGTTCCACCTTTTTAATTAATGACAATTAATTCTATTCTTCCTAATTCTATTGATTCTTCAATTATGAATTGTGAGTAGTTTAATTAGGGATTGAGATTGATGAAGGGGTTGATCATGATATATGGCTAGTTTCTTGATGGATTAATTGCATGAATACCGTTTAATTTGTGTTTGAATAATTTAACTGATATCTTTTGTAACCTAGAACGCGCGCTAGAATTACAGTTGCTTGTAGAATAAATTAAGAGAGATCTAGTTTATTCTAGGACACCTTCACACACACTTAATCGTTCGCTAAGAGATTAGTAGCGATTAAGGGGCTGTAAGCTCGCTCGTCTTGGCAATAATTTAGGATCCTGTCGCATGAGAGATCAGCCTGGTCCCCTAAATTATTGTACTCTACGCCGCGAGAGCGGTACGAACTTAGTAATGATTAGCTAGGCTCAATTGAATTAATTTCATGTAATTAGGCCTGATCTGCCAGAAATCTGGTTACCCCAGAATCATTCCCTGTTCCCTTCGTCATTAATTAGAGAGAACCCATTTATTTTAATCATTTAGTTGCATTTTAATTTTTCATACCAATCATATCTCGCACGACGCATTTATTTTATTTATTTCTTTTAATCGTTGAATTTAATTAGTTCTTGATTCCCTTTTGTCTGTCCCTGTGGAGACGATACTCGTACTTACACCACTATATTACGATCTATTTTAAGTGCGAGAAAACACACATCAGTCCCCTTTTTCACATTCCATCTTCCTTAGCAGACTCAAAACCCACAAACCTCCATACCCAAACTTTCCAAAGCTCGAATCTACCCCATTTCTCTCCCAAATTCATCAGATAACACCATAATATTCATCTCCTCAACCCCCTCTGCATACCCACACCCATAAATCCCACCAAAATCCCCAAATCACAAAACCCTAACCCCAACCCCACCAAATATGAAAATCCACTTCCAACCAAAAAAATCTCGAAAAATATCCAACATCCAAGCAATAGCGACAACAAGCACTAGGAACAATGTTTGGTTTAACGGGGGATCTTCATAATTTACATATCGTATTTCTTCTACATTGTGCTTTCAGATAAAACAAAAATTATACAAAAAAATTGTAGAAAAAGAAGAAGAAAAAAATAAAAAGAATAAATTCTAGTTAGGTTGAAAACTCGAACGGGAAACCTAAGCAACAATAGAAAAAAAATGAGTGTGTAAAAAAAAGAGGCTAGTATGAAACCCTGAAAAGGCTCTAGACAAAATGAAATGTGATAAATCAGAGGAAGAATTATTTTTGCAGGAGTTCATTTTCACCATAGCAAGCAGTTGGAGGGAGATGCAATACTTTCTGATTGAGAATAAATTCGAATTGGCAAAGAAAAAAATATATCCCTTCCTTGTATTTTATTCAAACTTTGTGGATTGTGAAACATTCTGTAGATTTTACTCGAGGACGAGTAAAAGACTAAGTGTGGGGGGTTGATTAGATTGGTTTTGGAATGCTTAAGTCTTTACTTTTAATTAGTTTTTACGGTGTGTTGCTGCGGAAATTGCACACTTACGGTGCAACCTTTTATGTTTCTAGTTTATTGTAATTTATTAGTATTAGAAGATCTTGAGCTTGAATAAATTAGTCTACAACAAAAGATAATGGAAGATATTTACAAGATCAAAGAATGTGCAAGGGAGCTAAAAATAATTCTTCACTTATTCTATCTCTATATTAATGTTGGTGAGTGTTGCTAAATGACAATTATTTAACATCTTAACTACAAGAAACGATCAATGAACTGATGGTCAATTGTTGATGGTTTCGCAAGTAAGTAATTTCGGGTTATTAATGCAGGGTCGTGGTTAATAATCTTAAGAGGGATTAATTGTATTGGTTAAACCGAAATCGTTGTATTGAGATTATCAATCTCTATTGATTTAATCAAGGAGTTAAGAAATTAAATGAATGGTAAAATCATTCTGATCAAACATGTTTTGTCCACTTTTCCTTTATATTCCATGGCCTCTTCTAAAGTTCCCAAAGGGCTGCTTAAAGACATTGAGAAACTTTGTATTAAATTCCTTTGGCAAAAGGATGGCAGCCCTTCTAAAAATTTTAGTTGGAGGTCATGGTCCAAATGTTCTTATCCACTTAACGAGAATGGTTTGGGATTTCTCAGGTTACAGGATGTGCAAGACACTTTTTCCCTAAAGCTTTGGTGGAAAAAAGATAAAGGACAAAGCATATGGGCCACTATATTTAATTCCTTTCGTTCTTGCAATCGCTCTGTTTTTTGGCCTTCTATGTTGTCTGTAAAGAACATTTATAGTGCTAACACTAGTATCTCTGTGCATAATGGTACTCACTCCTTTTGGGACTCCAATTGGAGCCCCTTCGGGCCGCTAAACAGGTTCTCTAATGAGAATATTCACGTTCTCAGCATCAGAGAGGCCTATTCTGATATCCATATTCATGTTGGGGATCTCCCTCTTGACATCATTCAAGCCTTGACCAACTGCCCCCCCACCTTTGTGGACGCTCCCGACACTGTTTACTGGAATCGCACACCTAATGGTGTGTTCACCTTCAAGACGGCCTATGATGTGATTCGGAGTAGGAAAATCCAAAACAAAAAACTGGGATTTCTTTGGGAAAAGCCCATTCCAAAAAAAATTTCCTTTTTCCTTTGGCGTATTCTTAACAACTTGGTCGTGAATGGAGTTTCGCTCCAAAAAATGGGTTTTCATGGTCCTTTTAAGCCCTCATTGCAACCACTATGACTCCTTGGAACACTTTTTCCTGTGTTGCCCTACTCATATGCCCATTTGGCGGCATTTTGAGATTCCAAGTCATAGGTTGGACGGTAACCTAAAGGCAAATATTCTTAATTGGACTAACCACAACTCCTTCCTTTGCTACATCACGATTCTTTTGAATCTTTGGAAATTGAGAAATGCCACCTTTTTTGAGGATATTGCTCCAAACTACTCGGAGGCCATTTACAATATCCGTAAGGATATTAGTTACCTCTATATCACCAAATGTCCAAAAAAAAAACCTACCTCACACCTCAAACCATTAGCTGGACTCCTCCCCCTCCTAATAATTTCACCCTTAATATTGGCCACTCTCAAAGAGGCCTTTGTCACCATTTTGGCTTCATTGTTCGGAATCATACGGGCGACATGATCACACATCATCGTCACTGCCTTTTTTCCAAATCCTATATCAAAGCTTTCATTGAAATAATCCTTTACTATTTGCATCATTGCAGGGTTAATGGCATTCATTTCAACCAATTGGAGATCTCAGATCAGGAAGTTATTCAAACCATCAATATGCATAGCATAAATCACTAGGATCAAATTTTCAGCATTACTTGCATTCGTAGGATTTTGGATCAAAACCGGATCATCATGAATCATATCAATGACAAGACCAACTGTGCGGCAAAAGAAATCAGCCTTGGGGTTGATGTCAAATCCTCACGATTCCTTAATATTCTCAAATTTGATGCTATAGCCTTTCCTTATGTCGTTTAATTTTCCTTTTGTCTCCTTGGTAGGTTGTTGGCCTAGTCCCCCTACCGTTATGATTGTACTCTTTTCTTCCTAATAAATTGGTAAGATGTTCCCCAGCTCTTACCCCATCATTCGATGGTTTGCCACTGGGTTAAAAAAAATGAATGGTATATGACAGTGTTGCATACTTGGCTAATAATAAGGGTTACTAATGAACAATCATTATTTTGATTAATTGGAGATACTCTTCGATTGAGTATTCGAGAGGGGATAAGTTTTAGATATACTCGGGATCAACAAACATGTCAACAAGTGGAAAGTAGCAAAGCCAAGTCTTTTATCTCATTAATTAAAATCATATAAGTCATTCATCTTATGTTTAATTAATTAAATCAAACAATCCCAAAAATCCCCTTTTAATTTCAAGAAATTATCCTTAATAGGAGTTAAACATATAGGATGTGCAATAATAGGAGCGGTTAAGTTTATTTCCCTAAATATGAGTTCTTGTATGCCCACCCGTTCCGACTATTTTTTCTCTTTTCCTTAAATGCCCTTACTTTATATTCGATCCTATTTTTTCGTTCCGTTGCATCTCATCCATCCATGTTTATTCTCTTTCTTCTCACACCTTTTCTCCTCACCCATCACCTGTCTAATCTCTTCCCACCTTCTGCTTTCTCTTCCATCTTTATCTCTTTTTTTTCGTTCATATGTCACTCACATCTTCCTCTTCCATCTTTATCTTTTATTTCTTTCATCAGTCACTCATCTTCCAGATGTATCCCACTCCATTTTTTCCCTTCTTCCTTCTTAAATTGTATATATGTATTCTTTCCTCTTCAACTTATTCAATTTCACCGTTCCTCTTCTTATTCAGATTTAAACAATCCACTGTTCGTGGTAAATTTTAGGTGTAAACGGAAAATTAAACTCCATATCCGGTCAATTCATCTCTTAAATATATCTCATGCGGCCGAATTCCAGTTAAAGGTATGTCTTTTTCTTCTCGGCCTTCTCATTCTCTCCCTTCTTCTTCTTCTCCTTCAACCTCTCATTTCTTCTTCTATTGATTTTTTAATTTTTCTTATTTTGAGGTTCTAAATTTGACAAATGTTATTTCAGATCTGACTTTTTTATTATTAAAATACAAACATCCGGTGATTGGGTAAAACTGAATTTGATTTGTATTTATTGATTTTGATTTTTTTTATTTTAAAATTTTAAATTTAAGGGTTTTGGATCTGAAAATTCTATAACTAATGTTTATTTTTTGAAAACATTTTTTGAGAGCAATGTCATTTTTATGATATTGAATGTATTAAGATGGCAAAATTACACATTAAAAAAAAGATGGCAAAATTATTTTAGAAATGCCATGTCTTCAAAATGTTTGGCAAAAAATGTCATTTTGCATAAAAAAGATGGCAAAATTATTTTAAAAATGTCTTGTTTTCAAAATGTTAGGCAAAAAAATGTCATTTTGCATATAAAAGGATGGCAAAATTATTTTAAAAATGTCATGTTTTCAAAATGTTTGGCAAAAAATGTCATTTTGCATTTATGAAGTTGGCACTAACTTTATAAAAGGGAAAACTATCAAATAAGTTCTCGTACTATATTCAAAAAGTCAATTAAGTATTTATACTATGAAAACATTCAATTAAGTCCTCCAACTATATAAAAACGTCGAATTCTTCTTTTTAGCTGGTTGAGTATCGATTATACTGGTAGCAGCTGATTTGGCTGTCCACATGGCAGCTGATGTGGCAGTTGTTTTCTTTTTCTATTTCTCTTTTGTTTTTTCTTTCCTTTTTCTCTTGTACGGTAGCATCGTTTATGACCCTAGGCCTTAGCAGCTTCACCACTGGCATCATGTCCTCTGTGTTCAACCGCTGGCCAGCAGCACACCCTACGCCGGCCTTGAAGTGCAACAACTCCGGCGATGGTGGGACTTCAGTGACCTGTGTCAATATGGATGCAGACCTGCAACGAAGATTGGGCTATAATCACGGCGATGGTGGGATTTCTGCAACACAGAGCATGGGAGTTTGCAGGAAACACCGTATGAATCATCAAGTGGCGGCCAGATCCAAATCAGGAAGCCAAATTTAATCGGCGACCACATCAGACTATATAGATGTGCACAGTGCGCTCATCTGTGCACAGTCACGGTGTCCACCACCAGCGAGTCAGCGACGTCGAGTAAGATTGACAACTTATGGGCAAACAACTCATTCACAAGCACCTACCGGGCCGACGGCACACGAAATCCAATTGGGTTGATATATTTTTGCAAATGATTTAGGGATTGAGTTTCTAAACTATATGGCCTACATTATTGCTATATTTTTCTTAATGAAATTAATGGTGAATGTGTATCTCGTATTGAGAGAAATTGGAAAGAAAAACTAAGCATGAAACAAGGTGAAGTGTAGAGATGTGGGGGGAAGAACTGAAGAAGGGTCGGTGCATCTAGATGAAGACGAAGAAAGGAGGAAAGAGAAGAGAAATAAAAATTGACGTGGCATCAAGGTTAATACCACATGGCAAGCCAAGTGAGCTGCAACCGGAATAACTGGTAATCAACCGGCTACCAAGAAGAATTGGACGTTTTTATATAGTTTGAGGACTTAATTGAATGATTTGATAGTACGAGGACTTAATTGACTTTTTGGATATAGTACGAGGACTTATTTGACAGTTTTCCCAAGATGAAAATATAACTTCGATATTTTAGCAAATAATGCCATGTTCTACAACTATCAATGTCATGTATTTTTATAAAATGGCATTGTGATGTTAACATGACAATAAATAACATTTCAATATTTTAATGAAGATTATGATTTAATCTATTTGCAGGCAACTAACTTGCACAATATGGAAGTAGAAGCACTAGAAGAATTAGTGGTGGTGGTGGAGGAGATGGCGGCAGTCCAAGCGGAGGGCTCACCTGAGGGCGGCGGCGCTAGAAAATATGGAAGTGGCAAATGAAGACTCTTGAGAGCAGCGGCACATTGGTGACGTCAGTGGCGGCAGAGCCGGCAGCGACGGCAGTGCTGAAGGCGGCGGTAGTGCCGACGGCGGCGACAGTTCCGACGGCGGCGGCAGTGCCGATGGCGGCGGCGGCACAGGAGATGGTGGCTGGCAGCGTCAAATTTAGAGCGTATGTAGACAAGATCTATATAAAACTCTATTTTGTATTTTGTTTTATGCTCCAGTATTATCTAATATGTATTATATTAAACGGAAGTCTTCAGCTTCTTTTCATTAAGGGTATTATTATCACTTGAATAGAAATTCCGTGTCAAACATGATTGACGAAGTACGACTCCTATTTTGGCATAGTATCTATGTTCTACTCCCATATTGGGAATTTTCTCTTTAATTTCTAGTTTCATAAAAGAAAAGTATTCATTTCCTTGTGGATACGAACTCTACTTCACTATACTACATATTAGTACTAGTATTGAATTTAGTTTGAAGCACACAACGACTTTAGTGTCGTCAAATTTAGAGCGTATGTATATATAAAGAAAATTGATAATTATTAGTATTAATATTTTATTTATGACCTAGGGGTATGCTTTGGTGTTTATCGATCTGATGTAGTCATCAAACTATTAAAATCAACTGATTTTGTAATGGTAGGCCAAAGCTTAATTTCATCACGGCAAACGTCATTTGCATAGAAATTCATTATTTCCCTTAAAGTTAAAGTTAATAAAAAATTAGCTTCTATTGACTAAGCAAAAAAATACATTAAGTGGGTTAATTATGTACAGTACTTCGTATTTAATAGAGTCGGTCTACTGGTTATGTAACGGTATAGTAGGCCAAAGCTAATTTCATCACGGCAAACGTAATTGGCATAGAAGTTCATCATCCCCCTATCATCATCCCCTATTAAAGTTAAAGTTAATAAAAAATAGCTTCTATTGACTTTTATAATAAAAAAATATATGATAGTATTAAGTGGGTTAATCATGTATTTAGTTGGAGGGAAACTGTTAGCTAGTCTTAATTGTAGTGATGTTCTTAAGGAGTGTTTGCATTATTTAACTCAACATTGTAGAAGTTATTTATTTAGAGATTATTCGAAATGTGATATAAAATGTGACTTTAATTGAAAAAAAAATGATTTTAAATAATTAAAAGTGAGATTATTGATAAAAATCAATGTAATAGAAAAATAAAAAATCATTCAATTACAAGAAAGATGAGAGAGAAGAGGCTATATATAGCTATTGTTACCCAGATAGACCATAATCGATCAAGTTTGTTGAGGTTTCCTACAAGAGAGTTGTTTGTACATAATCTTGTCTGCTTCAAATGAAAGTTAGAGTCATTTTTTTAGTAAATTTCTCATGTGAGATTTTTGTACTATGGTCAATCAAGATCTACCATGGTTGACCAATTTCGACTAGGTTTTTACAAAAGTTAACTTTGGTTGACGTTTAACATATGTTTGAACTCTCCAAAATATGTTTGAACTCTCCATAAGTTTAGTTTTGTTCACCTCTCAAAAGAGGTGAACGTCACCCCCACCCTACATGGACGTCATGTGACAAGACAATATATTATAATTTGACAATTGTTTTAATTATTTCACTTTTTATTCAATTTAAAAAAAAAATCAAATTTTTAAAAAAAAATATTTATTTTTTCAATTTTATATACAATATTGATACCATTTGAAAGATTAGTATGGAACTCGTGCAATACACGGTCGGAGATTTTTTCTTTTAGATTTATTTGTGCTCACTTTTCCATCATTTGCAATGGAGATGGTGGCAGGCAGCACCAAATCTGGTGTGGTAGTATGTAGACAAGATATGTATAAAACTCTATTTTGTATTTTGTTTTATGCTCCGTATTATCTAATATGTAGTATATAATTAATAAATAATCTAGCTTTCATTATAAAATCAGTATTGATGTTTGATTCATTTAACTTTACATATACATACTTGCATATTTTTCAAAAATATGAGTGTTCATGTGAACATGTTGGAACAAGAGTGGCCCTGCCACTGAGTAGGCAGCACTAAACTACGGAGTAATATTTTTCCAGGTGTTGTCTATAAAGTGTAGATTATATTCACAAAAAATTAAGTTTTAAAATTCAATCTACAAGTCAGTTGAATAAATTATTGAAAAACACTGTGTTTTTTATACACATTTTGGTGCAATGTCTTTCTATGATTTATTTAAGGAAAAAATAATTCAAATATTCCAAACTTTCAACGGATGTGAGGTCAAAACCCCAAACTTGCATATGTAATACTCTGTATAAATACCCTGAACTTTATATACAAAGTTATGTTGGCAACATGATCATATAATTTTTCTTTCACAAATTTAAATTTATGGTGTTAAATAAATAATTTACCTACATTTATCATGATCACGGTGCTAAAATAACTTTTTTTTTAAAATCTGGATATAAATATTACATAAACAATTTGAGATATTTATCCCACGCTGTTTCGAAGTTTGAGATATTTTAAATTATGTTTCTTAAATTTGCAGTCAATAATGAATTTTGCAAGCCACAAGACACCAAACACGCATCCTAAAACTGAAACAACAGATATCCCACTAAATTGCTCACTTGAAAATGCAATGCCAAGCTGCCCTGCAAATTATTACCCATCAAAGCTGCTGCCCACACAAATCCAAGCAGCGCCTCCACCGCCATCATGCCCAGATTACTTCCGTTGGATCTATGAGGATTTGTGGAAGTGCAGTGGCGGGAGACTGGAATTACCCGAGAAATGATTACGAGGGGAGGGAGAACCGCCAACTTCCGGCTGGTCATAGTGAATGTGATTGCTTACTATGAGACATATCGCAAGTCATTTCAAAGTCGAGACACTTTTACCTTATGGGGCATTCTACAGCTGCTAAGGAGGTACCCAGGAAAACTACCCGATTTGGATCTAATGTTTCACACCGATGATACGCCCCGCATCGAGAAGAGACGATTTCCAGGCCCGCCAAACAGCACAATCCCCCGCCTCCATTGTTCCGATACTGCGGGAACGAGTCTACTTGGAATATCGTGTTTCTTGATTGGTCATTCTGGGGATGGTATATATGTTTCCATATTTTTTTAGTGTGTTACCATCTCATCTTCAATTGTTAATTCTATCAGAAAGGAATGTTTTTGCAGGCATGAAATCAATATTACGCCACGGGATTCTTTATCCAAGGAGTTGGAACAAGGGAATGGAAAGATAAGTTGGGCGGAGAGAGCACCATATGCATACTGGAAAGGAAACCCTGAAGTTGCAAAAAACAGAAAGGATTTGCTCAAATGTAACGTCTCTGAGAAGCACGATTGTGGTGCTCGTGTGTACGCCCAAGTACTAAAATTTGAACAACAATTCTTCTTATACACAAAATTTATACAAATTTCGCACACATGTGCGCGTAATTTTCTATGCACACAGACAATAATGCACGAGCTGTTTGTGTACATGGACAATTAGGAGGTGTACACATTGACTGTGCTCAAACAATTATGTAGAATGTGCGTGAATACAAATTTCATGTACAAATAGCTTATATTACATCTGAATCCCAAACATTTTCAAGTGCAATTAATAAAGAAATATCACGTTGTGGGAATTGTACAACACTCATTAAGTATTATTATTGTACCCATTTTTGGATGCATTTTTTTACTGTTTCAAAACTAGGATTCCTTTCATAATTTGATCTCAATTAACTTTGTATTTGTTAATTTGTGTTTGCAGTCTACTATTCGCCCTTTTAATTTTTGTAGATCTATTCCTGCTTTTGTCCTTCCTCTTCTAACATTACAGTTGTAAACTAATAACTAGCTTCATTATTTTTTAAAATATGATGTCTAACTCACATGTATTTTACATTTTGGAACGACATAAGGAGTAACATTCCATCTGTCGTATTTGGTGGGAGTTGTATACGGTGGAATCGCCGCAGGATGAGCATCCGATCCAAAACGATGAAATATTGCCCATTTTTAATTTAAAAAAAATCACGTGTGATCAGTACACGCGTGTACGGTAACTAGTTTTGTTTTTTCTAATCCCAGTAGCAGAATGATGTAACCCATGTGTAAAAAAATGTAACTTACGTTAAAAAGAAATGTTACTACTAGCAAGTCAAAATGTAACTTGTTTAAAACATTGATTTCAATGTAAACCATAAAAAACGAGTCAAATTTTTTAATTACTTTACATAAATAGTGAATATGCTTTGTTTTTAACATTAAGACCATAAAATGTTTTTAAAAAATCATTTTTCCCCAAGAAAACTTTTTTTGCAAAAATAATTGATTTAAAAATAGTTTTTTTTTTGTTTTAATAAAAGATGTTTATTTTGTGATGTAACTTGTGTTATGGAAAATGTAACTTGTGTTGATAGAAAATCTAACTTACGTGTTTGCAAAATGTAACATGTTGTGGCAAGCCCAAATGTAACACGCATAGAGAAATATGTAACTCATGCATAAGAAGATGTAACTCGTGTATAAGAAGATCAGATGTAATTCATATAATATCACATGCAACTATAGAAAATGTACTTCGATAAAAATTTGTAATAAATTGGTAAATAATAAGTCAATTCTTGTAATTTAACTAGTTCAAATGTAATTAGTTCATTACATTGAAACAAATTCAAATGTAACTTGCCTAACTGAAAATGTAACTCACGAATAGAAAGATGTAACTCGCGCATAAAAACATGTAACTCGGGCACAAGAATATGTAATTCCATATATTATCAAATGTAACTTTAGGCAAATTCTGATGTAACTGTGTGTATTTTCAAATGTAATTTGAGCCAAATCAATATATAAATTGTCTAAACTGTACTTCGTATAATATATAAAATGAAATCAAAGCAAAAACAAATTGCTTTCAAGGCTTCTGCATAAATCCATGATCTCTTTTATGCTACGGATATGGGCTTCTCCATAAATCATCTCTTTGATGTTAAGGTTATGGGTTATGCATGAGGTTATTCATCTCCATCATCTTGATCATCATCTAATCCATCAACAAAGCAGTCAACCGTTCTATTAGATGCTAATCAATGCTACAGTCCCATGTTTCTCTTTGATTTGTGAATTGATGCTCTTTTGATCCCATGTTGAAGATGGATGAATTGATACTCTGTTTTTATTTTGTTGTGATCGATCGATTGATGAAGCCGGCGTTGTTTGTAATTAACAAAGTGATGTCGTTTTGGGATCGACACACCGTGAGCATGGTGGGCCGATCCCACAGTATAATTTGCAGATGTGAGTAACATTCCATCAGTCGTATTTGGTGGATGTATCAACTTTCAATATAATTGTGAAATTTTGTAGGACTGGATCCGTGAAAAAAAATAAGGTTACCAACAATCCAACCTAGCTGATCAATGCATTCACCGGTAAACAAAATTCTGATCTCCAAAAAATCTGCTCTTGCTTCTTACTAAAACTAGAGCACATAAGTTCAGTTTTCACGTGGTTATCATTATTTAATTACATCGCTTTTTGTACAATAATCAATTAACTAATTACGGTTCTGATTGGGCAAATGGACAGATACAAGATTTACATTGAAGGAAAAACATGGTCCCTAAGTGAGAAATACATATTGGCATGTGATTCTATGACTTTACTAGTGAAACCACATTACTATGATTTCTACACCAGAGGTTTGATGCCATTGAAGCACTACTGGCCAATAAGGGATGATGACAAATGCAGGTCTATTAAGCATGCTATTGAATGGGGCAATACTCACCCCACACAGGTAACCTTAATATGTTGTATAATGTGTATTGTTGGCGGGTGTGCTGTTTTCGTCATCTTCAATTGCCAAAAGTCAAGAACGTAAGTTACGTAACACGAAATTCCATGATTATAAGGTAATTTGGAGAGAAAACGCGAGCAAAGGTCAAGGACATAAAGCCATAATTATAGGGTAATTTGCGAGAGAAAAAAAAACACATTTGGATTACAAAGGTAAGAAAATCAGTATTGATATTTGATTCATTTGAATGTGCCCGGGCGGTCCCGTTTTATCCTCAATTCATTCCTTTCGGTCGTCTTTTACCATTCTTTTTAAGATTAGGCTAACTTTATTTTTTTGCGCTTAGGCCTTCAAACATTGAGGACCGACTCTCTCTGTAATGATAGAGATTGAAAGGAAAAAGTTGTGTCTAAGGCAAATTTTGGACCTTTTTCCATGAATATTACTAAATTCAATTCAAAAGAGAAAAATATGACTACTTTTATAAATTTTCAAAAAATTGACATATTCTTGACTAGTTTCCAGTGACTCGTCCTTTATGAGTGACTTCTCACTCTGAAATATACGATAGTATCTCTCATGTTCAGTTACTCATACATAGTGACTATTCATAGTTTTGTACGATCCGGTGAAACTCTGTTAATAATATGCGTGTCTTTTTTTCTAAAACTTGTGTATGAGGTGAGCTAGATTAATTTATTTATACAAATTGACCTGAATAGAAGTAAAAACGTTTTGAAATTCCAAATTAAAATAGGACAATCATTTTTTTTATTTCCTAAATAGGAGTAATTTCTGTCGGGTTTGGAAAAAACTTGACAAAAACTGACATATTTAAATCTTGATAATGTAAAACTTGACAGGAAATGCTCATATTTAGAAAATAGCTATTTTTTAATTTCAAAACTTTTTTAACTACGGAATTATTTTCCGTTCAATTACAAGAAAGATGAGAGAGAAGAGGCTATATATATATAGCTCATCCATCCATCGTATCGATCGAGCTATCTAGTCTTGTATATCTTGTGTGATTACATATAAACATAAATAATGGAGTACTACAGATAGATATATAGATCGAAATATTTTTATATTAATGAAGTCGATCGTGATGATTGTGCCGCCGCTGCTGCCCCGCTCATCTCTTGTGGTCGTCGCCTTCCTTCTCACCATCGCCGTCGTCTTCGTATCCACACGTTTGTTGGACTCCACCGCCATTGCCGCTGTACGCAGCACTCCCTCCGATCCCTCTTAGCGCGCTACATATATACTTTTTCACCACATGCATACTTGTAACTAACGTAACTAGCTACACTAGTATGCTACACTCAAATCAGAATATATATGCAATATGCATGCATATTTAACAAATTTATTTAGCTAGCTAGAATCTACTCCATATATTTCCCATTCGAGAATAAACATTATACCACATGCATGTTTGATTATTAGTTATTACGGAGTACTTTTTAAATTAGTGCTGAATGATTACGATCGTCGTCTTTGTCATAATTCAAAATCCATGATGACACATAGAAACCTCTCAACCATACAAGAGTGTTAAAAGTCCCACACCAGAAAAGTTTGAATCAACAAAGTATTATATTAATACATGATGCTACTTCTCCTATCGGGTTACCTTTTTTTATGTAACCTCGTGTTTTAATATGGTATCAGAGCCAAATCGATCCATGGTGTGAAAAATGACACGATTATAAAAAATGACAATAATGAACCGATGAAAAAAATGAATGATGGCACGATCTAGACGAAGTGTCTAGTCGTGAGGAGAGGTGTTAAAAGTCTGACACCAGAAAAGTTTGAATCAACAAAGTGTTATACTTCGTATTAACATGAACTACTTCTCTTATCGGGTTGACCTTTTAGGATGGAACCCCAGACTCATCCTAATCACTAACCTTAACCAAATACGTAGTAGTACTCCTTAATTAGTTACAAATACAAATAATACGCTGTGAGCTCTCATACGACAGCAGAAACATTCCTTTCTGATAGAATTAACAACTGAAGATGAGTCATACGCATTCTTTTGTCCTTCTACAAAGGCGGCCATTCTTTTTTGTGTTTATATATTTGTTTTTGTGTTTATTTATTTATTTTGATTAGTCATCAATTTGATTGTGCAATCATTCTATTTTTATTTGGCGGGTGTGCTCTTTTCGTCATCTTCAATTGCCAAAAGTCAAGAACGTAACACGGAAGTACGTGTTTATAAGGTAATTTGGAGAGAAAACGCAAGCAAAGGTCAAGGACATAAAGCCATAATTATAGGGTGATTTGCAAACAAAAAAAAACATTTGGATTGCAAAGGTAAGAAAATCAGTATTGATATTTGATTCATTTGAATGTATCCGGCCGGTCCCGTTTTATCCTCAATCCATTCCTTTCGGTCGTCTTTTAGTTGCATGTTTACTTCATCACTTATTAAGTGGTGGTTATTAAGACATCGTTAATAAATGATACATAAAATTAGCAGTGCTAATTCATGGGCGGCCCTAGGGGGCAGGGTCATTTTAGGCCCCAAAAAAATGAAAAACATTTATGCCCAAATTGATACATAAAAGGTGTGAGTAGACAGGTAGGGTGCTTTTTCAACACTATTCACATGTTGAATTTTATACTATTCACATGTTCTTAAAAGGGGTAGGGTTCTTAAATAAATGCAACATGTTGAATTTTATACTATTCACATGTTCTACTTTCACTACGTTTTATTTATTAATGTAATAATATTCTTTTTTGAAAAAAATATTGTTAAATTTGTCTCATTGTAAATTTTCAAAAACTATTTTTTTTAATATTTTTACTAATACAAAATTATATATACTAATGGTCAAAGTTGTGTCTCGGCAAGTGTGAAATGTTGACCGTTGCATTTATTTAAGAACGGAGGAAGTATTAATTTTCCAGGTGATTTTTTAAAAATTAAAGGAATTTAGGAGTGTTTTCTCTATGAAGTGTAGATCATATTCACAAAATTTCAGTTTTAAAATTCAATCTACAAGTCAATAAATAAATTATTGAAAAACATTGTGTTTCTATGCACATTTTGGTGCAATGTTTTTCTATGATTTATTTAAGGGAAAAATAATTCAAATACCCCAAAGTTCAAGGGGTGTGAAGTCGACACCGCAAACTTGCATATGTAATTTAAATACCCTAACTTTAATTATATAAATAGTTGTGTTGGCAAACATTATCATACAATTTTTCTTTCACAAATGTAAGTTTATGGTGTTAAATAAATAATTTACCTACATTTATCATTTATGGTCATGGTGCTAAACTAATTTTTTATATAAAGTTCGGATATAAAATGGTAGATTCTATGGTACCCTTAAGGTACCATACCTTTGTCCACATGGACCAATCAGAATGTTGCAGTTGAATTATTTAAATCTAAATTAAAAATGATACAGTCATTTGGACCAATTAAGTGAATGGTATGTACGGTACCCCAATTTTTAAATGGGTACCGGAGTTGTCAAATATAAATATTACATATACAAGTTTGGAATATTTGTCTCACATCCCTTCAAAGTTTCAGATATTTAAATTATTTTTCCCTTGAACGGATGTAGTACTTGATAATACTTCATGAGTGTTTGTTAAGACCCGGGGTTCCATCCTAAAGGTCAACCTGATAGGAGGAGTAGCTCATGTGTTAATATAGCATTTCGTTTATCCAAATTTTTCCGGTGTGGGACATTTAACACCCCTCCTCACGACCAGACACTTTCGTTTGGGTCGTGCCATCATTCTTTTTTTTTTCATCGGTCCGTTATTTTATCATAAGGGGCCCCACACCATGGGCGATTTAGCTTTGATACCATGTTAAGATCCGGGTTCTATCCTAAAGGTCAACCTGATATAAGAAGTAGTTCATGTGCTAATATAACATTTGATTTATCCAAACTTTTCCGGTGTGAAACATTTAACAGTGTTGTACAAACACGCATTTGAATTTAACATTTGAATTTGCAGTCTATATTAAATTTTGCAAGCCACAAGACACCAAACACGCATCCTAAAATTGAAACAACAGAAATCCCACTGAATTGCTCACTGGAAAATGCAATGCCAAGCTGCCATGCAAATTATTACCCATCAAAGCTGTTGCCCACACAAATCCAAGCAGCGCCTCCACCGACATCATGCCCAGATTACTTCGGCTGGATCTATGAGGATTTGCGGGCGTGGCGGGAGACTGGAATTACCGGAGAAATGATTACGAGGGGAGGGAGAACCGCCAACTTCCGACTGGTCATAGTGAATGGGATTGCTTACTATCAGACATATCGCAAGTCATTTCAAAGTCGAGACACTTTTACCTTATGGGGCATTCTACAGCTGCTAAGGAGGTACCCAGGAAAACTGCCCGATTTGGATCTAATGTTTCACACCGATGATACGCCCCGCATCGAGAAGAGACGATTTCCAGGCCCGCCAAACAGCACAATCCCCCCGCCTCCATTGTTCCGATACTGCGGGAACGAGTCTACTTGGAATATCGTGTTTCCTGATTGGTCATTCTGGGGATGGTATATATGTTTCCATATTTTTTTAGTGTGTTACCATCTCATCTTCAGTTGTTAATTCTATCAGAAAGGAATGTTTCTGCAGGCATGAAATCAATATTAAGCCATGGGATTCTTTATCCAAGGAGTTGGAACAAGGGAATGGAAAGACGAGCTGGGCAGAGAGAGCACCATATGCATACTGGAAAGGAAACCCTGAAGTTTCAGAAACCAGAAAGGATTTGCTCACATGTAACGTCTCTGAGAAGCACGATTGGGGTGCTCGTGTGTACGCCCAGGTAGTAAAATTTGAACAACAATTCTTCTTATATACAAAATTTATACAGATTTCGCACACATGTGCGCGTAATTTTCTATGCACACAAACAATAATGCACGAGCTCTTTGTGTACATCACAATTAGGAGGTGTACACATTGGGGGTGTTTGGCAAATGGTTGTTGGCTGTTAGCTATCAGCTGATTAAGTTGGCTGATTGATGACAGCAGATTCTGTTAGCTGTTTTGATTAGCTGATAGTATTAGCAGTTTATATAATAGTGTTTGGTTAAATGATTGCTTATAACTTGTTAAATGACTTTTAAGGACATCAATTATTTATTTATTTTGTTAATTATATTTATCCTAAAACATTTTATATTTACGATTTAAATCACTTCCTGAAATTTTATATTTTAAACCATTGTAAAAGTAAAAGAAATCCAACTTACCCACTTATTGCGTTTCTTTTTATTCTCACCACTATCCCTATTAAAGCATCCCAGAAGGACAGAACCAAAACAAACTAGCACAAAGGTTAGAATTCCCAGTAAAGCAAATAACTCCTCCATACTCAAGATCTGCTCCTCGACACCAAAAGGCTGAGCGCAGGAAGAAGCCAGGGTTTACAATTGTTGTCTTCAATTTTGAATTTTATCTTCGAGTTTGAAGAATTTTTATTTTGTTGTTTCTAAATAAAGGCCTTTTTATTCCAATATTACTAAAAATAGGATAAAAGATAAAAAAGTGATATGTTTTTAAAAATTCTAAAAATGTGACTAGCATCACAATTAACCCTACAATGTAAAGTGACATCGGGTAAAGTGATTCCGTCCAAAGTGACCCCACCGACCACAGTGATTGCCAACGACAGTGACTGCCCCGCCGCCACAGTGACTGCCCCACCACCACAGTGACTCTGGACACACTGAATCCAGCCAAAGTGACTCTGCCGATCACAGTGACTCCCGCTTAACGGCCATAGTGACCACCATTCACCGGCCACAGTGACTCCGGAGACTCCGGTTACGGTGACTGCCTGCTCACCGGCTAGTGACTGTCGCCGCTATCGCCAATGACTCCGCTGCCACACTCCGGTGACTCCGCCGCCATCGACAATGACTCCGCCATAGTCACTAACTCAGCCAGTCACTGCCGTCCCCCTCCCCCAGCAAGTCAATGTCGTTGTCCGCACCCTTCCATTGAACCACCTCAAATCAACCACCCCGACCGACCAGGCGGCCACTGCACCCCAACCCAAGCCCCAAGCATTGGCAACCACGCCCTCTACACTGCCCCTCCCCATCACAGTCGCGGCCACCACTCCGGCTGACCACCGCCACAGCCTAGTGACCAACACCACTTCCCTACCCTGACTTGACTCCCCATAATCCCATCCCCAGCCACCAACTCCGCCATACCCGCCATCTCCAGCCACCCCAATCCTTGCTGCACACCAATCCACCCCTCTCAGCCCCAATCCACCCCTCCCAGCCCTAATGCACCCTCCCAGCCCCACCTTTGACAGTTCAACCCAGCCCCGACCACCACCAATGAACCCTAGCCGCCGTCCTCCGCCAGATCTGGCCACTTGCAAGATCCTTCCTTCAATTCGAGGTGTATTCGAAGCAGAGAGAAGAAGAATAGTGAAAGCAACAACAAGGAGAGGTGCAATGGCAAAGGCGGAGAAGGCATCGACGATGCTGGACAACGGCGTCGATGCACAGGAGAAAGGTCACACTTTCATTCTCGATGGAGAAGACGGATTCACAAAGAAGAGAGTATCTGGAGCGCCGATGGCTTATGGCGGCGGCGTTGAGCGCCGCCGCGTCAGTGGTGTTGTGAAGGTGCAGGACCGTAAGATGCAGAATGGTACGCCGTCGATGCCCCGATGCTTGCGTCGAATGAAGAAAAGGGGGAAACAGTGTGCGTCGGGTAACTTTTTTGGAAAATAAGAAAAAAGTCATAGATTTAGAAATCAAAAGTCAATAAGTAATAGCCTGGCAATTTTTTCTTCTAAATACTAATTGCTCCTTAATACATGTGCGTATTTTGAGATATTGATTTTTAGTGAATTGGGAAAAAATGAATTAGGATGTTTGGTCCAATTTCACAACCCCATAGGAAAAAATCTGCGTTTAGGCTTCGGATTAGGGAGGAGCTATCTCTGTTTTTGTTTGCATCTGGGAGCAAAAATGAATAGTTTGTGGCTGATTTTTTTCTTTTTGGCGGAAGAAGCAAAAGCAACGTACGAAGAAGAGGAGCTCTGGGTAGAATTGGAATATCGACTAAGAGCATCCCCAATGGGAATGTCTACTTTCTTTACACACTCTTACACATGGTCCCATTTTTTATCTCACAAATTTTATGTGTAGGACCTACATATCTTCACATTTATTTTATTTTTCATTTTTCTGTATCACTTTTAACCCACTTTTCATCCACATTAATTCATCGATTACCGTGTAAAGTTTATTTGTGGACATTGTCATAGACATTCTCTACAATTTACTCCTATCTCTCTCTTCCTTTTCATTTCTCATGCACACCACTTTCTCCATATTAAATTAAAATAATCATTCTATCTCTATCTCTCTCCTATGCCACGTAGGATAGACATTACTCCCATCCACTATCCCATTGGGGATGCTCTAAATACTAAAACGGCCATCTCCTAAACGCCAGTTTTATAAGCATTTCCAATTTTGGCTGTTTGGGTAAAGAAGTCAAGTGAAAAAGCTAATTAACCAAACACCTCTCTTAGCTGTTTATCTGGTCAAAAAGCTAAATAGTGGTCAAATCAGCAAAAAAATGGCTGATAAGCCATTAACCAAACACTCCCATTGTGTGTGCACAAACAATTATGTAGAATGTGCATGAATACAAATTTCACGTACACATAGCTTATTTCACATTTGAATCCCAAACATTTTCAAGTGCAATCAATAAAGAATTACTCCGTATCACGTTGTGGGAATTGTACAACACTCATTAAGTATTATTATTTTACCCATTTTTTTATGCATTTTTTTACTGTTCCAAAACTGGGATATATTACTTTCATAATTTGATCTCAATTAACTTTGTATTTTTTAATTTATCTTTGCAGTCTATTATTCACCCTTTTAGTTTTTGTAGATCTATTCCTGGTTTTTTCCTTCCTCTTCTAACATTACAGTTGTAAACTAATAACTAGCTTTATTATTTTTTTAAAACATGATGTCTAACTCACATGTATTTTACATTTTGGGACGACATAAGGAGTAACATTCCATCTGTCGTATTTGGTGGATGTATCAACTTTCAATATAATTGTGAAATTTTGTAGGACTGGATCCGTGAAAAAAAACAAGGTTACCAACAGTCCAACCTAGCTGATCAATGCATTCACCGGTAAACAAAATTCTGATCTCCAAAAAATCTGCTCTTGCTTCTTACTAAAACTAGAGCACATAAGTTCAGTTTTCACGTGGTTATCATTATTTAATTACATCGCTTTTTGTACAATAATCAATTAACTAATTATGGTTCTGATTGGGCAAATGGACAGATACAAGATTTACATTGAAGGAAAAACATGGTCCGTTAGTGAGAAATACATATTGGCATGTGATTCTATGACTTTACTAGTGAAACCACATTACTATGATTTCTACACCAGAGGTTTGATGCCATTGAAGCACTACTGGCCAATAAGGGATGATGACAAATGCAGGTCTATTAAGCATGCTGTTGAATGGGGCAATACTCACCCCACACAGGTAACCTTAATATGTTGTATAACGTGTATTGTTGATCGGAAAGTACAAAGGCACTAGCCCCCATTAATTCTGTGTACACCTCATGTTTCTTCGTTGATTAATGATCGATCATGCCCATTTTTCTAAAAACTGCATGATTAACCTGGCAAACTTAGGGGAGGTCTATGTAGGTGAGACAGGCGGGATCAACTTAAAGTAGTACTAATAAATATTAAGACTTCATATTAGATGCTAAAAAGGTTAATCTGAATACGAGTAGTAGTATGAAGTGTTTGTCATATAGACGGTCTGATATAAACTCTTCAACACTAGCTAGCAAGTTTAGGGGCGCACATTTAGACCATAGCTCAAGTTAAGTTATTCTGCATTGGCTACTCTTATTATAAGGCAATCCGATGAATATATGTTTGTGTATAAAATAGGCGCAACAGATTGGGAAGGAAGCAAGCAAATATATCCAGGAAGAACTGAAGATGGAATACGTGTATGACTACATGTTCCATTTGTTGAACGAGTACGCGAAGCTCTTGAAGTACAAACCAACAAAGCCTCAAGATGCAGTGGAACTTTGTTCAGAGAGGATGGCTTGCGGGTCAAAAGGATTGGAGAAGGAATTCATGTTTGAATCCCTTACGAAAGGCCCATCGCTAACACCACCGTGCACAATCCTACCTCCTTTTGATCCTGTAACTCTCCACACTATTGTGGAGGCAAGAGAAAATGCAACCAAGCGTGTAGAGTCATGGGAAGACCTATATTGGCAACATTAAAACAACAAGATGTATGTGAACCTTACTAATGTCAGGGCCCTTAGGCTGGTTCATCGGTCGGTTTTAGAAAAGGTGAAATCGAGAATCGGACCGCACAACTTGTATCGGTTTCGATCAGTTTTAGCACGTTTTGATCGATTTTTGTAGATCGGTTTCGGTTCGGTTTTAACCCCAAAGCATAAACCATAAGCCGAACCGTTGATGGGTTAACCAATTTTAGCTGATTTTAGTTTCTTTTGGTTCAATTTTGGTTGGTTCGGTTTCACTCATTTTGTCGATTGGTTTCAGTGTTTTGATTTTTTTGTTCACCCCTGGTCCCCTGCATAATGTATACATATTTAGTATGCATATGTATACAAGGGTACATTTACCGCCGCGGACACATATCATTTGTATTACTCCCTCCGTTCCCAAAAATACTTCCCACTTTCCTTTTTGGGCCGTTCCCAAAAATTCTTCTCACTTTCCCTTTTTGGACAATTTGTGTGGTTCACATTCATTTCACTTTTTTCTCACACAACCACAACCACACATTTCCACTTTATTCCACTTTCTTAATAGGCGTGCCAATTCAAACCGGGAAGAATTTTTGGGAACGGAGGGAGTATTAATTTTCATGAGGACACTTATTACGATGCTAGTAGGAATTTGTTATTTGTATGAAAAGGTGATTATAGTCCTTATAAATATTTGTTGTATAACACTTAAAAATTTTAAAGAATGCGATGATACTGAGATTAGATATATTTTAGTCTAAAAAATGAAAAAAAAAAAATTGAGAAAGAACAAAATGTTCAGGTTCAATATAAATATTACTACCCCTGTCCCAAAAAATACTTCCCAGTTTGACTTGACACGTTTATTAAGAAAGTGTTGTTGAGAAAGAAAAATGTAAATGAATGTTAACCACACAAAATTTTCCAAATAGGGAAATGGGAAGAATTTTTTGAAACATCCCAAAATGATAAGTGGGAAGAATTTTGTGGGACTGGGGGTGATAATTACTTGAAATGTCTATGACCTATTGACCAATTTTGAAGGAGTTAATTTAGATAATATTGTGGGTTTCTTCAAATGTTTACCAACAAACCAAGAGTGCCTAACCTTACTGTAGAACCTCGTAGAAAATATAAATTGCGGAATTGTTCTCAGGACTCATTTGGTGACCTTTTTTTTTACTGATCAGCCTTGTTAGTTATTTTTTTTCACACATAACTTTTGATTTTGAATGTTGATATATATAGGGCTGGACTCGGTTCGGGCCGGGCCCGGTTCGGGCCTTGAACCGGCCGGGCCTCGGTTCACCAAAAGGAGGGCCGGGGCCCACACCGGCAGTGACCGGTTCCGGGCCGGTTCCGGGCCAGACCGGGCCGGTTCCGGGCCAGACCGGGCCGGTTCCGGGCCGGTTCACCCGCCCTATTTTTTTTTTTGATTTTTTGGCTTCTCTTATTTAACCCCCTACCCCTCCCCCTCAACCCCAAACCACCCCAAACCACCTCAAATTGTCCAAAATACCTAATCCAACCCAAAAATTAAAAAAATTTCAAAAAAAATAAAAAAAATTAATTCCGGCCCAAACCGGGCCCGAACCGGCCGGGCCAGTTCACCAAATGGAGGGCCCGGAACCGGTATTCACCGGGCCGGTTCGACCCTAACCGCCGGTGGACCGGTCCACCGGGCCGGGCCGGTTCCGGGTCGGGCCGCTCGGCCCGAGTCCAGCCCTAGATATATATAATAAGCAAAATAAGTAAGGGTGAAATTACTTTTCTGGCTGAATTGGTTAAAGTTACTAAGTTAAACTCTTTTCATACTTTTTCATACTTTAGCTATTTCTATAAATTTTTATTTATTTTCTCGATAATTCAATGGATTCAGCCAATTTATATGTTTCATCAAATTTCAGCGGATTCAGCCGATTTCAATGCTATGAAAGGGGCACGAAGCTTTTAATCTGATGATATGCCATATGGTGGAAGCCATGTTGATCTAACGGTCGACAAGCTCCGGATACCCGGTCATGAGACAACGGCGTGAATTCTCATCTCCCCTAATTAGGGTCTATTGATCATTATTCTGATTTTTCCGCAAAAAAAAAGGCATTTGGTAATTTCCATTTCTTTTTTCAACAAAATATGTCAAAAACTACTTATGCCACTACTGATAAGCAGAATAAGCCCGGACTCACTACCAATCATAGTCTTGGTGTCATACTGTCATGTAAACTTTTGAAGATTTAATCAGAAGCGAGTTGTTATTTGTATGTCTCATGATATTTATACGGATTTGGCCCAGATGGTGCATTGTTTTGACATGGAACTCCCGAATGGTATGTTTCCTGAAGAGTTGGAGATGACGGAGGAATTTGGTGTTTCGGTGAGTCTGAGAATAACATCTGATTCAAGTTCCTCACAGTCAGATACACATTGAATGGACGAACTGCCCTTTTTTTAGGGAATGGACGAACTGCCTGCAAAACTGATATCTCTAGAGTCTAGAATCCTGAGATTTGTTTTCTGGCCTCTCTTATGCTGTATTCTTCATCTTCCCGCCCTGTAGTCCTTGGTTACATATAAAATCAAACAATAATTCATTATGGATAACACTTCTTTAATGTCTTAGGTCTGTTTGGATGGTGAATTTTGAGGACGTTTTGGAGGCTTTAGTGTATGTCAGGTATTAGTAATTTGGTATATATAGTCCGCATATCATATTCAGTAAATGAATGACTAAGTAATGAGACGTATGGAATATTATTACACTGCAATCGCTTTTCATTTGTTTTAAGAAGCATTCTATTTTGTAAGATATAAACCAATCCTCCATCCAAGCAAAGTGTCCGAGTGTTCGTATGGAAGTGGGTTTCAGAACATAAGGTTTTGGAAGGTGCAGTTAATATCTTGATGTATATATTTGAGATTTTGTACAAGTCAAGTATTGACACAATGTATGATCAACATATCAATCATCTCTAAGTCATTTTTAAGGAATATTAAGATATAGGCTAAACCTTCCAATCGTCCATCAAACAGGCTCTAAGAGTCAGAATCTGAACAGAAAGAGTCAACACTAATATAGGATGCAAATTTTCCTGAAAGGAAAATTTAGATTGGACTTGTTTCTATTGTAAGTTGTTGAATTTCAGAAATTAAAAAACAAAAGGAGAACTAATTGATCTGGATCAAAAGCAAAAAAATGTTGCTTACAAAATGACAAGATTATGCAGTTAACATTAAGCCAGAAGATGAGCCTTGTAAGCGGACAGTAATTCTTCTGCCTCTGCAGGGAACTTTGCAATATATTTTTCCACAAAACACCCCTCTGTTGAAGACAAGGCTTCAAAAAAGCTGGGTTCCTTCTTCAAAAGCTTTTTGGCCTTCAAAAGATTCAAAACCCGGTACCTGGGAACCACTCGCTCTTCCATGCTCAACATCAATACAGAAGGCCGAGCTATTAATAAAGACCTCTCTAATTCAATTGTGTTCAAGAAAAAATCAACCCCAAACCTAATCTTACGCTCTGAAGTCCTAAGCAGAGCCGGAGATCTGCTAAACATTCTCATACACTCCTCCTCTGAGAAGCCGTAACTCTTAAAAAGCCCTAATTTCCTCTTGAATGTCTCACTGCTAATACAACTAAGCGAATGAAGGCCATGGGCTAGCATCCTTGAATCTGTCAAAACTCCCAATTCCACAACCCTGGAAACCAGTTCTTTGAGCTTCGGCAATGACAGCGCGAAGATACTAGGCTGCCTCCTAAAAAGAGTCGCTAGCTGGGTCCCCTCAATCCCACAACTCTTCAAATATTCAACATTGGGGAGTAACCTTACCTCCGGGCTTTTTGAAACGATCCAAAGACACCTTCGCAAGACCAAAAACAGTTTATGATTGTCCGCATCGTCTTCAAGCACGTCCTTAATGACAGCAATGCATGGCCTGATCACCGTGTCCAAACTACGAGTTAACAGAAAGGCCTGCTTGGAGATGAAATGTCCCAGATCGAGGCCGGAGAGGCCAAGCTCTTGGAACACTTCGATTTTGGGTTTCAGCGTCTTCTCAACGTCCGCAGAAAGAAGCTGAGGCGCGACGTACGCTAAGCATTGGATGTGCGCATCTGAGAATCCAATTGATTTGAGATAGAGGATGACGGATTCGGGCTTTTCGAGGGTTTTGATCCATCGCAGACGCCTGCAGGTACTTAGGGCTTTGGGTTTGGGAAATTTCAAGGTTTCGATCAGGTAATTATACAGAATGGGGGCTTCTGATGCTTTAGAGTGGGCGTGGCAGGTAAAAATGAGGGAGAAGACACAAGATGTATCTGGTTTGATGCTGCGAGAGTGTGAAGGTGAAGAAAGTAAGGAGGTGGGGAAGAACGATGGGTAGCCCGGTTTGTAGCGGCGGACCTGTAGAGGTGAAGGAAAGGAAAAGAATCTGACGGCCAACATTAGTTCATCGGCGGGAGGAGAGACTGCCGATGCCGTCGCCGATTGGTATTGGTAAGCCAAATCAGGGTTCAGCTCCAGGGTTTAACTGAAGGTCGTTAAAAATGGGTTTGGCTGTGGTTCGGTTAAATGTATTACCAGTCCGTATACCGTGCAACCGGTGCACGGTGAACACTGTACTCCATGGATAAAATTCGCGTGAACAGTATCCTACCATCTGTCTCAATTTTTTTCGTCATGTAAATCCTTTGTTTTGGTATGTAACTCGCGCTATTGTTAAATGTAAATACAGTGTATTCAAATGAAACTCATTGTGGTGTAACTCGCATTATGAAGAGTGTAAATAATGTGTAAGCAAGATGTAACTTGCAGGGGAAATTCACATGTAACTTGTGCTTTAGAAGATGTAACTAGCGTTTCAGAATATGTAACTCACGCTTCAGAAAATGTAACTCGCTTATAAAAAGATGGAATTTCAAATATTAAACAACACATATACATACATACATACATACATATAGCAATTAATTCCATCGATTGACATCAATAGAATAAATAAAATTATGTTAATTGAATTTGATTATTAAGCACTTTAGATGTTTCATCAAAGCAAAAGATATGTGTTAGTTGGAATTTGCTTTTCATTTTTGAAAAAAGTTTGAGGATTAGCTATGCCAACAAGGTGGTGCAAATTCAATCGGTGCTACAAATTCAATTGGTCTCAGCAAAGTTGAAGAGTTTCTGCAAGTTGAAGAGCTCCAGTCGGCAGTCGGTCAACCGCAGTCCAACACATTCATACTATACAAGGCGTCTGAGATATCAATCACGCATAGTACATCCATAAACAAACATAATGTAAAATATTCATTCAAAGCAGCGGAACATTTGGTACAAGTGTTCATGCCACACTTTGGCAAACATGGGCATACAAGCCCCCATTAAATATTCAATAGAAAAACATTATCCATGAGCATTAATTAAAGTGTTTGAAAAATGGAATCTGAAGAGGCACGAACCACGTCTCCTCTTCTTGAATCCTACCCGAGCAACGGTGATGGCAACAAGCTTTACTCCCTACCTGAAACTGTGAGGTGGCCTCCCCCGTGAAGGGGAGGTCAGTACTTGGAAGCATTTGACAAGTACAATGACAACTATACTAAGTATAATCAAAGTTTCAATTTCCAAGACCCTCAATCTAAGATGTTATTCATTTATGATTAACTCATGTCCTCCATGCTAGAGCTCGGCTCATAGTCATATCAATTTGTGCTAGAGCTCGGCTCATAGTCATCCTACGTTTACTAGAGCTCGGCTCATAGTCATACTAATTTGTGCTAGAGCTCGGCTCATAGTCACCCTACGCTTGCTAGAGCTCGGCTCATAGTCATACTAATTTGTGCTAGAGCTCGGCTCATAGTCACCCTACGCTTGCTAGAGCTCGGCTCATAGTCATACTAATTTGTGCTAGAGCTCGGCTCATAGTCACCCTACCACGTGCTAGAGCTCGGCTCATAGTCACGTCAACTAATCCCTAAACCACTTCTTAGTCTAGGTTCCATCCATTTTGAGTAACCCCTAAGGCTTACTCCAAATGTAACTTGAGTTCATAACAATTTGGATATTTCAATTAAATTCCTCATTCAAGTATAACTTGGCTCTAATATCAAAATATCACTTTTATCCTTCCATGACTTTCTTACATGAGGTAAAAGTATATTTATCACAATTTAGTTTATAGTTTACACCACTATGATGTCATTGTATTCATAACACACAATCATACACAATTTGTTCATAAATTTGTATATTATGCATTTTTACGTATAAACAATAATAATCTCATTTAGGCATCTTTTTGTTATTAATAAATCATGCCAAACACATATAGTTCATTTAGGTAATCTTATGAAATTAACCCAATAATTATAAGCAATATAGTCGGTCATCCTCACCTTGAGTGAGCTTAAGCGTGTCCTACGCTCCGCGGTTGAACTTTGACTATTTCCGGTGAACTTTGACCAACTCCGGCCAACTTTGACCAACTCCGGCGAAACTCCGGCGAAGCTCAAAGATACTCTAAATCAAGTTCCTAACAAGGTTTTAACATCATAAAACCTTAATCAATACACATAACCCTTAAAAGGTTATTTTCCGGTGAACCGGTCGGTTTGGCTTCTAAGTCCGTTCTTGGACTTAGAACTACTCCCAACCCATTAATCCATACTTACAACATGTAGAATCCTCTTAAGGATTCTTCACATGATGTATATCTCATATGGTAGAAGAAAAATAAAGAAGAAGTTATAATAAGGTCATTACCTTAATCTTTTCACACTTTTAGCACCTTAGCTCCTTTTCTTGGGATTCCTTCTTGTTGAGCTCTCCTCAACAATGGAGAATGAAGGAGGGTGGTTTTCTTCTTCTTCCTGGGTATTACTTGGCCGAAAACAAGGGGGAGGGAGGAGTGAGGGTAACCTTTTGTTTCATTAAGCAAATAAGTGTGGATGGGATCCACCTTATTTTGTTTGATGCTCTTCCTTTCACTTCACACACCACTCACATGCCCTCCCTTCACTCCAGCCGGCCAAACTTTGAATTTGGGTGACCAAATTCGTGGGTTGGCCCCCACCCAAGTGGGAGGTCAGCCCCTTTTGTCCCGAAGTGTACACTTTGTCCCGAAAGTTGTATTTTTCGGACCATTTAAAATATATTTTATTTTATCGGGTCAAATAAAATATATTATGTGCTCTCCATCATTAAGACTCTTATGATGAATATTCATACCCCAACTTTAATTTATAAGTCCCCGAAATTAAATTTCGGGCTTTTATCGGTTCAATTGCCAATACCGGTATTTAGGCCTCTTTTGACCAATCGGTCAACTCCGGACCTTTCCATGGCTCAAATGAGTTATCCTCCACCATATAAATATTATCTAGACCGAGATGGATAGTTTATGTAGTCCCGGGAATATTGGGCGGCCCCCGCTCCCGGTGCGGGCCCCACGTGCGAATTTACTATTCACGCAAAATAATTAATAAAAATCCATAACATTGTAAACTCGTTAACCATTCCACAAGGTTAAATACAATATTATTCACTTAAAAGTAAATACATTTGGGGACGGTGTTACAAGTTCACCCCCCCTTATTTGGGATTTCGTCCCCGAAATCCATGTGTCTAATAAAAAAGAAACGGGTATTGCTCCCTCATTGAGACCTCGGTCTCCCAGGTTTCTTCTTCGACCCGATCACTCCTCCAAAGGACTTTTACCATAGGAATATCCTTGTTCCTCAATTTCTTCACCTGTTGACCCACAACCTTTACCGGTTCCACTGCATATTGTAGATCTTCACGTATCTCCACCGGTGGTTTCTCAAGAATATGAGATGGATCTCTCACGTATTTCTTGAGCATCGATACATGAAACACGTCATGTATCTTCTCAAGTTCCGGCGTCAGCTTGAGACGGTAAGCCACCGCCCCAATCCTTTCAAGGATTTCAAACGGACCAATGTATCGGGGGTTGAGTTTTCCCCTCGATATAAATCGGATGATACCCTTCCAAGGAGAAATTCTTAGGAAGACCTTATCACCGACCTCGAACTCCAATGGCCTGCGTCGTTTGTCGGCATAGCTCTTCTGCCGATCTTGGGCAGTCTTGAGTCTATCCTGAATGACTTTCACTTTAGTCTTGGTGATTTCAACAAGTTCAATCCCCTCGAGCTTGGCCTCGCCGACCTCGTCCCAACATAACGGTGTCCTGCACCTCCTCCCATACAATGCCTCGTATGGAGGCATGCCAATACTCGCCTGATAACTGTTGTTATAGGCGAACTCGACTAGAGCCAAATGTTTGTCCCAACTTCCTTGGAACTCCAGAGCACACGCCCTAAGCATGTCCTCCAATATCTGTATCACTCGCTCGGATTGTCCATCAGTCTGTGGATGAAAAGCCGTGCTAAACTTCAATTTAGTACCCAAAGATGCTTGAAACTTGGGCCAAAATCGAGATGTGAATCGTGGATCCCTATCCGAGACAATGGATATCGGGACTCCATGTAGTCTCACAATCTCCTCCATGTATAGCTTTGCCAATCTCTCAAGAGGATAAGTAATGTTGATAGGCAAAAAGTGTGCACTCTTGGTGAGCCTATCAACCACTACCCATACTGCATCATAGTTGTTCACTGTTCGTGGTAACCCCACCACGAAGTCCATGGTCACATGCTCCCACTTCCATTCTGGAATGGTTAGTGGCTGCAAAAGCCCCGCCGGATGCTGATGCTCTGCCTTAACTTGTTGGCAAGTAAGGCATCGACTCACGTACTCTGCGATATCCCTCTTCATACCAGACCACCAGTAACTTTCCTTCAAGTCTCGGTACATTTTAGTACCTCCTGGATGCATAGCATATGCCGAAGAGTGAGCCTCCTCCATTATGGACTTTTGGAGCTCTTCACTCTTTGGTATGCATACACGGTCTTTAAACAATAAAAGACCGTCACCTCGTACCCGAAAGTTCTCCACGGGCCCTTCGAGGATCCTCTCGCGGATCTTCTGGCATTCATCATCAGTGGCCTGACATCTACTGATCTCACTCAGCAATGTGGGCCTAACCTCGAATCTAGCAATGAGGACCCCACTCGTGGACACCTCCACTTGTGCCCTCAAGGTTCGTAGACATGTGAGTAGTGTCCCCGACGTACTTTTCCTGCTCAGTGCATCGGCCACCACATTGGCTTTTCCGGGATGATAGTCGATGATCAAGTCATAATCCTTGATCAACTCCATCCATCTCCTTTGTCTCATGTTCAACTCTTTCTGAGTGAATACGTACTTCAAGCTCTTATGATCGGTAAAAATGTGACATGTCTCCCCATAGAGGTAATGCCTCCAAATCTTTAGTGCAAACACTACCGCCCCCAACTCTAGGTCGTGGGTAGGGTAGTTCGCCTCGTGTTTCTTCAATTGCCTAGAAGCATAGGCAATCACCCGACCGTTTTGCATCAGTACACATCCAAGCCCTTGGATGCTAGCATCACTGTAGATATCATACCCTATCCCCTGTATAGGTAGGGCTAGCACTGGTGCTTCGGTAAGTCGTTTCTTCAGTTCAAGGAACCCTTTCTCACACTTGTCGTCCCATATGAACTTGGCCCCTTTCTTTGTGAGCTTCGTTAATGGAGACGCCAATACGGAGAATTTTTCCACAAATTTACGATAGTATCCCGCTAAGCCAAGGAAACTACGTATCTCTTTCACATTCTTGGGTCTCTCCCAATCCATAATAGCTTTAATCTTGGCGTTGTCCACGGCAACGCCCGAACCGGATATGACATGACCGAGGAAACCAATCTCTTTGAGCCAAAATTCGCATTTTGAGAACTTGGCAAAGAGTTGCTTTTCCCTTAACCGATCAAGTACAAGCCTCAAATGGTGTTCGTGCTCCTCCTCGCTCTTGGAGTATATCAAGATGTCGTCAATGAATACTATCACGAATTGATCTAAGTATTCACTAAACACACGGTTCATCAAGTCCATGAATGCCGCCGGTGCGTTGGTTAAACCAAACGACATCACAAGGAATTCGTAATGACCATATCTAGTGCGAAATGCACTCTTAGGTATGTCACTCTCCTTGATCTTCAACTGATGATACCCCGACCTCAAGTCAATCTTCGAGAACACTATTGCCCCTCGAAGTTGGTCGAACAAGTCATCAATCCTCGGTAAGGGATACCTGTTCTTGATGGTGACCTTGTTCAACTGTCGGTAGTCAATACACATTCTTAGTGTACCATCTTTCTTCTTTACGAATAGTACGGGTGCTCCCCACGGTGAATGACTGGGTCTGATGAACCCGTTGTCCAATAGTTCTTGTAGTTGGACCTTCAACTCTTGAAGCTCGGCCGGTGCCATTCGATAAGGAGGAATCGAAATGGGTTTGGTTCCCGGCTCCACTTCGATTACAAATTCAATCTCTCTATCGGGTGGAAGCCCCGGTAGGTCCTTGGGAAAGACGTCCGGGTACTTGCACACGACTCGAACATCCTTGATGTCGACTTCTTTCTTCGTATCATCTACCACGTAAGCAAGGTATGCGTGGCACCCTTTTCTCATCATCTTCCGTGCTCTCATCACGGATATGATGCAAACATTTGATTTCCCTCGATCTCCTTCGAAACATAGCGTGTTTCCTTGCTCATCCTCGAGCTCCAACACCTTGGTGTAGCAATCTACTCGAGCATGGTGCTTCTCAAGCCAATCCATTCCTAGGATTGCATCGAACGCCAACATGCTTAGAGGTACGAAGTCACAAGTCAAGGGTTGACCCGTCACTTCCACCTCACACGATGGATAATAATGATTTCTCTCCACCTCGTCCCCTAACGGTGTGGAGACTAGCAACATTTGCGTCATAGGTGTCAATGGCACGTCAAGTCCCTCGGCGAACGCCTCACTCACAAATGAGCGTTGTGCCCCGGTATCGATGAGGATCCTCGCACACCTACCATTGATCTTTAATGTTCCTACATTTATACACCATGTAAGATATATTTTCTAATGTTGTTACACATCTTTAGGAGGTTATTAAGTCAATACTAAGGTTTGGAATCAAACGGGGGTCCAAACGTAGAAGAACGGGGTGAAAAAATCAATTTTCGGGGGTTGGGGGTCCACGCACGGCGTGCCTGGGTGGCACGCACGACCGTGCGTGCAACGAACTAACTCTGCGTGCCCCTGCCGGCCAGGCACGATGCCAGGCACGGCGTGCCTACGGCCGTGCCTGGCCAAAAATACTTCGGACGCTACTGCCTTCCAGGCACGACGCCAGGCACGGCGTGCCTGCGGCCGTGCCTGGCCCCAAAAATTTTTTTTTTTTTTTCCTCTTCCTCGGGTGCCACTGCCTTCCAGACACGGTGCCAGGCACGACGTGCCTGCGACCGTGCCTGGCCCAAAAATCTTCCGGTTGCCACTGCCTTCCAGGCACGATGCCAGGCACGGCGTGCCTGCGAGCGTGCCTGGCCGGCAGTGGCTGTTTCCAGCTGATTTGGCCTAACTTGCCCGGTTTTGACCCCGGGGTGGCCCGCACTCAATCCCTACGACGTATATGATCAATGCAAGCCTAGAAATACATGGGAATACGTGTATTACCTGCAACGGAGTCGGGATTGGCCCGAGCATCGGCCTCGGTCATTGCGTAGACTCTAGCTTGCGTCCTTCCTTGATTCACGGTCGGCGCGTTGCTGGCGCTCGCTCCCCCCTGCCCCGTACTAGCATGGGGTGCTCCGGTCCGACTCCTACTTGCCGTAGTAGCGCCGCTTGATCCCGCCCCTCGGTTTCCACCAAGTTGAGGGCAATTTGGTTTAAGATGCCCCGTGTCTCCACATTGGTAGCACCGAGGAGGGTCACGACACTTACCGGCGTGGCTCCTGTTGCAATTTCGGCACCTGGGCGCTGTCGAGGCTTGTGAGCCCGAGTTGTGCCCGCCGAAAGCCGAGTTTCCCTTGGATGGCGGCGCCGGTGCCCTGAACGATCCTCCTCCCCCGTGGTTCCCCTTTTTGTTAGAACCTTGTGGGCCATGGCTTTCCCACTTCCTCTTCTTCGCCTCCTCGGCGTTCCTCCGCTTTCTTTCCTCCCACTCCTTCTCTCCCTTCAGGCCCTGTTCAACCACTTGACTAAACGTCATATTAGGCAATTGTGTTGCCCTCTCGCGTATGTCAAGGTCTAAGGCATCCCAGAAGTGGTTCACCATCCGGTTCTCATCACATATGTACTCCGGTATGAATTCGGCAAGCTTTCTGAACTTGTGCTCAAGTTCCTTCACCGTACATGCGCCTCCCTGTGTCAAGTTCGTATACTCCCTCCTCTTCATGTTTACCTCGAAGTCGGAGTAGTATTGGTTGAAGAACTCCTGCCGAAAGTTCTCCCATGTGACGGCTTCGCCGTATTTTCCTTTGACCCCGTCCCACCACGTGGACGCCATGCCTTCGAGCAATCTTGTTGCCACCCTCAATTTCATGATGGGTGGCAGCTGCATGTCAAGGGCCGCCTCGTTGAATCTTTTGATCCATTCGGCTGCAACGGAGATGTCTCCCGTTCCATCAAACGGTTTACATCCCAAATCTCGTGCTTCTTTGATAAATTTGGAGATCCTTATGGTTGGACCTCCCACATCTTGGCCTCCATGTGGTTCAACATGGACTCTAGAAGCACCTTGGCTTCCTCCTCTCGAAGCCATGCCCGAAGGTTGCCCCGTTCGGCGCCTTCGGCGTTGTCTCCTCTCTTCGCGCTCCCGGTGGTATTGTTGGAGCAGCGCCTCGATCCTCCCAAGAGTGCCATCGTCTTCACTCTCTTCACTCACATCGTCATCTTCCCCATCATATGGGGTTTCCACCGGCTCGGTTTCCGGCCTATAGGTTGAGTCCTCATAGGACCAATAAGTCTCACTCTCGGTGTCCACGTGGCCATCGCTCACGGTTTGTTGTTGGCCTCCTCGGCCCCTTCCCCTGGACACCCTAGTGGACCCCCGGCTGCCGCGTTCGGACCCACCCGGTACACGGCCCGTCGGGTTCCTCCTAGTGATCCTTCCAATTGGCTCCATTTCTGAAAGAAGTTTAGAATGGGCCGTTAGACTCGTATCAAATGTCAAGTGACGGATAGGTACTTAAGGACATCTTTTGGCTCAAATCACCGCCATGCCAATTGTTAAGGGTACCATCTTAACAATTAGAGACTTTGCAACTCAAGTACCAAAAGTTCTATAAGTACAAAACTTTATGCTCATGGTTTTCAATTTCTTTTTCAAAAGGAATTTTGAAGCTTCATTATGAAGTTTACGGACTAAGGCTCTGATACCAATTAAATTGTCACGCCCCGGACCTATCCGGACACGTCAACAATCCGCCGTACAGTACGAATAGTCAACCGCAGTCCAACACATTCATACTATACAAGGCGTCTGAGATATCAATCACGCATAGTACATCCATAAACAAACATAATGTAAAATATTCATTCAAAGCAGCGGAACATTTGGTACAAGTGTTCATGCCACACTTTGGCAAACATGGGCATACAAGCCCCCATTAAATATTCAATAGAAAAACATTATCCATGAGCATTAATTAAAGTGTTTGAAAAATGGAATCTGAAGAGGCACGAACCACGTCTCCTCTTCTTGAATCCTACCCGAGCAACGGTGATGGCAACAAGCTTTACTCCCTACCTGAAACTGTGAGGTGGCCTCCCCCGTGAAGGGGAGGTCAGTACTTGGAAGCATTTGACAAGTACAATGACAACTATACTAAGTATAATCAAAGTTTCAATTTCCAAGACCCTCAATCTAAGATGTTATTCATTTATGATTAACTCATGTCCTCCATGCTAGAGCTCGGCTCATAGTCATATCAATTTGTGCTAGAGCTCGGCTCATAGTCATCCTACGTTTACTAGAGCTCGGCTCATAGTCATACTAATTTGTGCTAGAGCTCGGCTCATAGTCACCCTACGCTTGCTAGAGCTCGGCTCATAGTCATACTAATTTGTGCTAGAGCTCGGCTCATAGTCACCCTACGCTTGCTAGAGCTCGGCTCATAGTCATACTAATTTGTGCTAGAGCTCGGCTCATAGTCACCCTACCACGTGCTAGAGCTCGGCTCATAGTCACGTCAACTAATCCCTAAACCACTTCTTAGTCTAGGTTCCATCCATTTTGAGTAACCCCTAAGGCTTACTCCAAATGTAACTTGAGTTCATAACAATTTGGATATTTCAATTAAATTCCTCATTCAAGTATAACTTGGCTCTAATATCAAAATATCACTTTTATCCTTCCATGACTTTCTTACATGAGGTAAAAGTATATTTATCACAATTTAGTTTATAGTTTACACCACTATGATGTCATTGTATTCATAACACACAATCATACACAATTTGTTCATAAATTTGTATATTATGCATTTTTACGTATAAACAATAATAATCTCATTTAGGCATCTTTTTGTTATTAATAAATCATGCCAAACACATATAGTTCATTTAGGTAATCTTATGAAATTAACCCAATAATTATAAGCAATATAGTCGGTCATCCTCACCTTGAGTGAGCTTAAGCGTGTCCTACGCTCCGCGGTTGAACTTTGACTATTTCCGGTGAACTTTGACCAACTCCGGCCAACTTTGACCAACTCCGGCGAAACTCCGGCGAAGCTCAAAGATACTCTAAATCAAGTTCCTAACAAGGTTTTAACATCATAAAACCTTAATCAATACACATAACCCTTAAAAGGTTATTTTCCGGTGAACCGGTCGGTTTGGCTTCTAAGTCCGTTCTTGGACTTAGAACTACTCCCAACCCATTAATCCATACTTACAACATGTAGAATCCTCTTAAGGATTCTTCACATGATGTATATCTCATATGGTAGAAGAAAAATAAAGAAGAAGTTATAATAAGGTCATTACCTTAATCTTTTCACACTTTTAGCACCTTAGCTCCTTTTCTTGGGATTCCTTCTTGTTGAGCTCTCCTCAACAATGGAGAATGAAGGAGGGTGGTTTTCTTCTTCTTCCTGGGTATTACTTGGCCGAAAACAAGGGGGAGGGAGGAGTGAGGGTAACCTTTTGTTTCATTAAGCAAATAAGTGTGGATGGGATCCACCTTATTTTGTTTGATGCTCTTCCTTTCACTTCACACACCACTCACATGCCCTCCCTTCACTCCAGCCGGCCAAACTTTGAATTTGGGTGACCAAATTCGTGGGTTGGCCCCCACCCAAGTGGGAGGTCAGCCCCTTTTGTCCCGAAGTGTACACTTTGTCCCGAAAGTTGTATTTTTCGGACCATTTAAAATATATTTTATTTTATCGGGTCAAATAAAATATATTATGTGCTCTCCATCATTAAGACTCTTATGATGAATATTCATACCCCAACTTTAATTTATAAGTCCCCGAAATTAAATTTCGGGCTTTTATCGGTTCAATTGCCAATACCGGTATTTAGGCCTCTTTTGACCAATCGGTCAACTCCGGACCTTTCCATGGCTCAAATGAGTTATCCTCCACCATATAAATATTATCTAGACCGAGATGGATAGTTTATGTAGTCCCGGGAATATTGGGCGGCCCCCGCTCCCGGTGCGGGCCCCACGTGCGAATTTACTATTCACACAAAATAATTAATAAAAATCCATAACATTGTAAACTCGTTAACCATTCCACAAGGTTAAATACAATATTATTCACTTAAAAGTAAATACATTTGGGGACGGTGTTACAAGTTTGGTTTCAAATCCCTTTGGTTATACCCCAAGAATGTTAAAGAAAGAACAAACATCATAGTCAAATATAGAAATGCACCCATCTAAAAACTAATAGAAACTGATATTTAAAATTTAAACATGCTCCATAATGCATAGCTTCAAACATAAAAATGTTTAATGGTAAAAATACATGCACAAGATGTTTTTTTATAATCATATAAAGCGCTTATATCATTAAAATAGCATTCGGCAGGAGTACAAGAACTTGGAAGGAACATGTAACCATCCGCCCTTGACCGAGACTCTGAGTTAATTACTAAAACAAAACAATATAACATGCTAAAATAGCTTTAAACATGCTCCATGATACATAATAATGTTAAAATTCAGAATATCTTTCACCGAACCCCTAACTCATAAAAATGGTATATAGTAAATTACTCCGTAGTAATTAGTAACTATTCAAAACATTTCACAAGATGTTAATTGAAAATTTACACGCACACAATATTTATCATTTAAGTTGAAGTCTTTGTGTTAGCTATTACAATGAATTTGACTGTACTGAAGAAGAAACAAAGGAAGAAAACAAAATGCAGGAAAAAAGCGTTCAATAGAAATGAGTTAGCTTTATGCATATTGATTCAATTACTTTCAATCTTAGACCCATGCCACATGAAAGAAACAATTTCACAAGGACGAACAACTTACATGCAAAATTACCAAGTTTTGGGATGTCCGACTTTAAAATTGGGACACCAAAGCAACACTTCCTCCCTACACCAGTGAGGTTCCATAATATTACTATTTTTCAAACATAGATTTGTATTTATGTATTTTAAGGATATAATTACACCTTAAAGAACCTTAAACATTCAAGTACCTTAGACTGCAAAAAGATCATAAATATGTCCTGGATTTGGCATCTAGAAGCTCAGCTTATATAGTAACAATCAAAGAATGTGTTGAGCACAAAACATTAAGAAGCAATCACATGCTTTTCTCATGGATTAAATGTGGGATTTAGATGTTTTTACAAATGAAAATCATGATTTAAGCATGAACTGATCTTTCTCTTAATCTGCTATTGTAGAACAAATTGCTTAGACATGATATATACTTGCTACACCACATGAAACAAGTCAAAGTCTAGAATTACGGGATAAAAAATGCATTCTAAATTACATACTCCGTATAAGGTATTGACGTTTGAGATATTTGGCTTTGATTGTAAGAGTACATTTAAGAAGTTTGGGGCATCTGTTTCCTCTACTGAACTGTGAAACAGACAATCCATTGTAGAAAATAGGGCAGCAAAGCATGTTGAAAATAGCTGGATACCTAGACTTTGTTCGTGGAAATTAGGGGTGGAAATAGGCCAGCCGGCCTGTCAGGGGCCTGTGGCCTGGCCTGTTAAAAGCCTGGCCTGGCCTGGCCTGTTTAGTAATCAAGCCAGGCTTGGGCTTTTTAAAAAGCCCGTTTATTTAAAAAGGCCAGGCCTAGCCTAATTCTGAAGCCTTTTTACCTTAACAGGCCGGCCTATTTATATATGTGTATATATATATGTATATATATCTAGTTATATTCATATTTATTTGTATTATTTATATTTATATTGTATTTATATTGGTATACTCAACTATAGCAAAATCGGTATAATAGTATTTTTAGGGAGTGTGTATTATAAATTAGAATAGAATACTATTTTAAATATACATAAAGTGTGTTAATAGTTTATTAAGGTAATTGAAATTCAAAGTTTTTCAAGATTTAAAGTATATAGAAATTTATAAACTACATAATAATACTCCATAATAATGTATTATTAGATATCTAAAGCAAAACTAACGTATTATTATACTTTTTAGTGAATATTTAGGGAAATAAATTTTATAGCGGATTAAAAGGATTTTACACTTTTCATTTTTAATTTTTTTGAAATTTTGATTTTTTTTCTTAACAGGCCCGGTAAACAGGCTTCAGGCCAGGCCAGGCTTTTGAACAGGCCAGGCCCAGGCCGAAAAAACAGGCCTTTAACAGGTAACAGGCCAGGCTCAGGCCTATATATTCTAAAACAGGCCCGGCCTGTTTAGGCGAAAGCCTGGGCTGGCCTGGCCTGTTTCCACCCCTAGTGGAAATGCTATTTAGAGTTCCAGAGTAGAAGAGGTGAAGACCTCTTCATTTGAGGACGCGGGGAAGATGAAGGGAAATGAGACAATGCCTTGTTAACGGGAGTAAGACGGAAACGTTAGGGTAGCATTGAGACGATGGCTTGCTAACCTAATTAAGACGGAAACGTTACATTCAAGCGCACATATGATAAAGCACAGTGTACAACAGTTGATAGCTACATGTTACACCAACACATTTTTAACACCTAAAACACCCTTACCTTCATTGGTCATTATAAGATTGTAGACTAGTATTATACTACTTATGTCCCTTAAAACTTTGCCAAAGTTGCCCGCCAGGGAGAATAATAAAGTAAAAACTATGTGGTCGAGGTTTGTGCAGAGAAAAGAGAAATAACAGAAACCACAAAATAATTTATTAAAGGGGAAAGTGACAAAGTTTTTTGGGATGTCCCAAAAAGGAAAGATGACAAAGTTTTAAGGGACGTAGAGAGTATAAAGTAACAAAATTCCTACATATTTTGGACAAAAATTGGGACTCTAATGCATAGAATAGTTAAAATAGTGGCAAAAAATAAGCATTCTGCCGAATCACCGACGACCATAAATAATCAAAATTTTGGGATGAAATTTTATTTTATTAGCACTTCAGGTGGTTCTATGTTTCAATAATTATTGCTACTAGCACTTATCTGTCATTTTTTAGAATGTGGATGGTTTGTCATATGTTTAACAAAAAAGCTATTTTGACACCTGTAAATGATGTTGTTGAGATTATCAATAATTATATGATTTCGCTCAAGCCTAAAGAAATAAAGACATGTTTGATTTTGACATCTCATGTTCACTTGAAGGCAACATTGTCACTGAATCCGTTGAAGTGCACATGCAAGAGTCTTTGAACATCATCAATGCATCAGAGATATCGAACCATAAATTGGGACTAAAAATTCGTGTTCCTATTATGCTAATGAGGAACATTGGCCAGTCATGTGACTTATGTAATGAGTCTCGCCTACTTATTACTTGGTTGTGTAATTGTATTTTGGAGGTGAATGTTATATCTTAAAAAGTATTGGTCAAAAGGTTTTGAATCCATGATTATCATTGGTGGTCCCGTCAGATAACATAATTTCTTTCAAATTTCAACTCAATCAATTCTCATTCACTCTTTCATTTATCACGATGATAAGCAAGGCAAAGGCTCCAGATCCATCATTTTTTTTGCTTTACTCTTACTTAACAATTTTTCATTCGATCCATGTTTTCCTTTTCTTACAAACTACTATTGTATAATCAAATTTACAACATATAAACTCTATTATCTTTTTTTATTTGGAAAAAGTAAACAACACATACAAATACAATAAAATATAATTTTAAACAAGTTGTTACTTATAGATATACCCCGTGCATCGCAAAGGTATTTAGTCTAGTATCATATAAATACCCCGGCTTCAGTACGCAGCCTGCTTTCTAATCAATAGGCAGGATGATTTTCTAATCGTTTCCAAATTCCAATCTTATGAAAATGCAATATGCACAGAAAAAAGTTGTAGGACAATGCTCCTTTACTGTTATTTGATAACTTAGAGTTACATATCCAACCAGTTAAAGTTATTAGTATGATTAATTACAGTTATTTGCCGCCAGTTACTGCCTACTGGCCTGACCAGTTACAGTAATCTGCTCGACCAATTACAATTACCCACTTGACCAGTTACAGTTATCTGTCCAACCAGTTATATTTACCCACCGTCAGTTACAGTTACCAATCCAACCCAGTTACACTTACTCGCACGTCCAGTTACCGTTACCCAATTCGTTCCGTTACAATTATCCGAACTATCCAGTTACAGTTACCGATTGGATAGTGACCACCGCTACCACGCCCACCAATGACCCACCACCGGGCATCTGCCACCGGCAGTCGTGACCATGGCCTCGAAAACCCGCCATCGGTGACCTACTTCTCCCCCAGACACCCCACCCCTAGCCAATTCACCACTTGCGTTTTCCACTAGCTTGGCCTTCGCGAAAATTGAGCCTCCTAAGTCCTAACTCCTAAGGCCCTGATGGATCTAGCTGACTCATGCAAAAGGGGTTGCTAGGCGCACCCCTGAATTGCTTTACGTAACTTTGCTTAGACGTTTTTGCCCACTTTATTTTTGTACTCCGTAATATGGAGTAAGATTTTTATTTGGGTCAAATAATAATATAATTAGTCTTCTAAAATTACGTAGAAACCTCATATGTTATGTTGAACTTCGTAACTTTGTTTTGATGTATGACTCAAATTTGATCCAATTTAAATTGAAGTATAAATAACATTTTTATAAAATGGGTCGAACAACAATTACTTTTTATAAAATGGTATACTATTTTCATTTGTTCTCCAACTTTGACAAAAATGTATTGAATCGAATTATTTTTCATTATTTTGTCATATAACGCCTATATTCTATTATCATTTGAATATTTTTTATCAATTATATATACACATTTAATATTATCTCTATTTTTTTTGTCTTTTCATTATATCTTACCTTTTTATCCTTCTTAATTTTGTTTTTCTTTTGTCTCTGAAATCGTGTATTGATTTATGTTAGCTGGCCCTAAAAAAATTGGGAACTAAAGCTTGGAAGTTGTTATTGTATTTTTATTAGATGTTTATTAATAGGGTTTTCCTTAATAAAAATGTTACTTAAGTCACTACCTATACAGTCACTACAATGGAAATCTCAACACCGTCATTATCATTAAAGTTACAATTTTAGTCACTAAAGTACCCCTCCGTTCTTTAATCATTGTCCAGATAATTTTTCACAGTTTTTAAGAAGAAATAGCGGGGGTAATATAGAGGGTGTAGGGTAAATGAAAAGAGTAAGAAAAAGAGTATATTAAGAGTTTATAAAAAAAAAATAAGGGTAATAAAAGTGAGGGTATAAAAATATTTTGATAGGACAAACTTAGTAAAAGGGAGAAAGAAAGATAAGTAATAAAAACATCAAAAAAAAAGAATACGAGACATTTATTAGAGAGCAGAGGCAGTATCAAATTAAAAGTCACGTTATTTTCCATTACCTATATTTTACTGTTCTTTAAGTTTAGTCTGATATGATTTGGTTAAATGTAACTGGATTGAAATCAATCCAATTAAAAACATCCTAAATATCGTTCACATATTCAATCATCGATATAAAATAGATGGTCTTAATGCGGAATCAGCATGGTGTTGATCGAGTTTTAAAAGACCGAGCATCCACCTTTGGAAAAAAATCCATTACAGTATACAAGTTTAAACATGATCATAAAGTTATTAATTTATAAGAAGACACAAAATTCATATTATACTATGAATTTGATAGAAATCCATTTATTGGGAGAGATGAATTTATAATTATACTATAAAAAAGAATGTTTTTAATTTCATTGAAATTTCGGAATTTCCTAGTCTGATTTTTAATCCTTGAGTATATTTTAAAGATAGTTGTTTTTTATAAATAAAGTTCAACAAAACCTAAGGAAATATAAAGACATGGTCTTTTTTAATTTAAAAACCAATATGAGGAATAAAAATACCACGTATAAAAATAAAATAAAATAAAATAAAAAGCAATACAAGGTTTTTGGTGCACTACATACTACGAATACTTTGGTGAGCTGCGTTGCTTAGTTGCTTACTACGAGTAAGTGAGATCATATATAAAAGAGGACAAATGTGTCCAACAATGGGAAAAAAGGGGTGCGCTTAGCACCTCTAGAGGTGCGCGGAGCAGGTCCGCATGCAAAATTACAAATCCTTACAACGTTTATTACACGTGCTGTTTCATATTCAAAATTAATCTTATTGCCAGTCGTAATTGATGAAGTAAACGACCATCAGAACATGCAACAATGCAACATTTACAAGACAAATCGGTCAAAGTAATTAATGAAGTGTCCAGTAATCCAGTTACATTGACGGGCAGCACAAACAATAACACAGGATATGTGATAATGTGATCCTTCTCCTAATTGAAGAATTAATTAACTGTTAATTGTTAACCAATAAACAGATTGATCGTCAACCCTTTACGCAAAAACTGAAGGGGGCAAAGGGGAATAATATTATGTAAGAATATATAATGATCATAAGCGCGGATTAGAACGGCAACTGAACCAACCAATTGGCTAAAAAAATAAAACTCATGACAAAGAATTACTACCACAACCCAAGAGACAAATGACAGACACATGTACAAAATAAAACAAAGCTTCATCACACACAAATGGAGCTCAGATCATCAAGGACTTGTCTGATGCTAGGCCTGTCGTTAACTGGACGAATGCATTTTAATGATATGGCAAGTAAATCATCCATAGCTTTCAAGTGTTCTTCTCCCCCTGCTATGTCACGGTCTATACAGTCCATTCCCCTACCTTCTTGATTGCACAGGGAAACCCAATCCGTGAGATCAACGGCACCGGGCTGCCCTGAGATGATGTCACCCGCACTTCTTCTCGTCAACAGTTCCATCAGAATCACCCCAAAAGCATACACATCAGCCTTTAAAGAAAGGACCGGTTTGGTTACATTTGCAAGTTCAGGTGCACGATAGCCAAGAGCCCCCAAGTTTAGTATCTGCTCCGCATTTCCACCTGACGTCATCAGACGGTGGAGACCATAGTCCGCGACTCGGGCACTATAATCACCGCCCACCAAGATTATATTTGTGGGCTTTAAGTTCCCATGGGGCAGGCCTTTCTCATGCAGGAATGCCAGGCACCGAGCAACTTCAATAGCAATGTTTAACCTCTTGTTGAAGGACAACGTGGAATATTTACGGGGAGTTGTCTCTGCAATTAAAATGTTGCGATGAAAAACACTTAAACAGAGAAAGGCTTATTTATTACTCCATCCCTCTAAACATTATCATTTTTTATGGGCATGTACAATAAGAACATAGAAAAATTTGTGGTTGAAATTTGTGCGAGAGGAGAGATGAATAATATAAACCACAAAAATGGTTTCTTGGAATGGAAAGTGACAATGTTTTTTGGACAGCCAAATAAGAAAAGTTGATAAAGTTTAATGAGACGAAGGGATTATTCAATAATCAATAATGACACTTTATATTATAATGGAGGGGGAATTTGAAAAGAACATAAAATTAAGGTGCTGAAAAGTGTCACTAGAAACCAACTTTAAAAGAGTTAATAATAAATACCCTATTGATTCCTCTGACTATTACTCATTTTGGTTACTCGTGATTAAATTTAGGCTCAATTTAATCTTCACGCATATTTCACTCTTATTAAGAAGGGCATTTTTATAGGATGAGGTCAAAGTCGAGTCAGAAAAGCATAGTTGATGATCAAACTGGGTCCTAAATTGGGTCTAAACATAGTCAACGCTAGAATACCTTATTCACAACCAAATATGTATGAGGACTAAATTAGATCTAAATTTTATTGTCAAGATCCAACTTGACTGAGGACAAAATTGAGTAATAATAGTGTATAGTCGTCTAGTTGAGGAACTAAATCGGGTATTTACTCAATATAAAGAGTGCTACTGCAGAGAACTGCTTAAGAATTGCAACAATATCTTCTTACCATATAGATGGAGGGCTAAGCTGTCCCCGGGAATGTAGTCAGCTAGAACCAGCCTCTCTTGTTCTCTTGGACCCCAGTAATAAGCTCTTAGAGGAACAGCATGTGGATGTCTTATTGATCCAATCTTTCTAACCTCCCTTGCAAATTCTTTCTTGTCTTTAACTAAACCAACACGTAACCATTTAACAGTCAGCACAATCCCATTTCCTAGGGTAGCTTTATATAAAGTGCCATGGCTACTTCTACCAAGAACTTCTGCAGGAGCTCGAGATAGCTCCTCAGCTGTAAATGAAATCGAGCCATCTAAGAAGAAAAGCTCTCCAGCCAAACGATCCGGCGAATATACATCCAAAGTCACAGGTTGCTCAAATGAGTCAATAATGTGGGGAGAAGAAGCTATAGGGGAACCAGGGGAGGATCTTTGTGCTCCAGATGTTGCAGTTCGATTATCTAGTGTACTAGACTGTACGATCTCTGTGGTGGACTCGATTTTCCGGGAAAATGATCTGGAGTTTGATGTCAGAAGACGGTCATTGGAAAAACTTAATGAAGTTGTTGGGGGTGGGTCTGAGTTGGCCTGGAATTTGAAAAGTGAGGACCGGTTAAACATTCCCGGTTTAACATCTCGACCAACAGATTGATTGCCAAACCCACTTTGAGACTGAAAGTTTTGAAGTTTGGATCGACGATAAGCCAGTAGAACAAAGGCAATCATTATAGCTGCTCCAACCGAGGCAACGATGATCGCTACCTTTATACTTGCTTTAGAGCTACGACGCTTGCTGCTACCAGGTAACGGAACAGGAATACTATCAGGTTGTGGACGGTTTGACAAGACAAGCAGTGCATTTCCAGGACGAAATGACGCATCAGGAAATCTTTTCAAGTTTTCAGGGATACTTCCGGCTAAATCGTTAGAGGACACATTAAACACCTTAAGATTCGAAGAGAGATTGTCAGGGATTCTTCCCTTAAAAGTATTATTGGATAAATCAAGATATTCTAAGCCGCCAAGTTTACTTAACTGGGAAGGAATCTCACCTGTTAAGTTGTTTTTACCAAGATTTAGAACTTTAAGCCTGGCTAGGTTACTTATGTCAGGAGGCAAATGACCTGACAAGGAATTACCAGAGAGATCAAGATTTTCCAATGGGGGGAATGAAGGGAGGACAAGTAGTTCTTTAGTATGTGAGGCTCCAAGAGGGATTAATCCTGTCAAATGGTTTCCAGAAAGATTAAGGGTCATCAAGGTTGAAGAAGCAAAATAAGTAGGCGGAATATCTCCGTCAATTTCATTGGCACTAAGATCAAGTTTGACCAGTCTTGAAGAGGTCAAAAGTGAAGGAGGCAGGTTGCCTGAAACAGAATTGTTATTGATGCTTAGAGAAGTCAACTGTTGAAACTGAGAAGTCAAATTAGGAGGAAGACTTCCGGTCAAGCCGTTTGAGCTCAAGTCTAAAACTTCAAGATTTGCTTCCCAACTCTCAATAGCAGATATATCACCAGTGAGCTCATTGCTACTCAAGTCAACAATCAAACAATTTCCAATGGATGAAGGAAAACCCGAAAGGAAATTAGATGAAATGTTTAGCGTCCTCAGAGTAGTTGAGTTTACTTTCTCTAATGATCCTGCAAAAATAAAGCAGTGGAGTTCATTATGCTTAAGTCATGATACACAAATGATACAGAGACTACTTTGCTGTTCAAACTTAACAAAAAAAATATAGAATTGCTTAACACTTTACTGTTCCGTCATTCAAATTTGTTGTTTGGAGAACTAAAGAAAGCACAAACGAACAACTTTGCCATTTCTGTGAAGTAAAACTGAAAATAAAATTTGGCTTGTTTAAAGTAAGAAGACCAAGAACCCAACCAGGCTTGGTTGAGAAAGACTGAAATTATATATAAAAGCCTACATATTGCTACCAAGTGCTCCAAAACATGAAGCACATCCACAACGATATTACATGTTTATACTACTTGTACTGCAGATTGCAACTAAATAATAACTGAAGCACACTTTCTATAGGAAAGTTCGAGGGATTACTATTCTGCTCAAGTATCAATCATAAACATATAGGATGTGGGCTTTGTTTAACAACTACGAGTATATAAATTTACACATTAATTTTTCCAAACAAGACCTAGATCTTCAAATCTTGTAAGGGAACAAATGAAAGACATAGGGTTTCTTTGCAGCACAATAGCTGACCATCAAGATATTAAAGACAACCCCCCAAACAACCCCAGTAGAAAGAACCGTGGAAGACAGTAGCAACAGTTTCATCAACTTCTACAAAAATATCATGTTAAGTGAATTTGGTGAGAGTTTTGGTAAAACTTATTCAAGGGCAGAATATGCGGAAATTTTTAAAAGGAAAAGTGTTGTAAAATCCATTTCAGCCAAACAAGCAACTCAGAAACTACATATTCGGCTGACAAGCCATAACCTGGTACCAAAAGGAACCTTAACAATTTTGTATTTACAAATGAAAGGGCTAAGGACAAATGTCCAGCAATGTAAACTTTCAACCATGCTTGACGTATGGAGCATTACACATTGAACTATAAACTCAACTTATATGGTTAAATAGTTATAATTGGGACTGATTGGGAAACTGATATTGACATCTAACCTGAAAATCCATTGCTGCCGAGATCCAACTCCACCAACCCCTCCTGCAGAAGCTCATCTGGAATTGAACCGTATAGCTGGTTATTTGCTAGTCTTAAAACCTTCAGATTCGGCAAAGATCCAATAGAAGGGAGTTGCCCCGTTAATTTATTGTTTCCCAAATCCAAAACCCTCAAGTTCAGAAACATCTTAATGGAGTCTGCACTAAAAAATCCGCTAGCCAACTTATTATGGCTCAAGTTCATATGCTGCAGAGTATTAGCAAGACTAGATACATTGTTCCTACTACTGGGGAGCGAACCAAAGAATGAATTCCCACTCAAATCCAGATATTCCACATTTCTGAGTTCTGATAGTAATTCCTGTACATCGCCCCAAAGCTCATTGGAATGCAAATCGAGAACTTTCAACTGCTGCAAATTCCCAATTCCACTCGGAAGACCACTACTAAAATTATTGTTGGACAGATTGAGATAATTCAAACCCCAGAGGTCGTAAAGTCGGGCAGGGACAGGCCCGTAGAACTGGTTCCCTGACAGATCCAAGTACTGCAACGAGGTCATGTAGCCTAAAGCGGGTACGACCCGACCCGTGAATGAGTTACCAGAAAGGCTAAGGTTTCTGAGCTGCTTAAGACCATTGAGGGTAGAAAACTTCAAGTCACCGGTTAAGCCGAGGCGGTCAAGGGCAATGGCAGTTACGCAGCCAGATTCGCAAACTACGCCATAGAATTTGTCGGGGCAGGAGGACAGATCGGAGATATGCGTCTGGTTCCACGACTCGAAGACTTTGTTCAAAGGATCGTACTTAATGCCTTTTTTAAACTCCAGTAGTGATCTGACTTCCTGTTCGGCGGCGGAAACATAGCCAAGAGTGAATAGTAGGAGAAGCAAAGGAAGCAAGACTGTTAGAACGGTGGACATTGAGTCCGTGAGCAACATAATGTGAGTGAGATCAGAACTCTGAATGAGTCATTGAGTTGAGAGGAAGTCAGAGAGCATAAATGGAGAAAATAGTTTACAGAGAAAGAATGGTGCTTTGTAGAAGGGGGTAGAGGGTAGGGGTAGAAGAAAAGGAAACCCAAATTGGAAATTAGGGTTTAAATAATCGAAGAGGTTCGGCAAATGCGTTGTTTCCTCGATTTTTTTTCCTGTGTTCGGTTGGACTGATGCGTTTTGTCTACAATGTAGACTATCCACGGGGTGGGATGTAGGAAAGAGTAGGGTGTTGAGGTAATTTAGGCTGTGATTGTTTTAAGTTTAAAGGATGAACATGAATTTGGTAGAAAACAAGCTAAATGAATCATATCAAGTGAACCTATTAATTTGAGAGCTTCTTCTTTGGGGATCTTGAATTCCGGCACATACATCTTAAAGGATACTTCATCTATGTTTTTCATGCGTGCTTTCTCTCATAAGAAAATGAGGGCAGAAGTAAAGAACACGGCTATTCACTATGAACCAGGGGCGGATCCAGGAATGAGGGGTGGGGTGGGCTAAGTAGTAAAAATTATCGTTATTGCATACAAAAGGTTTACCTTAGGACTGATAGTTATTGAACTGAGTTTTTTTCGAACAACTCGAGTTCGATCGTGATTTCGAATTTAATTTAATGACCAAAGCTTAATTAATGAGCTTCAATCTCGAACACGGGCTAAATTTTAGTTTAAATAGTTTGTTTTTACAAAAAAAAGCGGTCGTTGTTTTTTTGAGTTTGAATAGTTATTCAAGCTGTATTCGAGCATAGTCATGTTCAGTTCGATCTGGACTCGAGCATATTCATAACTTACAAATTATAGAAATAAACTATATACTACCTCCGACCTTTATTAAGACTAATTTGACTTTTCAAGTCAAAGAAGTTAAACACTGAACGACTATATATTTATACAATAAAATTGATAATATGAAAATGAAACGGAAATGTTCTTTGTTAAAAAGTTTATCATAAAAGTATAAATTTAGTAAGTTTCACATTAATACATGAGTTAAAATGATGGATCAAAGTTTACCATCTTTGAGTAAAGAGTCAAATATGGCTAAATAAAATGAGATAGAGGTAGCATATCTAAAATTTAAACGTTTTTAGTGTGATTTATAATTTTATTATTGATTATTAAAGATTTTAGTATTTATTGATATGAATTAAAATACTTCTATAAAAGTATAAAACTAATAAGTAAAAATAGTCGATGTACATAAAACTAATAAGAATTCCCAATTTTAAAATTGAATTGAGATTTTGAATCCATTCTTACATGCCTAAACAGTAAATACATCGTTCTCTATTCTTTAATTGCATTATAAATAGATCATTTTCTAATCTTTAATTCTATCTTTAATCATTATAAATTTATAATAATAAATAAAAACTATTTTACTATCTACTGAAAAAATTCAATTAATACTCAGATGGAATTACAAAGTTGGTAGGCTTGGGCTGGGCTAGACATTAGTTTTGAGGTGGGCTAGAAATTAAACCTATACATATAATAATAAAAATAAATTGGGCTGGGCTGGGCTGAAGCCCACCCCTGCCCCAACATAGATCCGCCCATGCTATGAACAATTACAAAATTAAACAAAGCTCGAAGATGAGTAACTCAATACACATAAAGAGTATAGAAGTAGTTTAAGAATGTATTGAAGTGTACTGAATTGTGTGTTAACTTGTGAGGGGATGAAATGTTACATAGTTTTAAAAATCACTTAATTTTGGTAAGGGATTATTCTCTCATAATGACCATAGAAGTTCTGTTCAATTCATTTTCCACTCATAAATAGTTCGTTGAACACTGAATAGTCTTGGGCAGGATAGCAAGTAATCGTTCAATTTTGCACACTCTTGCATGTGGATCATTCAATGAATCACAGATGCCAATTTTGATTGCCTGTATAAGGAAAGAACTTGAGCAATATGAATTGTCTTAGAGCATCTCCAATGTTATAATGTGCACAGTGCACACGTGGCATGAGAGAGATCGACACAAAAGATTGAATTTATGACATTTCTCTCTCATTCTTTCCACGGTTTTATGTGTTTTTGGTAAGTTTTCCTTTGTAATGTCAAGCACAATGTCTACATCTAGACATTGTGTTTGACATTGTGAAGAAAAACTTATCAAAATGATTCAAGATCCTTCAAATAAGGAGAGAGATATTCTATTTATTATTTTTTAATTGGCTATCTCTCATGTCACGTATGCACCGTTCACGAATCAGCATTGAAGATGCTCTTACGAACAATACGTTCAAATACAACGGTCGCAAGTGCACTATTTATTTTGTTCAAATTAATGAGCTGGTATTTGAAATGCCTAAGCCCAAAATGAAATCACTAAGGCCCAAAATACAACTCTGAGCGGACGAATAGCAACTATTTTCCGATTTGGATTGAAAAAAGTTTTTAAAATGTAATACGATTTTTCCAACACATTATCAGCCTACTTTGTTTTTTGGATGAAAGGTAAATATATTAAAAACACCCAAAAATAACATAAAATAATGTATCAAAACTATCTAAGCTAGATAAATTAACTACAATAGTATCTAACCATTCAAACCTCTATCTCATCTCCCACACCCCCACCCACCCCTTTGTAGGAGATGCGTGGTAAAGAGAAGTTTATAGGAGAGCCTAACGGCACGGAATAGTCCCCGGCACGTAACAAATAAAACAGTCCACAACAAAAATCAATGTCACAAGCTAAAGTGGGTCAAATAAACTCAAGCCCAGCATAGGCCACTTAATTAAAGGCAACCAACAAACCAAAGAAGATCTGCCCAAATTATTATGGGTCTGAAGCCAAGGGACAACTCCATTACTGCATCCCCAAAAATCCAAAAGGGCCTGGGGGCAGAACCAGTGAAGGTCCTTTACTTGGCCTGTGTCATCAAATCGGCTCTTGTTCGCATCCAATAAACCAGGCCCAACATTTTTTTTTGGCAAATAGGCCCAACATTTAAAATCTTCTTCAGCAATAGTCCATTACAAGTAGCCCGCTAGGGTTAGCTCCATGTGTCGGGTCAGCCCATCTTGCACGACCCAATTATCAGCCTACTTAGATAGGTAAGTATCACATGATCTTTATAAAAAATGAAAAACTATCAAATAAGCCCCCCATCTTTTCAAAAAATCAATTCTACCCCCAACTTAATGTTGGGATTGGAAAATTCTTCTATTCAATATCAAGAACAGAATTACAATAGGAGGAGCAAACTCTCACACTCAACTATTACAAAAAACCAATCCTCACCAATACACTTCTACTCTAAGTGTATTTTCACTCTTCACACACTTTTCTCACTTTCTAAACTGATGCTATGAACAACAATAGAACACTCTATTTATAGGGCTATTTGGAGACAAGGGGAAGTTGCATCCAAGCTTCCATAGTTATCTCCATATCTTCACCATGTTCATATGTTGGAGATCTCCTTCCAAGAAGGTGTGAGATGCCTCTTGGCAACTTCCAAGAAAGAAGGTGGAATATCTCTACAAATCTCCCCCTCCACCTTTTTCTTTGTTTCTCTCATTCTTGCGATGCTCGTTGGCTCCCCCTCGCTAGCAACAAGTATCCATTCGGATGTGGAATACTTTCTATGTGGAACTATGCCTCGCATAGAACGTCTAACATGAGTACCTTCAGCTTCGTCTTCAGATGAAGGCTCCCCCTACTGAGGAATATCATCACTGTGAATATCATCATCACCTGCTGAACCATCACTCTCGTGTTCGGAAGAATCATGCATCACCTCGTCGCTGGGAGGAATGTTTGATGATACAGGCACTTCGTCTTCTGGAGTATGTTGTTGGCGGATTATTGGAACACACCCATGAAACTCGTTTTCATGAAATACAACATCTCTGCTTCATTTAACTTTCTTTAGTTCGGGATCCCACAACCGGTATCCAAATTCTTCATCTCCATAGCCGATGAATATGCATGGGTTTGACTTGAGATCAAGCTTCTGTCTCAACTCCTTGGACACATGTGCAAATGCCTTGCACCCGAACACTTTCAAGTGAGAGTAAGAAACATCTCTTCCTGACCATTTCTTCTCTGGCACTTCAAAGTTTAAAGGAACAGAAGGTGACCTGTTTATAAGATAACAAGCTGTCAGCACAGCTTCACCCCAGAATGGCTTAGGTAGTTTAGCCATACTCAGCATGCAACGAACTTTTTCCATAATGGTCCGATTCATTCTTTCGGCTACACCATTGTGTTGCGGAGTTCGTGGAACCGTCTTCTCGTGTTTGATTCTGTATGCAGCGCAATATGCTGAGAACTCTCGGGAAGTGTACTCTCCTCCATTGTCTGAACGTAGACACTTTAGCTTTTTCCCCGTTTCTCTTTCTACCATGGCATGGAATAATTTGAAGCGATCAAACACTTGATCCTTACTCTTTAAACAATAAGCCCATACCTTTCGTGACGCATCATCAATGAATGTGACAAAGTATGTGCTTCCTCCAAGTGACTCCTCTTCAATGGGTCCACATACATCAGAGTGTACAAGACTGAGTAACTCTGAATGGTTCTTCCTGGTAGAACTGAAGGAAACCCTGTGTTGTTTCCCGAATAGACAATGCTCACATGGATCTAGGGCAACACCTTTGCCCATGGAAATGACTTGCTTCTTTGCAAGAGTTGTCAATCCCTTCACGCTCAAGTGGCCTAGCCTCCTGTGCCACAAGTTTGGTGATGTCTCTTCTTCAACAGCATTGAGACTCGGATGACACAACTTTGCATGAGTTTTATACAGAGTACCACAAATATGGCCTCCTGCAACAACCAAGGAACTTTTAGATAACTTCCACATACCTTCTTTGAATCGGTTAAGATATCCCTGCTGATCCAGAGCTGTACCGGAGATGAGATTCAATCTAAGATCCGGAACGTGTCGGACATCTTTCAACACAAGTGCGCATCCGACATTGGTTGTTATGTGCACATCACTAATGCCAACAATCTTCGAGAAACTCGTGTTTCCCATCTTCACAGCTCCAAAGTCTCCTTGACTTATAAGATGTGAATAAGTTCTGGTGTGGAGTAGCGTGAAATGATGCGGCTGTATCAATCACCCACTCAACATCATGAGTACCTACGTGTAAACATTCTTGTTCACCATGTGTAACAAGACACACGTCTGATGACAAACTAACCATGGTCTCACCATCTTTTTGGCTAGTATTTTGACTCGTCTGTGGCTGCTCTCGTAGAAACTTTCTACAGTCTCTTTTTCTGTGCCCATAATTACTACAGTAATTGCAATATCCTTCAAACCAAGTACTGTTTTCAAAGGACATACCTCTCTCTTGTGATCTGCCGCGAACTTGAGAATTTCCTCTGTTTTGAATTTGGCCTCTACCTCGACCTCGACTTCTTCCTCCATTTCTGCCTCCCCCTCGTCTGCTGGTTTCTGACACGAAGGCATATGATTGTTCAGTCCCGACTTCTTTTCTTTGGGCTTCTTCGTTCATAAGGGCATCTGTGACCATCTACATAGTCACTTTGCCATTGGGAGCAGAATTGCTGAGAGTGACAACAAGAGTCTCCCAGCTGTCAGGTAGAGAGCTCAAGAGTAGTATCGCCTGCTCTTCATCTTTGAGAACCCATCCGGTGGTGCTCAACTGATTCACAAGATCCTGGAATTGACTGGTGTGTTCTGACACCGAAATACCTCCTCGTAACTTGTGGTTTACTAATCTCCTCATTAGTAACGTCTTATTTCGGGCGGTTTTTGCTTGATACATGCTACCAAGCTTCTCGCATAGTGTGTAAGCACTTTGTTCTTGCGCAACATGGTGGAACACACTATGATCTATCCACTGTCGAATTTGTGCGACAGTTTTTCTATTCATTTTTGTCCATTCTTCATCCGTCTTTTTATCCGGTTTCACGCCATTATTATCAAGAGGATCGGCTAAATCCCTCAAATTTAGCAAATCCTCCATCCGAGGCTTCCACATATTGTAATTTGTGGAAGTGAGCGCAATCATGGTGTCCGATGATGAATTATCCATAATAAAACGCTCAAAATATCTCGTACCTTATTTTCGGAGCCGAATTTGGACAAACGGAGCTTACCGTTGGATCCCGGAATGGCCGAAAATGGTAGGAAGCGGTCTGACCTCGTCCAAAACTGGTCTGAAAATGGGTGAACCGGCCTCCACAACTATGAACTGGTTCGGTCCGGTTCAGGCAGCAACCCAGTGTGCTGACACCCAGGCTGGTGACGTGGACACAGCTGGCGCTGACGTGGCGATGGCGTGGCGCTGACGTGGCACCCAGAGGATGGCTTGTGTGGCTGACGTGGCGGATGACGTGGCGCTTGCGTGGACTGACGCGGCACTGACGTGGCGGATGACGTGGCTCGTCTTCTTCCTCTGGACTGCGTGATGACGCAGTGATGATGCAGGCAGTTTCAGGTGGTATTTGGGCGGCGCGTACGGCCTCTTTCGGTGGCCAAAATATTCCCCAAAAATACCAGCTTTCTCGTCTCGACGAGACGAATCTAACGGTATGATCAGATCGTGATTCCGAGCAACTTGAAAAATCACGATTTTCTAACCTTTAGAAATTTATCTGAAAATGAGAAAACAGTGTATGAAAACTCAACCTCGCTCTGATACCACTTGTTGGGATTGGAAAATTCTTCTATTCAATATCAAGAACAGAATTACAATAGGAGGAGCAAACTCTCACACTCAACTATTACAAAAAACCAATCCTCACCAATACACTTTTACTCTAAGTGTATTTTCACTCTTCACACACTTTTCTCACTTTCTAAACTGATACTATGAACAACAATAGAACACTCTATTTATAGGGCTATTTGGAGACAAGGGGAAGTTGCATCCAAGCTTCCATAGTTATCTCCATATCTTCACCATGTTCATATGTTGGAGATCTCCTTCCAAGAAGGTGTGAGATGCCTCTTGGCAACTTCGAAGAAAGAAGGTGATAAGTCCGTATTTTGACACGCATTTGATGTGTGTTGAGATCGGATTTTGATGGTTTCCCTAGCTTTAAGGTGTTGTAAGTCTCAATTTTACCTCAAGTTATGTTTACCGGGCGTTGGTTCGAGTTTTGTGTTGTTTGTAGTCAAAATCAGGGAATTTGAGTCCGGCTCCGGCACTTGAGGAACAATCGGGATGATTTTAGAAGCATTTGAGAATGATTTGATAGCTTTGGAGGTCACCGGAAGATTCACAATGAAGATTTGAAGGAAAAAGAGCTCTAGGATTGGCTTCGGGATCAAAAGAAGATGAATGAAGCTTGAAAACGACGATCAGAATGACCTTCTGTCAATCGTTCAAGCTTATCTCTTTGTAGTAACAACCAATGAAAACGATTCAAGTTGAATATGAAAGCCAACTTCAAGGGATACAAATCATATGAAGACATCGTTCCGAGAATCCGAGAGGATCAAGGTGAAAACAGATGATGAAGTCAGATGATCTCTGCTGCGATTTCAGAATGACACCTTCCACCATTTTGGTCATATCTCTTGATTGGATGATTCAAATCACATTCGGCAAGTTGTGGTGGATAGAGGACTTCATTATCTACAACTTTCAAGAAGGAAGTTTTGTCAAATTCGGACTAGAAAAAAGGCTGCAGAGCACGGACGCACGACCGTGCGTAAAAGGACGCACGACCGTGCGTAAAAGGACGCACGACCGTGCGTAAAAGGACGCACGATCGTGCGTAAGAGCCAACAACGCGGCAACTAATCTGCCTGCTACGCACGATCGTGCGTGGCAAGGTACGCACGATCGTGCGTACACCCGAGACGCGGATTTCAGCCCTTTTTTAGTCCCAGTTCAGCCCAAACTCATCTGTTTTCTATAAATAAGACCCCCATACCCATATTTTGACGTTACGAACATTACGGAGAGGCCTAGGGACGAATTTAACACCGTTTTTACGCTATTTTCTTCCAAGACCCTGGGATTATTTGTAAGTTCATCTTTTTAATTAATGACAATTAATTCTATTCATCTCAATTCTGTTGATTCTTCAATTATGAATTGTGAGTAGTTTAATTAGGGATTTGGGGTTGATGAAGGGGTTAATCATGATTGATGGCTAGATTCTTGTCGGTTTAATTGCATGAATGCCGTTTAATTTGTGTTTGAATAATTTAATTGATATCTCTTGTAACCTAGACTGCAGCTAGATTTACAATTGCATGTAGAATAAATTAAGAGAGATCTAATTTGTTCTAGGACACATTCACACACACTTAATCTTTCGCTAAGAGATTAGTAGCGATTAAGGGGCCGTAAGCTCGCTCGTCTTGGCAATAATTTAGGATCCTGTCGCATGAGAGATCAGCCTGGTCCCCTAAATTATTGTACTCTATGCCGCGAGAGCGGTAAGAACTTAGTAATGATTAGCTAGGCTCAATTAAATTAAATTCATGTAATTAAGCCTGATCTGCCAGAAATCTGGTTACCCCGGAATCAATCCCTGTTCCCTTCGTCGTTAATTGAGAAGAAACCAATCTTTTATTTTTATCGCTCATTAGCATTAGTTTTAATTTTAATTCAACCAACCAATCTCGCACATCGCATTTTAATTTATTTATTTCTGTTTAATCGCTGAATTTAGTTAATCTTTATTTCCCTTTTGTCCGTCCCTGTGGAGACGATACTCGTACTTTCAACCACTTTTCTACAACTATTTTAAGTGCGAGAAAACACACATCAGTTTTTGGCGCCGTTGCCGGGGACGGTGTCGGTTTTAAGGGTTAGTTAATTTCAGCGAGATTTTTTTTAGTTAGTTTTCTTTTTGTTTTCCGTAGGATTTTTCTTTGTTAACCTTTCAGGTATTTTTCTAAGAGGCATGAGATGAACCTATTCAGCCAAATTCCTGGAGGAATTCCTTACGCTCAAACCTCCATGGAATATTCACCATATACCCTCCTTACACTCCTCTTCCTCCTCCTCAATATTACTCACCTCATCAAAATTATTCTCCAACACCACAAAAGTTTCCATCTTCCTATTCTTACCCTCTTCCAAATACGCAATACTCCCAATCTCATTCTCCTAATCAGTATCCTTATCCACAATATCCTCGGACAAAACCAGGCTCTATTATGGAATTCCTTATTCAAACTAAAAGTCCCGAGGAATTGGTTGATTACTTTCCTAAAAATAGCATTTGTAACTTCTGTGGAGGTGGTCACCATTCATGTCTTTGCCCCATTCCTCCATACGACCATCCTTACTGGGCAACTGCATACCCCACTTCGTCCTCCCCACAACTTACAAACACAAATGTTTCAATCACTCCTACGTCTTTGCCGAGCTATGAGCCACACGATTCAGACGACGAATGGGAAGAGATAATTTCCGAGAAGCTGTCTGATCTGGAAGAAACACTCAAGCAATTCATACAAGCTTCTGAGGTAAATAATCAACAAGCAAATGCAAGGATGCAGAACATGGAAAATCACTTGGATCAGCTGTTTAGTGCCATATCTGAGGAGTCCGAGAGATCTCATCCTAGCGACACAGAAGCCCAATCTGAGGAGACCAATAGGGATGATCATGGGATTGAGTCAGACTATGATGGTGGAAATATGATGGATGATACACTTCCTGATGCTTTTGAAGACCCTCCTATGTTTGAAGATGAAGAAGAAGATAATAGTGTGAAGTTGTTTTTCCAAGAATACAGGAAAAAGTTTGAAACGGTACAATTTGTAACTGATGAAGTCACAAATCACTGTGATCTTCATACAGAAACACCCCAGCCGTTTTATTTACAATTAGTCTCAACACCTGAGGAGGGCAAGGAGAAGATCAGTCTTGATGATTGTGCTACTGAGGTAGGTTTAGGTATTAACGAGAGTTGGGATGCCTTCATGGAGAGTGATACAGAGTCTGGAGGAGAGGTTGTGAATGTTCATGATATTTGTGGAGTAGAAAAAGACTTTTCTATGGTGCAGTTCGATCACGGTGTTGCTCCTAATCTTTGCTTTGAGACATGTTTTGAGCTTCCAGTGACACCTAGAGTAATCAAAGTTTTCACTCATGTTCCCTATCCACCTGAAGAGGATGACAGTTTCATACTTCACTTCTGCGCTGATGAGGGTTATGAAGACCATATGCTGCCTATGTGGACTGAAGAATTTAAAGATTCACGACACCTAATGGCATTTGTTGAGAGGAAGCTGGAGATGTTGACTATTAGTGCACCACTGATGTTTGTGCTATTTGAGAGCCTATGAGGAAGTTGCGTCGGGCCAACGACATTAAAAATAGCGCTTCTCGGGAGGCAACCCGAGCTTAATTCTGCTTTTGATTTTGCTTTTGCTTTGTTTGTTGTTTGGTTTTTTTGCTTTGTGTTTTTGTTGCAGCTCAGGGTCTTGTTGTATGGATGATGTGCCGAGGATTACATTGACTCAGTTTAGTTCTGCATCGACCAGCGCCTTAGGGAAGTTTCTTTGACTCTTTTACTCGCTTGTTGAAATATTGACTTGAGTTAAGTTGAGCACGCGTGACCCTATCCTCTTTACCCCCTAGTGCGTAGTGCATTTTTGGTCATCGAGGACGATGCCAAAGTTTAAGTGTGGGGGAGTGAATTGGGCATTCGGGCAGTAGTTGTTACATGTGATTTTTAGAGTTAGCATGCGCAGGTGTTAGTTGTATATTCATAAGGAAATTCATGTCAAAATTTTTGAAATTTTTTCTTTAAACTGTGTCTTTGTGAGCTGTCTAGCGTTTTGACTATGCTTTTAGAACATTCTTAAAGTATTTAGGCTTAAATTGCTTGCACTATAATCTAGTTGTTGAAAGGATGAAGGCATTAGTCACCCATTGAATTTTCCATTAATCATCTACCCCACCTGAAAAAAATCCTTTAGGAGAAGCCACTTTGAGCCTGACCATTTATTGTTACCCGAATTAATTGAGCTCCATAGCCAAATGGCCTGTGTTCCTTACCAGTGAATATTTCTGACTTAGTCTTGATGTTTAGGGAACTAAGGGATTAACTTGCTAAGTTTAGGGAATTTGTGTAGGAGCCATTTTTGGCACTGTTCCTATATCCAAATGGGGTAAGAGCAGTCACTTTTTAGGAATTTGATACTTTCGAGGATTGCATTGTAGGCATGGATTCACTTTGAAATTAATGAACTTTAATTGCTATTTTTCCTTGGTGAGGCCGAGATTAGAATGGGGTAATGTCTAGTGAGAATCCGAAAGGTGAAAAATTAATATAGCTAGACCTCTTACTTTGCGAAAAAGAGAATGAGAGCCCCGGTCAAAAAGCGTAAGATGAGACTTCGGTATCTTTCGAAAGAAATGGCGTTCTCGTGCCAACATGACAAGGTAAACTAAACATAATTAATGAACTTGGAGGCTATTGAAATTTAGCTTTAGTCCTCCGTGTACTTCAAGTATACGTCAAAGCGCAAATGTGCCGAGACGGTTTAGCTTAGTTCTACACCATGTCTACTCTTTGCATAGGTTTAAATGATTGTTCCTAAAATGTGGCCTACTGAGTTCCTTTATCCTAAGAATAGCTCTGAAGTTCCTAAATACATTGAGTCTTTGTTAGAATGTTCCAATCTCTCAAAGAAAGGGGTTGTTACTTGTTATCCATTGACCATTCACCATCACCTTCACAAGTCCTTCTGATCGGTAACTAATTTATTTGTGTATGCTGTCATTACTTTGAGGGTGTTGTGAATACTTTTGTCAAATAGTTTAGCTTGAGTACAAAGATGTAGTTTAGGGAAGAATTTTCTTGATTTAGATTGTCTGTTTTGTGAATATCCCTTTAGCTACGTGTGCATGCTAATTGTTTTGACTCCGTGTGGTGATTATCGTAAGTCCCGTTGTTCAGTTTGCTTGAGGACAAGCAAAGGCTTAAGTGTGGGGGAATTTGATAAGTCCGTATTTTGACACGCATTTGATGTGTGTTGAGATCGGATTTTGATGGTTTCCCTAGCTTTAAGGTGTTGTAAGTCTCAATTTTACCTCAAGTTATGTTTACCGGGCGTTGGTTCGAGTTTTGTGTTGTTTGTAGTCAAAATCAGGGAATTTGAGTCCGGCTCCGGCACTTGAGGAACAATCGGGATGATTTTAGAAGCATTTGAGAATGATTTGATAGCTTTGGAGGTCACCGGAAGATTCACAATGAAGATTTGAAGGAAAAAGAGCTCTAGGATTGGCTTCGGGATCAAAAGAAGATGAATGAAGCTTGAAAACGACGATCAGAATGACCTTCTGTCAATCGTTCAAGCTTATCTCTTTGTAGTAACAACCAATGAAAACGATTCAAGTTGCATATGAAAGCCAACTTCAAGGGATACAAATCATATGAAGACATCGTTCCGAGAATCCGAGAGGATCAAGGTGAAAACAGATGATGAAGTCAGATGATCTCTGCTGCGATTTCAGAATGACACCTTCCACCATTTTGGTCATATCTCTTGATTGGATGATTCAAATCACATTCGGCAAGTTGGGGTGGATAGAGGACTTCATTATCTACAACTTTCAAGAAGGAAGTTTTGTCAAATTCGGACTAGAAAAAAGGCTGCAGAGCACGGACGCACGACCGTGCGTAAAAGGACGCACGACCGTGCGTAAAAGGACGCACGACCGTGCGTAAAAGGACGCACGACCGTGCGTAAAAGGACGCACGATCGTGCGTAAGAGCCAACAACGCGGCAACTAATCTGCCTGCTACGCACGATCGTGCGTGGCAAGGTACGCACGATCGTGCGTACACCCGAGACGCGGATTTCAGCCCTTTTTTAGTCCCAGTTCAGCCCAAACTCATCTGTTTTCTATAAATAAGACCCCCATACCCATATTTTGACGTTACGAACATTACGGAGAGGCCTAGGGACGAATTTAACACCGTTTTTACGCTATTTTCTTCCAAGACCCTGGGATTATTTGTAAGTTCATCTTTTTAATTAATGACAATTAATTCTATTCATCTCAATTATGTTGATTCTTCAATTATGAATTGTGAGTAGTTTAATTAGGGATTTGGGGTTGATGAAGGGGTTAATCATGATTGATGGCTAGATTCTTGTCGGTTTAATTGCATGAATGCCGTTTAATTTGTGTTTGAATAATTTAATTGATATCTCTTGTAACCTAGACTGCAGCTAGATTTACAATTGCATGTAGAATAAATTAAGAGAGATCTAATTTGTTCTAGGACACATTCACACACACTTAATCTTTCGCTAAGAGATTAGTAGCGATTAAGGGGCCGTAAGCTCGCTCGTCTTGGCAATAATTTAGGATCCTGTCGCATGAGAGATCAGCCTGGTCCCCTAAATTATTGTACTCTATGCCGCGAGAGCGGTAAGAACTTAGTAATGATTAGCTAGGCTCAATTAAATTAAATTCATGTAATTAAGCCTGATCTGCCAGAAATCTGGTTACCCCGGAATCAATCCCTGTTCCCTTCGTCGTTAATTGAGAAGAAACCAATCTTTTATTTTTATCGCTCATTAGCATTAGTTTTAATTTTAATTCAACCAACCAATCTCGCACATCGCATTTTTAATTTATTTATTTCTGTTTAATCGCTGAATTTAGTTAATCTTTATTTCCCTTTTGTCTGTCCCTGTGGAGACGATACTCGTACTTTCAACCACTTTTCTACAACTATTTTAAGTGCGAGAAAACACACATCAGAAGGTGGAATATCTCTACACTTAAAACTCGTCCATTTAAGCCCTTGAACACATTTCAAAGTGTCAAAACCTCCTTTTGGGTGGTAATGAACATGTTAACGAGTTAGTATGTACACGTGACGGCCCACGTGGTGGCCCACGTGGCGGTTTTTACTTTTTTCCATTTTTTCTTTTTTCTTTCCATATTCCTTCTCCTCCACCCTTTAGCCTTTCACGCGCCCGTTCCACCTCTCTTTCTTTCCTGTCACTTTCTTCCTCACACATTTCCTTTCTTCTTCCCTACCTGTCAAGCTTTTACTTTTCTTTGTTTTCTTGCTTACTTTATTTCTTCCTTCCCCCTTTCTTTCTTTCTTTTCCCTTTACATCCTTCTTCCCACATCTTCTTGTCTTCACCAACCGATGTTGCAACCCAACTTCATCTCTGCTCATCGTCGTGAACTTCCCCAACATAAGCCAGATAAGCAATTTAAGTGATTTTTAACCCTGGATTGAAACTTGGGTTTCCGACTTAAATTCCGGCAAATGAAGCTTGAAGATCCGACTTGAATTCATGATTCTAACTGACAGCGGTCGACGTTTTCTACACTTCCAAACTGCATCTTCTATGGCACAGAGGGGAGACCGAGACACCGGGGATAGGACACCGAGATAGGGTCGGCGATGAGGACTTCCCCTGGTCAGCCACAACAGTGCATCCATCTTGTCAGCCACGGAGGTGCATCAATTTGGTTACACACGACGGAGTGTATCCATCTGGTTTGTGTGAAGCATCTGCTGGAGACTGGAGAGACGGAGTGAACAGGGGAGACAAGAAGGAAGCAAAAGGAAATAAAAAAGTGAAAAGAAAAAATAAAAAGGGAAACAGTGAAAATAGCCATGTGTACTAGGGACAGATGTAAGATATGTTTAGTGGGGACACATGCCCCCAATGAAATTCAAGTAAATAGTGTAGATTGTAGAAACAATATGTTTTAGTGGAAAAGGCCAAATAGGCTCGGGCCAAATATGCCCTCCTATTATTCTGAAACCATCACCTAAGGCCTGGTTGCTTCTTATCCCCAAAGTCGTACGTCAAAATTAAACATGTTCTTGCCCTATCCCTGTGAAGTTGTCTGTGGAATGCTTCAAACAATCCATCCATGGAGAAGATGACTGCATGTATCTAGGGATTTCAATTACACCCAAAGGAAGGAGCGGCCATCTATCAGAAGTGAAAGTAAGTGACTATAATCTGTTCTTAGTTTCGTAATGGTTATCCTCTTCGTCATGTAGGGTTAATTAGAAGTTGTTTATAATGGAAAATTTTGAATATGTAAATTCTGAAATGGTACGTCAATGGTAAAGCATGTTCATGATAGAGTTTGATTTTAAGATGCCATTTGAGTTACATTGATTTAGTGTACATTACGGCAGTTTTCTTGTGTGTGAATTTGATGTCCCTGGTTTCTTTTTCTTTAAATATAAGAATTCATTTAACGTTTTCATATATATGTACCCTTTAATTCTAGAACATATGATGTTGTTGAATGGTGGAAATTTCAAAAAAATCCTGAACTTTCCTATGTGAATGGTGAGGTTTGTATTGTTAGGTTGGACCCGAATTTGATTTCATTTCCACATTTGGTAAAGTTTATCACTGATGATAGTTACAAAAAATGTGGAATCCTCGTTTTCTAAATTACCGGAGGACAACTTCAACAAGTTGAGACCTTTATGGGATAATGCTTCCACCCTGGAGCTAATACAATTGGCCATAAACTGGGGCACATTTGATATATGTGCAGCATGGCATAGATGAGTCTGAGATCATTTCACTCTAACCTTCAGCTTCAAGTGGGGAAGTCGAGAGAGATATGCAGGTTCAAGGTGAGGAAACATCATAAATGCAAGGACAATATGAAGAACTGGAGAGAGAGAAATAATCCAAAGTCCAAGGGCAGGACCAGAAATGCAGTGTGAGGCATATACTATGGAAATAGAAATGCAGGGTAAGATGAACACAAAAATGTCTGCTATGGAAACATAATGTGGGGATGAAGAAAATTGTACTGACCACTATGATTTTGATGAAGATCCCCCAAGTCAATTCCCGGTCTCTGAAGAAAATGAAAGTATCGGTGAGCTTCATCCTATAGGGAACAAGACTTTGAAGCCTCCATCTTATAATCCTAAATCTTATTCAAAGGAGCTAGAGATGGAAATGTTATTTGACGACGGGAGGAAATTTAAGAGTGCATTCATAAATTATGCAATCCACAATAAAAGAGATATAGGATGGATTAAAAATGAGGCTCTAAGAGTTCAAGTTGGATGTGCATATAATATTGTCCTTTTAAGTGCACAACTTCGTGGTCTAACTAGTACAAATGTTTCCAGCTAAAGACTTGGGTTGATAGTCACAAATGTAATAACAAATTCAAACTAAAGGTGGTTAGTCAAACCTAGCTAGAAGAGAAATATGAGGATAAAATCAGAGATAATTCTTTAATTCTTAAACTTGAGCTGCAGAAACATATACGAAGTGACTTAAATATACATGTAAACATATACCCACTGTCCCACATCCAGTATTCCAGTTATATACAGCATAAAAATTGTGGCATAATAGGCATTTTATTAAAACAAAAGCAACAATATAGTAGCCAAGGTGATTTTCTTCCTTCATATAATCTGAAATGGTTCCACTAATTTTTTTTATAGTGTAAATGTGTTTGTGCGTGCTCTACTGCAAGTGTAACTCAATCATTTAAAAGTTTCTACTTCTCAGAAGGATCATTCCCAAACAATGATATATACACCCAATCGAAGAGAGATTACATCAAAACAATTTCAATATTATAGCATATATCTCAATTGTATTAGCATGTCTGCATTTAAAAAGTATACAACTTCAATCTTATACTTCAATTAGTGAAAGCAACTAATTTTATATTAGTGAATACAACTAATTTTCTAAAAAAAGTATAAAATTATACTTCAATTTAACATATTCAATCTTAAACCATTTTTATTCTATTCGTATATAACTTCATCTTTTCTTGCAACAATTCATACAACTACCATGCATGAATTTAAAATACACTAAATATTACAGTTTATCAAGCATAAAGGGCTAACACATTCTTACAATCTTACCTCGCTTTAATTTATTGTACACTCACCATCCATCATTGGCAACCGAAGAACTGCCGACCAGCTTCTCGGGTCACGCACAGAGGAGATTTCAGACCGAGAAGCCTTTGATCAATTCGATGTGAAGGAGGCATAAGACATTCTTGATAGACGAAGAACCCTAATTTTTTTTTCAATGGTTCGAAATGGGTAAATGACGATGAGAAGAAGCGAAGGTTGGACTGAAGGTTGGACTTCTCTTAAGAATCAAACGGGATGACGTGGAAAAAAAGTCCACATTTGACAATTTTACCGGTCCACATAAGCTCCCACGGGTAGTAAGGGATCGAGTTTCGGTCATCTCGGCCAGTAAGATTCTTTAAAGATTGTAAACGTGTTAATGTGGCAGTTTTTTTAGTAGACAAGTTTATGTGATGGTTTCATAATAGTTGGAGGGCCTATTTGACACTTTTTCCTATTTTTATTCATGTATAGTCGGGTGCTCCCAATAAAAAAAGCAGGCCCCCATTAACCATGTCTTACACTGATTGAAGCAATGCATATAATGTAACTCCTCAAATCAAAGCAACTCACTAAGTAACCCACTAAAGAGTAATTTAGATTAATCTAACTAACTGAAAAGATACTTTTATGAGCTTTTTTATAACTATTAACTTTTAGTGATTGAAAGGATTTTAAAATAAAAAGGTCATAGTTGTTTGATAAAAAAGATGACTGTTTGATGTAGCTCTGTTTGGTATTACAAGCTATTGTAACTAACTAATGCTAAAAGTTACTGACTTTCTCTCAGATGTTACCCACTGTAGCATCTCTAACAACATCTATTCTTTTGTAAAAAACTCTTAAAAATTGTCCTATCAAAAATCGTGAAAAAGAATGAATGCAGTCAACTTTAGAAACTTACGATATTGTGAGTAACATTGTAATTTACTTTAATTGCTAACATCAAAACTACGAAGTACATGAGTTGTAGCACATCAAGTCTAACAAAATGTGTTTGTGACTATTGATAATCTCATGGAATGAAATATTGAAAGAATTATTGTTGTTCTTGCTACTCATAATCTGAAACTATTGAATACCTATTTTCAAGTACGGAGTTTTGTTTTTTTGAAAGAAAAACACTCATTTATTAATAATAATGAAAGTAAACATAGACAAAGCGGAGAAATAGCTCAGAGCAATCATAGAGTGAGACATAGAACTAACTAGTCCTCGGAGGCCAGACCAGATCGCTAACTCCGCACAATGGTAAGCTATTCTAACAACATCGCTATACTTGCTACTAAGACAAAAAGATAAAAAACTAGAGTTGATAAACTGAAAAGAAACAAAAGAATCACAAATCCTGGTTTTACCGGCCAACCACCAACAGAGGAGAAGAGGTTTGATATACCACCTCCAAAGATGTCATTCTGATTTGACCAGCCATCGAGAAGGGAAAAGAGGTTTGTTCAGCCACCTTCAAAGGAAAACTCCCACTTGGTCCAGTCCCATCTACCTCCACATCGCCGTTTTCTGGTCCGGTCCCATCTACCTCCATATTAACTTCAACCTCGACAAGATTCTCCAAATCCACTGCCCTGCGCTTCCTGGATTCGCCCTCCTCTAGAAATCTATCCTGATTTTGCTCCTCTTCCGCTCCTATTTTCTCTTTTGCTCTTGTGATCAGCTCCTGTACCAAATAGCATCTCCCATCTGCACCTGCATCCGCATCTGCACTCTATTTCAAGGCAACGAAATAGAGTTACTAGGATTGATATAGTGTTAATAGCCCCATCACATTCTTTTCCATTGGGTAGTCAATTTCAATTCAACTTCGCACTGGTCTCTTACTTTTGACTACTGGTAAGAGAAACTAAGATCCTGTTGATAGACAAATGATATTAAAAGCGCGAGTTTAACCAGATAAAAATCCCGAGTTTAAACAAATCACCAGACAAACCGCCAAATGCAAGGAAAAAAATAATAGTAATAATTAGAATAAATTAAAATGAATAAATAGTGAAAATAAGAAAACTTATTATTAGAGTCCCACACCGGAAATATTTGAAACAACGAAGTGCTATATTAAGACATGAGCTACTCCTCCTATCAGGTTGACCTTTTAGGATGGAACCCCAGGTCTTAACATGGTATCAGAGCCAAATCGATCTATGGTGTGGGGCCCCCTTATGGAAAATGATGACACGATTATAAAAAATGACAACAACACAACGAACCGACGAAAAAAAATGAATGACGGCACGATCCAGACGAAGTGTCTGGTCGTGAGGAGGGGTATTAGAGTCCCACACCGAAAATATTTGAAACAACGAAATGCGATATTAAGACATGGGCTACTCCTCCTATCAAGTTGACCTTTTAGGATGGAACCCCAGGTCTTAACACTTATCGGAGGATCGCCCGTTAAAATGGACTCACCTTGAAGAAAGATAGCACCTGTATCCTGATAGTTATTCGGATGGGTCTGGCTAGCTCGCTCCCAGCAGGATAATCCTACCACGTTTCAAACTCGTAGCTACCTTCACTGGAACCTTCGACTGTCGTCCGATATGCCTTGAAAAATGATGAGCTAGAAACTGAACGAATTATAGAAAATGAACTAGATAGACCTTTACTTTTCCAATTGAAAAGAAAAATACACTTTTTTAGACAAGCACACGTATGAGTAAAGAAACTAGCAAGTGCTTATCTGTTGTAATTTTTGTGGGCACGTAGAATAGGAAAACTCAGGAGTTAGTGCTCTCCTTTTGAATGGTATATTTATGGTCTCAGGAGGATTAATGATGAGCAGCGCATTACTCTTTTAGAAATCAGAAAAACAATGTAATCATACGAATGGGAAGTAACGGTTATTCCATTATCATTATTCCAGGATCCTTGAATAACGCTTGACCGTGCTTATTATTAAATATCCACTCAGCCATTCAAATTCAACAATTTGAAACGTCCGAATTGAGCTTAAAAGCTACTGTTCTATTGCCATTATTAAGATAATAATAATAACACATTTCAAAATTGTTGTCTACAAATAAAATGACCTTTTAACTTGAGATATTTTTCAATACATTTTTAGATCATCCCGAGTGGGCCTGAGTGTATGAAATAATATTTCAAGCTACCTTACGTGATACTTGAATGATATTTCTTATCACATACTTCCTCCGTTCTTAAATAAATGCAACAGTCAACATTTCACACTTGTCGAGACACAACTTTGACCATTAATATATATAATTTTGTATTAGTAAAAAAAATTATAAAAAAAAGATTTTGAAAATTTACAATGAGACAAATTTAACAATATTTTTTCATAAAATAATATTAATACATTAATAAATAAAACGTAGTCAAAGTAGAACATATGAACAATGTAAAATTTCATATGTTGCATTTATTTAAGAATGGAGGTAGTAATATTTTATTAATGGACCATCTATTTTACAATAATTCACTATTTTAATATTTCACTTTACAACTTTTACAACTGTGGATTCTAATCATCAAATGAATAAATCCAAGTATGAAAGTTGTACTTTGATAATAAGTCACTCCCATTGCATATGTTTATATTACACATATATCCCAGGACTTAAAAATGAGACCACTCAAAAATATAATTTTTTTTCCATCATATTTCCAACAACCCCCCACAAATTCATAGTTGTAGATTCAACTCTAATACACATAGTGTCCTTTTGACCTTCCGGTTCGAACCAACTTCTAATCCCTTACCCCTAACCCCCACAGGAACAAAGTGAACAGAGTTTTTGAACTCGAACCTTGGTTGTGGTGGCGTAGGATAAAAGCAACACACTAAAGGCAATGACAACGATTTATAGGGTTGACGCTTTACGACCATGCGTCCTGATCCTGTCTCAAGAATCTCATCGAGAATTAACCCTTATTCTCTTATTGCGGCCAAACAATAACATTCTTATAGTTGGGCATCTCCAAGAGTGCATTGCTAACACTCTGCAATTAAAGTTCGATCCCATTCAGAGTCTTAAACTCTTACTAACTTAGCAACTTCAACATCTCTAAGGCTTATCCAGGAATGGAACTCATAAAATTATTTTAATGAGATGAACAATTCACTATACAGTTTGTTTATACCACATTGAACTTCCTTTATGGGATCTCCATTCAGATAGTTTGGGTTGCCACCGTAGATGAATAATTATTGGGTTTCAGTCTCATTCCTAACCTTGATTTTATCACTTGATTTAAGTCAAGTCCTTAGTTTAAGGGTCTGTTGTATTATCTTTGGATCCAACAAAATCAACAACAAACACTCCTTGAGACACAAATTTCCTTATAGTTTTTAATCTAACTTGAATGTGTCTCCTAGTCTTTTGAGTATACTCGGTACTCCTAATTTTTGCAATTGTACTCATATTATCACAATGCAAACAAATAGGTGGAATTGGCTTGCTGAATATTGGTAACTCGGACATTAATCCCATAAACCAATTAGCCATAATTCCTGTAGTATCCAATGCACATAATTCAGCCTCAAAAGTAGACCGAGAAAGTACAGTTTGTTTAGTGGACTTCCAGGCAACTCCCGGAGTTCTTGGCTATCCAGCTTGCATCACTATATCCTTCAAGAACAGGAGGATACTTACCATAATGCAAACCCAGTGAAATAGTTCCTTTCAAGTATATAAATACTCTATCTAAGGCCTCCCAATGACATCTGTTTGGACAGCAAGTGTGCCGACTAGGTTTAGACACTGAGAATGCAATATCAGGTCTAGTACAGTTAGCTATGTAACCCAAGCTACCAATCATCTGAGAATATTTTAATTGAGACACGGGTGCACCACTTTCATTTTTATACAAAGCCACAGAAGGATCATCGGGTGTTTTAGCAATTCTACTATTTTTAAATCCAAATTTCTCAATTAATTTTTCAATATAATGAGACTGGGAAATAGAAATGCCTTTGGTTGATCTAGTCAACTTTAGCCCAAGAATTACTTCCGCCACCCCCATTTCCTTCATTTCAAACTTTGTTTTCAAAAATGACTTAGTCTAAAAATAATAATATTATCATTAGTGCCAAATAATAATATATCATCAACATATATGCATAAAATAATACTTATATCACCTTTACATTTATAATAGGGAAAATGGAAACTAATAATCCAACCTTTTAGCAGTCTTCTTTTAATAGTCCCACCTTTTCGTTATTCATGAATAATCCAACCTTTGCACTTCATCTTCATTCACTGGTCCCTGACCGGTTGATGACCTGCTATTCCGAGTTATTTTCTTATCTTTGCAAAATATTATCTTTGTGAAAGGTGGAATTTATGGTATAATAGTTTGCAAAGATAAGAAAATAACTCGGAATAGCAGGTCATCAACCGGTCGGGGACCAATGAATGAAGATGAGGTGCAAAGGTTGGATTATTCATGAATAACGCAAAGGTCAGACTATTAAAAGAAGACCGCTAAAAGGTTGGATTATTAGTTTTCATTTTCCCTTTATAATAAACACTTTGATCAGCATCTATAAGAGCAAATCCAAACAAAGAAAATATTTTATCAAATTTTTCGTTCCATTGCTTAGGGGCTTGCTTAAGTCCATATAAGAACTTAACTAATTTACAAACTTTTCTCTCATTGCCTTTTGCCACAAATCCCTCAGGCTGATTGATAACCGCTTTCGCGGCGTTGTAGTAAAACGGAGTCTAACCTTTCGGTTTTTCCCCGAGTATCGTGTCTCTCGAGGAATGGCGGAGGAGCTTCTTGATTTCAAGTCCAGTCACAGGTTATCGCAAATTATTGGAAGCTTTCTAAATTAAAACTTTTGATTGATTTTCTAAACTACTTTTTGGAAAAGAAAGTAAATTAAATTGTGCAAATACTAATGATGGCTCAAAAATAGACTAAAGGAAAAGATATAATATTAAACTTAAATGGATTGATGCAAATAAGGGCAATGAATTGAGTAATTAGAAATGGATATATTCTTGGACCTAATAATTAGGGAAATTAAAACTAAAATTGGACTAATAATTTCTTTCCTCATAGACAAGAATAGAAACTATTTTCATTAATTTATCCTATTTCCAGGTGTCATTAATGTGTTAAAAATGGTTGGCTTGAATTAAATTCTAACCTCATAGACAAGGTAGAAATAATTCTCCAATATTTTAATTAATAAAAATAGCCAAATTCATTAACTAGTTAAACTCATTATTTAAGCAATTGAATTTATCTCTCATAGACAAGATGTAAATCCCTTTCATTAAATTATCCTATTTCTAGGCCTTATTAATGTGCTCGAATATGGTTGGCTTAAATTATTTTCTAATCTCATAGACAAGTTAGAGATAATTTTCCAAGAATTTAATTAATGAATATGGCTAACAATTATTAATTACTATTTCATCATTTCAAACAACTAGTCCCTATTATTAATTTTAATCCCTAATTTTTTTGGTCAACAAGTCAATCCATACTCCTTTAGTCAATTCATGCCCAAAACAAATTTAGCTAATAAAGATCATTTTAACAACTAACAATATAATGAATATATTCAACATTAACAAGGAATTAAACATGGATGATAGCAAAACTTATATTCTGGAACAATAAACTTGTAGAAACTGAAGTATAACTTTCTGGAATTTTTCACGAATTTTTGAACCTAAAATCCAATTTTAACAACTAATTGATAATTTTCCCAATTTTAACTAGAAAATGCAAAAAGCAACTAAAATTATTCTAATTTCGTTCTAAATTTTATATTGACTACTGGGAGTGATATTACTGTGAATTAAACTGGAATTAGGACAAAAACTAATTTTTTGCCCTTTTTTGAGTATTTAATTTAATTTATGCAATAATAACAACTAAATGCCGGAATTAATTAAAATTTACTTCTACTTCGTAAAAATTAACTTTGTTTTGATAAATAACTAACTTGAGTCTAGTAAACAACTATATAATTAATTGGAATGGATTTAATCTCAACAACTATTTTATTCAAATCTAAGAAGAAAATGCGAAATAGTGGAATAATTTTCTGGAAATTTTCGAAGCACAGATAGAAAAAAATAAGTACAGATTCAGATTCTACTCATTGAAAGGATGAAAATACATATAAAGAACTCACAATTTGGAGCTAAAATGAGAAAGATATGAAAGATTGAAGTTGAAGGTGCAACAATGGTGGAAATCTGAGCCTTGAGGAGGAAGAAGACGCCCTTTTTGATCTGATTTGGGCTTGAAATTGGTATGTTTGAGATGGGGAAAAAGCCTGCTATTTATAGCAGAAATTTCACCGAAGGCGCCCAAGCAGGCGGCCGCCTTCCGGCAGCATCTGGCCGCCTGCCGTCAAGTCGCCGGCAACACGTCGTGGCCGGTCTCCGTCAGCCGTAGGCGGCCACAGAGGGCGGCCGCCCTCCATCAAAACTGGCCGCCTACCGTCTTTTCGTTGGCAAATCGGATCGCGGCGGATCGCGGCGGATCCCGGCCGCCGCAGGCGGTCCAGCAGGCGGCCGCCTGCCGTTCCTGTCTGGCCGCCTGCCGTCAAATCCCACCGGCCGGCGGTTGCTTCGTCGTCTTCTGCCGCAGGCGGTCACCGTAGGCGGCCGCCTTCTGTCCAGTGTCGGCGGCCTACTATACGGTCTTTTCCAAATTCGGTCAAAGTCAAAGTTTGACTTTCCAAAAAAACCGTAGGCGGCCGCGAAGGCCTCCATTTTGGCAGCTTGTTCGGCCGCCTGTGAGATTATTTGTCCGGCTTGTTCCTTGTTTCGCGCTCTTCAATATTGTCTTCTGGACTACTTTGAAATAATGTTTCCTTCTTTCGGTATGATATCATTTGTTGCCCAAATTGGCTCATTTTGTGCTCAATTGACCCGAAATCCCGCTAAACATAATATGGATGTGATTTTTACCTGATTTCATGAAACTTGAACCAAAATATATAAAATGTGTCTTTTCTTTCTATTTTCATTCAAAAATCGCTTAAATTTGATAAGAAAAATAAGTACAAAAATGGACTTATCAATCTCCTCACACTTAAGCGTTGCTTGTCCTCAAGCGACGAATTAGTTGTAAACACACTCAAAAGGTAAAGCCTAACTGTATTACAATCTAATTGCTATTTTAAAGAAGTAGAAACAAAAACCTCTTCTTTTATTCTCAATTTTTAAACATTTTAGAAAAATCACCCAAAATACAAGAATTTAAAATTAGTATTACTTTAGAAAAACTATTTATTATGTTAAACCACCAATCAATTCCTTATCCCAAGGTTTTCATTATTCTAATTTGGACATTCATCTTGTTCACCATTTTTTTTTGCTCTTTTTCACTCTTGTTGGCGGTGTTATCCCATGGTAAATGCATATTTCATTCTCACAGACTGTGATTAACGAATGAAACAGAGCCCCTTTTCGGAGATGGAATTGTCCTATAACAATGAGTTTTGAAGAGGTTTATTAATAGTAATAACATTTTTTTATGAATAAAATGAATGTCCAATTAAAACAAATTCCGCCCTTTACATTCGCAACCAAAAACCCATAACAAATTTAAGTTTTCTAAAAATAATAATAAAAGTGAATTCTTATAATAAGGGTGATTATCTAAACTATTTTGTGATTGATAACAAATTGAGAAATTAATGTTTCATGTCAAAAATAGTAAAAAGATTGTTCTAAAATAAGTTTTTAACTTTTGAGTGTAAAACACAACCTCCTCACACTTGAGCTAGACCTCGCCCTCGAGGTCTTCTTTTAAGGCACAAAACCTTGAAATAAAGACACATTTTTTTTTTGGTTCTTTCCTCACACTTGAGTTTTGAAAAGATTTTGTGAAGAGGAATAATGAAACAAGAATAAAAAATCTTTACATCATTCATAGTCAGTTTGTAAGAGCATTTAAGTCAAAAGAGCAGCACAATGTCCAACTTGAATAAACAAACAAACACAATAAAATGTTAAGGAAGAAAACTAAGCATCACCTGTGTCCTCTCGTAAGGCCTAAGCCAAACTCTTATTTCATCAACATTGAAGCACACCCTGCAAACACACAAAACAAACAAACAATTTTATGAAAAACATGGGTTGCCTCCCAAGAAGCGCTTCTTTAACGTCACTAGCTTGACGTTTGAGAGAGAACTCTCAGCTATGCATGTCAGTTGTGGAGCACTCATCATTAGTGCCTCCACCTTATCCTCCAGGTATGCCGTCAGATGGCGTAGACCCTCGAACTCTCGTGACCACCAAAATGTGATATAATCTTCAAAGAACACATCGTTCGAACAAGAAATTAGCACATATCCTGCATCACTCTCATTAGTATAATCAACAAGTATTTCAGGATCAGGTGCCTCTGGTGTCTCCAACTGCTCATAAAGAGCCTTCAAGGTAGAAACAGCTTGAATAAAGATTGCATACTCCTCTTGATGGGTTTTCTCTTCTTCATCTATGCCCTCAACATGAAAATCACAAAGTTTAGACTCTGTGTCACTCTCTAAGAATGCATCCCAACTTCCTAACTCACAACCCCCACAAATATCATCTAGGCAAACAGATCTTTGCCTAGCACAACAATGCTCATCATGATCAAGTAAAGAATCAAAGAAGGCATCATCGGACATTGTTTCCTTCACATCACAAGTTTCATCAACTATTTCAACAGGTGCTTGGGCTTGTGTAGGATCAAAATCTTCACCAAGGCTATCTTTGAGGGACTCTTTAAATGAGAGGTCAACCATAGATGGTAGGGTAGGTTCCTTGTCACAAAGTATCTCATCATCTATGGTTTCTTCATCAACCTCATTGGGCACTTTCATATGGGGCTCTTCAGGACTAAGTTCTACGAGGATAGGCTCTCTCTCAGTAGCAATGAGAGGCTCAAAAGAAATAGGGGTGAGAAGAGTTTCAACCATCTCGACCATGGTTACCGCAGCCTCCTCCTCAGATTTAGCACCTTCCTCGTATGTCTCCTGTTGAACTTTGTGGTCATTGTCATAAATGATTTTTTCAAACAATTCCTTGATACTCTCATCATGAGATGCTAGTTCAATCCTTGTCTTTCTTAAGTCTTCCACAAAATCAAGTAAGGACGATTTTAATTCTTCGAGCTCGTGTTGAGGATAAGCTGAAATTCCAGAGACATTTTCGAAGGAGTACTCGTTTGTGCTGGTGCAATGATTTTCCATCCTTTCATGGTAATTTTCATGATAATTAAAATCATCATGATAATTAACTTGATAGGAAACATCATCATAGCCTTCAAAGTTTTGCCCTTGGTGAAAATAGTTATCTTGAAATTGGTAATCTCCATACCCCAAAGGCGGATTTTCGCACCATTGATTGTTATCCTCATAACCTTGTCCATAGCATCCTTCATTTTGATTATTTTGAAAACTTTGTTGTTCACAGTATGGATAGTGATATGGTGGTTGAGAATGAAAGCGTTCACTTGAGTAATCCATGAGGAAATCTCAAGCAAACACGTGAGAACAAAACAAAAAAGAAAAAGAAAGTCTCCCTAACTTGAATTCGCCCATGCTTAAGTCAAAATCAAGAAATCACCGTGCCATTCCCCGGCAACGGCGCCATTTGATAACCGCTTTCGCGGCGTTGTAGTAAAACGGAGTCTAACCTTTCGGTTTTTCCCCGAGTATCGTGTCTCTCGAGGAATGGCGGAGGAGCTTCTTGATTTCAAGTCCAGTCACAGGTTATCGCAAATTATTGGAAGCTTTCTAAATTAAAACTTTTGATTGATTTTCTAAACTACTTTTTGGAAAAGAAAGTAAATTAAATTGTGCAAATACTAATGATGGCTCAAAAATAGACTAAAGGAAAAGATATAATATTAAACTTAAATGGATTGATGCAAATAAGGGCAATGAATTGAGTAATTAGAAATGGATATATTCTTGGACCTAATAATTAGGGAAATTAAAACTAAAATTGGACTAATAATTTCTTTCCTCATAGACAAGAATAGAAACTATTTTCATTAATTTATCCTATTTCCAGGTGTCATTAATGTGTTAAAAATGGTTGGCTTGAATTAAATTCTAACCTCATAGACAAGGTAGAAATAATTCTCCAATATTTTAATTAATAAAAATAGCCAAATTCATTAACTAGTTAAACTCATTATTTAAGCAATTGAATTTATCTCTCATAGACAAGATGTAAATCCCTTTCATTAAATTATCCTATTTCTAGGCCTTATTAATGTGCTCGAATATGGTTGGCTTAAATTATTTTCTAATCTCATAGACAAGTTAGAGATAATTTTCCAAGAATTTAATTAATGAATATGGCTAACAATTATTAATTACTATTTCATCATTTCAAACAACTAGTCCCTATTATTAATTTTAATCCCTAATTTTTTTGGTCAACAAGTCAATCCATATTCCTTTAGTCAATTCATGCCCAAAACAAATTTAGCTAATAAAGATCATTTTAACAACTAACAATATAATGAATATATTCAACATTAACAAGGAATTAAACATGGATGATAGCAAAACTTATATTCTGGAACAATAAACTTGTAGAAACTGAAGTATAACTTTGTGGAATTTTTCACGAATTTTTGAACCTAAAATCCAATTTTAACAACTAATTGATAATTTTCCCAATTTTAACTAGAAAATGCAAAAAGCAACTAAAATTATTCTAAATTCGTTCTAAATTTTATATTGACTACTGGGAGTGATATTACTGTGAATTAAACTGGAATTAGGACAGAAACTAATTTTTTGCCCTTTTTTGAGTATTTAATTTAATTTATGCAATAATAACAACTAAATGCCGGAATTAATTAAAATTTACTTCTACTTCGTAAAAATTAACTTTGTTTTGATAAATAACTAACTTGAGTCTAGTAAACAACTATATAATTAATTGGAATGGATTTAATCTCAACAACTATTTTATTCAAATCTAAGAAGAAAATGCGAAATAGTGGAATAATTTTCTGGAAATTTTCGAAGCACAGATAGAAAAAAATAAGTACAGATTCAGATTCTACTCATTGAAAGGATGAAAATACATATAAAGAACTCACAATTTGGAGCTAAAATGAGAAAGATATGAAAGATTGAAGTTGAAGGTGCAACAATGGTGGAAATCCGAGCCTTGAGGAGGAAGAAGACGCCCTTTTTGATCTGATTTGGGCTTGAAATTGGTATGTTTGAGATGGGGAAAAAGCCTGCTATTTATAGCAGAAATTTCACCGAAGGCGCCCAAGCAGGCGGCCGCCTTCCGGCAGCATCTGGCCGCCTGCCGTCAAGTCGCCGGCAACACGTCGTGGCCGGTCTCCGTCAGCCGTAGGCGGCCACAGAGGGCGGCCGCCTTCCATCAAAACTGGCCGCCTACCGTCTTTTCGTTGGCAAATCGGATCGCGGCGGATCCCGGCGGATCCCGGCCGCCGCAGGCGGTCCAGCAGGCGGCCGCCTGCCGTTCCTGTCTGGCCGCCTGCCGTCAAATCCCACCGGCCGGCGGTTGCTTCGTCGTCTTCTGCCGCAGGCGGTCACCGTAGGCGGCCGCCTTCTGTCCAGTGTCGGCGGCCTACGGTCTTTTCCAAATTCGGTCAAAGTCAAAGTTTGACTTTCCAAAAAAAACTGTAGGTGGCCGCGAAGGCCTCCATTTTGGCCGCCTGTTCGGCCGCCTGTGAGATTATTTGTCCGGCTTGTTCCTTGTTTCGCGCTCTTCAATATTGTCTTCTGGACTACTTTGAAATAATGTTTCCTTCTTTCGGTATGATATCATTTGTTGCCCAAATTGGCTCATTTTGTGCTCAATTGACCCGAAATCCCGCTAAACATAATATGGATGTGATTTTTACCTGATTTCATGAAACTTGAACCAAAATATATAAAATGTGTCTTTTCTTTCTATTTTCATTCAAAAATCGCTTAAATTTGATAAGAAAAATAAGTACAAAAATGGACTTATCACTGATCAATATAAATTTCTTCTTCAAGGTCACCATGAAGAAAAGTTGTCTTAACATCCATTTGATGAATTTTAAGACCATATATGGAGGCCAATGCTATAAGCAATCTTATTGTGGTCATTCTTGCAACAGGAGCATATGTATCGAAAAAATCAATACCTTCTTTTTGTTTATAACCCTTAGCAACTAATCTGTCCTTATATTTATCAATGGTTCCATCTGATTTTATTTTCTTAAAAATCCATTTACATCCAATAGTAGTACACCCGGGAGGAAGATCAATGAGCTCCCATGTTCCATTTTGAACAATGGAGTCCATTTCACTTTTTATAGCATCCTTCCAATAGATGGCATCAGATGTAGCCATTGCATCTCTAAAGGAAATTGGATCACCCTCAATATTATAAGTGATTGTACCATGAATTCAGACCATGGCCCAATTACGCAGTCCAGCCCATAAACGGGATCAGCGCTTAACGGGATCAGCCTAACTACAGGATTAGCCCATAAACGGGATTAGCCCTTAACGGGATCAGACTAATTACAGGATTAGCCCATAAACGGGATCAGCCCTTAACGGGATTAGCCTAATAACAGGATCAGCCCATAAACGGGATTCATGATTGAAAGCCGCTTAGCCCATTAGGAATTAGGCCCACGATAGGAACCCACCACCAGGCCGGGCTGGACAGCAGACCTCGAGCCTGGGCGGAGTTCTAGTGAGGCCGAGATATTCCTAGGGCTTACGTGGCGAGCTATCACTCGTTGATAGATATTTGGCAACAGGCATAACTCATCCGGAGGACGGCGACTAAAAGGAGAAAGTAATCGTATGAGAATCAAGCATCAAAGAGTACTATTTTGAGCAAGAATATAGTTCATTAATTGAGCATTTATTGTATCAGATTCCTCCCATAATTCTACTTCTTAATCTCTATAAATACTTGATGTAAACACCCTATCAAAGGGATCGGACCCCCGAAGGCTTCAAGACATACCATGCCCTCAGATACAAATTTAACCTCTCTAACAATGAAGCTGAGTACGAGGCCCTACTGTTAGTCCTCGGGATAGCAATCCACTTCAAGGCACAGAAACTGAGGGTCAAAAGCGACTCTAAGTTGGTTATCAAACAACTTAGAGGGGAATACGAGGCCAAAGAAGAACGAATGCAGAAATACAGGGATTCAGCCTTGGAACTCATCAAGTGTTTTGAGGAGTCAGATCTTATATGTGTTCCTCGAGCCCAGAATAGCGAGGCAGATATTCTATCAAAGCTGACTGAGGGCGCACCTAAACACCTCATGCGCATAGCCCGAATACAGGAGCTAGACAAACCTAGCATCGAGGTCACCAAAGACCTTGAGGTTTTCTCAACCGAACAGAAACTAAGATCCTGGGTCGAAGAATTGATAGAATACAAGAAGGACGGAACATTGCCTTCCAATGAGGGAAAGGCAAAGCTGATTAGAAGATGGGCTCCGAGTTATGTCATTGAGAATGGCAAACTATACAAAAGAAGTTACAATGGCGTGCTACTCAAATGCCTAAGGCCAGAACAAGCTCAGCAAGTGATCAAAGAACTACATGAAGGAACTTGTTCATCCCACCAATGTGCGTTCACTTTAAGTAGGAAAGCCCTATTGCAAGGATATTTTTGGCCTACGATGATAAGGGATTGCGTGGACTTTGCGCGAAGATGTGAGGTCTGCCAGAAATTTCAAACAAACCCAGGCAGGCCTGCCACCCTATATCATCCTATTAGCACAGTGATCCCCTTTTCAAGGTGGGGAATAGACCTCGTTGGGCCCTTTCCCCCGGGCTCAGGAGGTAAGAAATTTGTGATAGTTGCAATTGACTATTTCACGAAATGGGTTGAGGCCGAACCAATGGCCACAATCACTGTGGAACAATGAAAGAGATTTGTGTGGAGAAATATATTTTGCCGATTTGGTGTTCCCATGCAAGTTATCACAGATAATGGAAAACAGTTTGACTCCGAGCCATTCAAAGAATTCTGCGCACAATGGGGAGTTGAGGCCAGCAGAGCATCTGTTGCTTACCCCCAATGCAATGGATAAGGGGAAAACGCTAACAGAACTATTGTTAGTGGCCTCAAAAGGAAGTTGGAGTCAATGGGAACAACTTGGGTGAATGAACTCAACAATATACTTTGGGCATACCGAACTACCCCAAGGAAAGGTACTGGTGAGACTCCCTTCGCCTTAACTTATGGGTTTGAAGCCCGAGCACCACTGGAGGCTTTAGTCCCAAGTAGAAGGGTTGAAGATTATGATCCGACAAATAACGAGGACATACTCAGGGCAGAACTACACCTGATTGAGGAAAGAAGGGACATCACGTTCATCAGAGCTGAAACCTACAGAAGGCAAGTTAAAGAATACCACGACGCGAGGGTTAGACCAAGGCTATTTCAGGTCCGGGACCTAGTTCTAAGAAAGAGGTCTGCTAGCAAACCTTTGGAGAGTGGAAAGTTTGCCAAAAATTGGAAAGGGCCCTACAAAATCAAAGGAGTCGTAGGACCTGGGACTTACAAGCTAAGCACTCCTAAAGGGAAGCTGATAGAAAGAGTGTGGAATTTCGAGCACTTGATGAAATTTTACCAATAGGTTTGTAATCCTGATTCGAAGAATTATTCAATAAAGGTTTGTTTTCTTTCACAAAGTTCTTGTAAAATTGCGAAGGTTTTTTAACCACCACAAAAAAAAACTAAGGCTATTACGCCTAATTTTGGTACTCGCAAAAGTCAAAGTACAAATTCCAGACGCATCCAAATTCTGCAGCTTAACTTTGTCTTATCAAAAGACGAGAGCAGAAATACAAGATCTTTTTCAAGATCAAACAGCCTTATAAACAAAATCAAATTTCCTCAAAATAGGAAAAGATGGCCTTTCTCAAGGTCAAGACTGATTTACAAAGGCTAAAGATGAACTAAGGGAATTAACTTTGCACCAGAGAGGCCACCAGGCCTCGCCAATTAAAGTAAAGAACCCAACCTACTTCGGTTCAGAAAATAAGAACTTAGGGTTAAAATTGGTAAAGCTCTCCGACGCGGTTCAGAAATTAAGAACCCAAGGAAAGCGACCCTGATCGGGAAATCAGGGCTAAAACTATGAGGACAAAGTGATAGAAAACATACTTATCTATTTGGCAACCAAAGTCAGACCTTGAGGTCAAAACAAGGCTCCCAAGTCATATGGATACAGGAATAGAGGACGGATTCCCAGACAATCAAACAAAGTGGAGTCCGGCCTCAAAACTCAGGGTTGGGTGGTTCCAGTCAAGCTTAAAAGAAGGTCAACCCAGGGCAAGTTGGACCAAAAGACAAACAACGTCATATACATGCCAAGATAAGGTGCAAAAAGGTAATTGTTGTTTACAAGCCACCCGAGGGCGGAAAACGCTGCAAGCACGCAGGCTTGGAAAAAGTGTTTGTTGGAATAAGTTCGGAGAAGTCAGTTACCGGGCTCAAGTGGAGGAGCTTCGAAGACAGGTTTCTCAGGGGCAGGAACCATTAGAGTTGGGCTCTCAACGACGGTATCCCCGGTCTCCTGGGGGGCTTCGGGGTCCTTCATCAACTCAGGTAACCCCCACACTTGGGCAGAAAAGGTGGGATCCCTCTTCTGCAAGAGTTCATATAGGGACTTCTGCATCCCATATTGACCGATGCTGAAACAAAGGGCCCCTTCTTCGTCCAGCCTGGCCTCACCATCAGGGGACTGAAGCCATTCCTTAGCAATTTGAGCCTTGCGCTCCTGAATTAACCTTTCCAGCTCAGAATGGAAGTCAGCACTGTCCTTATAGACCTGGACGGCCTCCAGAGATTATTTCTGCCTCAACTCCTTCTCCACAATTCGATGTGCAGCCTCCACGCTATCGAATCTTTTCTGCAGATTGTCTCCCCTTTGCATGGGCGCCCCCAGCCTCCGCTCCAGCTCAGCTACTTTCTCTTTCAATCCCAACGGTATGGCTTGAGAGTCATCATGGCTCGTCTCAAATCAGCGAAAGCTTGAGGAGGTCAGAGTGAGGGCCTAAGGGGCAGATAGGCATTGTCAAAATCAAGAAACATATGGTACAGGAGATAACACGAAAGCCGAAGGCATACCTCGGTAATGGAACGAATGCCTCGACGCATAGCAGCCAGGGCAGGCATCTCTTTTATCTCTGCGGCATCAACAGGAGGCGTGATCGCCAGGCCTAAAGAAACAGGTTTCACGGTGCGATTGAAAATGGAAGCTGAATCTGACTTCATGCACAGCCGGACATAATGATTGGATGTCGGGGCTTTCCCTGGTTGCTGTCATCCTAGGATTGAGCGTCTGAGTCATAGTCCAGATCGACCACCTCTTCAGAAGATTTGAGGGCCGCCTGTGCCTTCTTTTGGGGCCCAGAGATGGACTGCCGTGTCGGCCTCTTCCCAGCCTTTTTGGACTGAGGGTCAACAGCCGGCGTGGGCATTTGCGCAGCACCATCTCCGGGGAAAGACTCCCCCAGTTTCTCTAAAGAGGCATTAACAGTCCATCGAGTGGGAATCTTCCTAGCAGGTACCGGAGTCCCGGGTAAGACCTTGGCCCTAGCAGCAAGGCGTTCCAGTCTTGAAGCCATCTTGTCACCCTCTGCAATAGAATCCGAGAGATATTATCAGAAATCAAGATAATTACAAATATGAAAAGAAAAACAGTAAGGCCCAAAGCAAGTGTGATTCAACCTAATTGGTAGGTTAAAATCACGATCTTGTCCTCACCTACATAATGCCCCATCAAGAACGGTGTTCCATCTGCAATCCTCTCAGCGGCCGCGGCATTGCCTTCCCCCAAGAAGGGCAGCGACCACTTCCAGATCAATTCTCCTCATTTGTTTGGGAATGGAAGCTTACCGTCCACAGGGGTGACCCAAACCCATCTCTGCCTCCACCCCTTAAAGGAGTCAGGATAGGATTTAGCTTCAAATAAACGATGACCAGCGCGCTGAGAGATAGACAAAAAGCCAGGGGATTCAGAGCCCCCAGGACTTACGAAATGAAATAAATGAAGAAAGAGGCTAATGTTGGCATGAATTTGCAGGTGCATACACCGGGCGATAAACCCGGCGATAAACATATGGGTGGTAGGGGTAAATTGACCAGGAATTACCCCATAATAACCCAGTATACCAAGATAAGCACCGTGCAGAGGGAACCTGAGACCTACTTGAAGACTCGAGGTGTGTATACCAAAGTGAATGGGAGTAGGGGGTTCGACGATGTTTTGGCCTGGCAATGGGCGGAGACAGGTTACGCTTGGGCTCGCGAGGGCCACGGCTTCGTTGAATTCCGAATCAGAAAGTGCCACTGCCGGAATCTTCCGCGCATACTCAGAAAAAAGAAAGAAAGAAAGAAATGGGTCTCTAACCCGTCTTCATCGACGGGGATTTTGGGACGAATCGGAGTATTTTCGCCATCTGGAAAGACTTGATGAACGGAAACAGAGTTTGAAGAAGACATGAAGACTGGCCTGAGGAAGAAATGGGGGAAAGTTGGAGAAATTCTTCGAGACCTAGGGTTCCTCGAAGGGCGCACAAAGCATTCACGCGAAGAGAATGAAAAGGTTTAATTCGAAAGAGAATCAGATTTTAAAGAGGATTAAGGATTAGGGTTCAGGAGCGAAAACCGCTTGGGAAAACCGCATCCGGAGATTCGAGAAGTCGGAAAATGGAAAGCCGGTTGAAAGTTGAGCCCGAGCTGCAGGCCTAATTCGGCGCAATAATTATTGAGGCAGAGCTACAACCGCCTATAAAGATTCGAAAATTGAAATCCAGTAAACCGCTTCAATTTTACTCCTCTAAAATTCAGCCCTGCTAATTTTGAGGAGTAGGGGGGCTCGTGATGGTACCATGAATTCAGACCATGGCCCAATTACGTAGTCCAGCCCATAAACGGGATCAGCCCTTAACAGGATCAGCATAATTACAGGATTAGCCCATAAACGAGATCAGCCCTTAACGGGATCAGCCTAATTATAGGATTAGCCCATAAACGGGATCAGCCCTTAACGGGATTAGCCTAATAACAGGATCAGCCCATAAACGGGATTCATGATTGAAAGCCGCTTAGCCCATTAGGAATTAGGCCCACGATAGGAACCCACCACCAGGCCGGGCTGGACAGCAGACCTCGAGCCTGGGCGGAGTCTAGTGAGGTCGGGATATTCCTAGGGCTTACGTGGCGAGCTATCACTCGTTGATAGATATTTGGCAACAGGCAGAACTCATCCGGAGGACGGCGACTAAAAGGAGAAAGTAATCGTATGGGAATCAAGCATCGAAGAGTTCTATTTTGAGCAAGAATATAGTTCATTAATTGAGCATTTATTGTATTAGATTCCTCCCATAATTCTACTTCCTAATCTCTATAAATACTTGATGTAAACACCCTATCAAAGGGATCGGACCCCCGATAAAATTCTGAACCGAGGCTAGACTATTGCTAGTTCTCCGGAATAAAGAGTAAAACTGCCTTACGCTGCCATATTGTTCTCATATCTACGCATATTTAGCTCTCGTAGTTGGATTTAACTCCAACAATAAGTGATAAAATCACTTCCAAAATCCTTAGTGATCCTATCTCGTTTGCTCCTTCTAAGTTCATCTAGATCATTTGATTCAAAATCAATATGACTAGAACTACCGGATTCTACCCCACATTTGTCATCGTGCTTATTATTATTAAATATCCACTCAGCCATTCAAATTCAACAATTTGAAACGTCCGAATTGAGCTTAAAAGCTACTGTTTTATTGCCATTATTAAGATAATAATAACACATTTCAAAATTGTTGTCCACAAATAAAATGACCTTTTAACTTGAGATATTTTTCAATACATTTTTAGATCATCCCGAGTGGGCCTGAGCGTATGAAATAATATTTCAAGTTACCTTACGTGATACTTGAATGATATTCCTTATCACATAATATTTTATTAATGGACCTTCTATTTATGATACTAGTATGCCGTGCACTGCACGAGAAAATATGTTCGTAAAGTTTTTATTAAAATTGTCAGGAAAATGAATTGTACATGAATTCATCAATTAGTGTTTAAAAGAAAATTCAATCGACTATGGATAGAGCTGTCAAAATTAGTCGAAGTCCATACGGCTAGCCCCTTTCATCTCATTTCACGGTGGGTTAGAGTTGTCATTCTTCAATCCTGTGAACTCACCGGTTTCAATTCGTGGTGCAACTTGCACGGGTAGCAGGTTAAGTGAGTTGACCCATGTAGGTTGCGAGTCAACCAAAATGTAAACATCTAGTTTTTACTTTTATTATCTTCAATATTGATGCTTTTCTACAATTCTACCCAAATAATTTCAAATATACTTATTAATTTACAACCCTTGTTGAACTATTATTTCTATATATAATCATTATTCAAATAAATTACTCTAACATTATTTCTATATATGTACCCGAACGTTAGATTTGAAAATTATATATTACGGAGTATATATAAAAGGTTGAGTTCAAATGAGAAGACACCTTAACGTGTAAAAAGTGAATTAGAATGAACAGAAATGTTAGATTTGAAAATTGTGCATCATTTGAAATAGAAATTTGTGCTATAATAAATTAAAAATGCTGTGACATTTTTGTAAAAAAATCAACCTTTCCTATCCTTTCAAAGTCTGAATTATTTTAGCTATAAGTGTATTGTGCATCCCCATTAAAAATAATGTGCATTTTGAGATCATTAGGCATTTAAATGATCCAAGCTATGAAATTGGGGAGTGCTAACCCATTTAACAACTTGAACATAAATTGTGAAGTATAAATAAATATGAGACAAAAAAATGGATCTACCTTTAGAGATTGATCTGATAGACCTTGTGAACTATTAAATAGATACGTAACATCAAATTTGTCCCATTAAGATCGAGACATGTGCAGCTATTAAAAAAGAGTTTATCTAGCTAATGTTGAAATGAAAAGTAGCGACTTAATGTAAGAATGATTTAGAACTACATATGCATTATACTATTCAGAGCTACACAAACTTAGTGAACGAAAGAAAAATGATATGCCCGAGAAAATTAATGAGACGGGTATGTAATAATTATCATATTTTGAAAACAAATCTATAAATAATACATTTCAAAGATACAGTTATGGAAAGTTTTGCCATGTGTCATCTTCTAAGCAAACCTTTATTATAAAATTCCATATTTTCTTTCCAATTCGTTATGTTATTTTTACTTACGTTACTTTGGTCTTTAAGTTAGATTCGAATTGATGTTGGAATCCTATTTAAAAACTTCCTAAACCTACGAAATTAAAAAATAAAATCCCATATTTATTTAAAGTGCTATAACTTTTTTTATTTGTACTCTGATTCTTATAAAAGATATATCATAATTTATAACTTTTTATTATCTTTCATATGACATCAATATTGAATATATAAAAAAAACTTTAAAAAATATCCATTTTTAAAAGAGTTTTTTCCACTTTTAGTCCTCTGACTATTATGTCATTGACAGTTTTCGTACTCGACTTTGATTTTTTCCACTTTTAGTCCTTGACTATTGCGCTAGAGAGACTTTTGGTACCTGTCTTTGAAAATTTTTATATTTAGTCCTTCAACTTTCATAAAAGTAACACTTTTGGTCATTCAACTATTATAAAAGTGACATTTTTAGACATATCCTTATTGTGTCAAAATCATAATAGGAGGTTAATAAGTGTCAATTTGACAATACTCATGGACAAAATGTGGAAAACCTTGAAATCGGGGACTAAAAGTATTTCTAGCACAATAGTCGAGGACTAGAAATATAATGGAAAGATTAGAAGTCGAGTACCAAAAGTGTCATTGATATAATAGTCGGAGATAAAAAAATGGCAAAACTCCATTTTTAAAATGTTACTCCCTCAGTCTCATTTTGTAAGATATTTTTCATATTTACTTGGTCAACACAAATCACTTTTAATCTCTTGCTTTATATATCAAATTTTAATGTAATTTGATTTTGGTTTTTTACGACTTTGTAAAGTTTTTGATGTAGTTTTTAAATATGTAATTCTTTTTTATAAAAATAATTTGAGTGCGTACAAAGGTCTGTTTGCTTTATCGTCAGTCAAACATCGTAAACAGTAAAGTGCCTCACAATTTGGGACGAAGGGGGTATATCTTTTAATTTGTTTGTTGTTTTGCATTTTTAATTGCGCGTTAAGGTTGTTGTTCTTTATTTTTATTTGATTTTTTGCTGTAAGAATCTTGCATTAAGATTGAGTGATCAACGAGTTTTGATCAATGATTTTTTTTACTGTAAGACTCTTGCATTAGGATTGAGGTATGCAGTAATCATCTTTGACCTAAAATTATATGCCCAAGTTTTGATCAATGAATTATATTCCTTTGTCAAAGATGACTAGCTCTGAGTCTGGTTCAAGGGCGGATGGTTTCATGTGGTTCTTTTGTTGTTTTAACTTCTATCTGAATGTTGTGATATCAATTAAGCCCCCTTCTTCCAAAAAAATGTTATATCTTTTTTATTTGTACTCTGGTTTTACAAAAAAAAAATCATAACTTTTTATTATCTTTCATATGACATCAATGTTGCATATATAAAAAAAATTGTCATTTAGGATCAATTTTTACCGTGCACAATATTATTGAGGAGTGATAATTTAGAATAAACTGCACAAACCTCATCACTTTTATTTATTGTTTTATTTTTTTGTGCTAGAATTTGTGCATTTTTATTCTAAGCTATCACTCCGATTAATTGTGTGCACGGAAAAAATGATAAAAAATTGCACAAGTTAATATATTTGTTTTATATAGGCAACATTGAAGTCATATCATATGAAAAATAATAAAAGTTTAGGAATTTTGAGTAATACAAAGCTATTCTAAATTAACTATCTGTACATGTATTCCAAGTGTAAAATTGGTGTCATATAAAAATAATAAAATTTAGGAATTTGGAGTAATAAAAAGCTATTATAATCTTACTTCATGTACATGTATTTCAAATGTAAAACAAGTATAACACTTTAAAATCTTATTATTAGATTTTTGTGTGTGACATAATAGTGACATTTTTAGTCGTGTCCTAATTGTGTCAAAATCATAATGGGAGGACTAACTTTAGGTGAATGTATTTCAAATGTAAAACAAGTATAACAGTTTTTTAAAGTCTTAGAGCCTGTTTGGTAATAGCCAAATCAACAGTATTGACTGATTCTGCTGAAATTTATGAAGTCCTGCCTGATGTGTTCAAATAGCATTCTACAAAGTTATATACAATATTTATGTAAAACTTCTCAATATTGAAACAGGCTCATATATTAGGGTTATGTTTGGTAGTTCAAAATGTAGGTGGATGCTAATATCCGAATTACGGGCTATTGTCTGAACTTGAGACTATTGTATAGAATTGGATTTTGAAAGGTTGCATCTGAACTATTAGGTTGATGAGGTAAATCTATTTGGCAAGAAGAGTTAGAAAATGCTCGAATAATATGACTTGATCAGATCATACAGACTAGACCCAATCTGAAGACAAATCTGACAAAAAATCAGTCCAATTAAAACCGTTTTTAATGGAATCCTTCCTAAAATTTAGAACTCCATATATATTAGATTAGAATTTAATAAATATCCTGAAAGTATTTATTTGTAAAATTTGGAGTTAATTAGCTTACTATGGAGTAATATAATCATTATACAAGTAGAGGTGAGATAGACATATGATACCTCTCTCCCGAAAAGGATTACCAGATTGACTTTTCTTGGTCAATGATGGTAAACTTTGAACAATGATTTTAATTATTATATTTGTATATAATTTATAAGTTTTATACTTTTATAAAAATATTTTGAATAAGGAACAATTTGATATAATTTTCATATTAAAAATAATTTCGTATTAAAAAATATATTTGGTCAAAGTTGATTGTCATTGATCAAGAAAAGTTAATATGACGAATCTTTTTCGGGACGGAGGGAGTAAAAATTAAATTAGCTTATTATGGAGTTAATTTTAAAAGTTTTCATGAGTAAATTTCAATTTATCACCAAAAATTGAGATGATGACACATGATTAATATGGTACTAAAATGCAAAAAAGGGCTTTAAAAATTATACAGAAATCTTAAAAACTAATTTCTTGATAACGATCTAATTGAGAAAAATAAATCTTTAAAACGTTTGAAAATAATGAATATGAAATTGTTATGCAATGAGTTCATTTAACTATATAACTGAAAAAGGAATCTTATGCAATGAGTTCATCTAACTATATAAGTGAATTGAATATGTCAAAGTAAAGATTCTTTTGGGATAAAAGCCAGAGAACACCTCACCTATTTATTGAATAAAAAAGGAGTACAAATAGTAGGAGGAATATGCCAAAGCCTACTAAGAAAAAAGATTAAAGATAAATAGTGTTTAATAGCTCCAAATCACCAACTTCTCAATGAAATTGTTAAGCTAGAAAAGAATTGTCTAGCCAATGGCATTTATTTTCTCATTTTTATTCCATAGATATATACATGCATCCTTCATATCAAATTTCTAAATATTTGAAATAAGTACTATTGACCTCCAAACCTGGAATGCCCAGACATGTATGTAACACAAATCTTTGATATTTTCTTAGTAAGAATCCGAGTATCTATTTTCTCAAAAGGCAACGTGCACACGTTATAGAATTATTGGATAATATTGGATCCTAACAGATAGTAGTGTCTCTTGAAGATTACTTGATGTATGATAAAACAATAATATTATAAATCAAATTGATGTATTTAAAATAATTCTTTCACTTATGTATTACTATTGACATGAAAATAAAAAACCTATAAATATAATGATGATGATGGATGCAATTGAAAGTTATAAAAAATATTTTTCCTTTAAAAAATGTAGACTAGAAACATGTTTATATTAATAAGGCATACTCAATAAGTAAGAATATACTTCGTACATTTTAAACTAATATTATAATCGATTAAATAAGTGATTTTCCGTTAATAAAACTAAACAACAAAATCCTTTTTCCCGTGCACGGCACGGGTAAAAATACTAGTAAGAAACAATTTATAAAATTCCCGAATAAGGGTGAATCTCCAATAGTTGATGAGAAAAGAAATAGAAGTAATATTTTTATTTTAAGAGTGGCTAAAAATTGTTAATTATTTATATTTTTGAGTATTTGGATCTTATAATACCGGTGAGCGCAAAATTTTACCTAATTTTATATTGAACATTATAACAAATATATACACATATATTAATATAAAACATGTCTATAATATTGGAATACATAAGAGTGGAGTTATGGAAGTTGAATAGTTTTTTCTTTGATTTATTGTTTTGCCACATGTCATTTTTTATACAAAGGATGTTGCCACATGTCAACAATTCCTCTAAAGAGTTCTTTAGGGGTTTGCTTTATTATATTATATAGATAAGACAATAATTCACTATTTTAATATTTCACTTTACAACTTTTACAACTATGGATTTTAATCATCAAATGAATAAATCCAAGTATGAAAGTTGTACTTTGATAATAAGTCACTCCCTTTACATATGTTTATATTACACATATATCTCACGACCCAAAAATGAGACCACTCAAAAATATAATTTTTTTTCCCGTCATATTTTTAACACCCGTTTGGTAACACGAAAATCGACTGATTTGACTGATTCTGTTGAAATTTATGAAATTATGGCTGACGTGGCTGCATTGGATGATTCTGCTGGTTTAAGAAAAAAAAATTAAAAATATTTTTATTAATAAAATAAAGAAAAAAATTTATGTAAAAATAACTAAAATGATCATCTACAGTAACTTCAGCCAATACAGCCAGAATAGTAAATTCAATCTTACCTTTTCTTATTATTGCACAATTCAGCGCGCGAAACAAAAGTAACGTGTTTGGCGAAATATTTGGCTGATAAGATATGTAAGCCGAAAAACAGTGTTGTCAAACGACCTCTACCTGCAACAATTAAAGAAGCATGTGCAAGTGTGGATTTTAGTGCACTTTTTTTCATATGCATGATGTCCGAATAGGCTAGGTACTTGAGAAGAAGTTGAATCAATGTCTATCCTCCTAGCCAGATTTGTCTTTGTCTTGTGCGAAGTATTCACTTGCCTGGTGCTCGTCTTGTAACTCTCTAAGGTGGTAGACTTGAAGAGTACGGGTTTTAAAAATAAAATATTAAAAAAGAATTGAACCCGACGTGAATCGAACACGCAACCTTCTGATCTGGAGTCAGACGCGCTACCATTGCGCCACGGATCCATTTGGTGACTGTATTGTACAAATCGTATTTGTATCCACGCTATGGGTTCCATTGTTTTCTTTTAAATAAAAAACAATGATTATTCAATAATTCAAGAAGTATAAGAGTATATCTATAACATTGATGATCAAATAAAAATAACTCTTATCAAAAGAAGTGAGAATTAATCGTAGCTGCTGATTAGTAATTTGAACTTTAGATATGAATTTTAATAATGGGCAATTTAGTAATCTTATTGTTTTGATTAAATTCGGTAATTGCTTGTCTTGTTTGCATAAATTAATATAGTAAAGAATTTATAAGGTAACTTACTTCCACGTACCGTATTAATATTACTAGTATTCACCATATATTTTGCTACATCTTTTAAGTTTTTGTGCATTATATTACTAGTATTCATCATATTTTTTATACTTTTCAACACCTTTCAATTTTGTGTTTTAGACATTAGATATTGATGTGTATTTCAATTAGCTGCATTTTTTAATGCATCAAATTAATGTTATTAACTCGTGCATTAAATTGTAATTTATTTTCCTTATATTTCTTGTGTGTGAAATACCAATCGTTATTTTTCAAACCCAAAGTTGACCAACCAAAAGAGATTGGGATAGGAGCGCGCGGGGAGGGGGGGGGCATCCTACCTTTTTATTGAAATCAAAGTACAAAGGTAGTACTGTAGGAGGACATAGAGCCAATGTCCACCCCAAGAATAAAATGTCAGTTCATGTTAATTAGATAATGGTTGTTGTGTTAGGGTACTTATCCAAGGGTGATGATATATACTAATTGTTATGATTTTCTGTAAATATATTATTTGTTAGGTACTGGTTCTTGGCGTATATACATTTATGCATTAATGCATTACTGTAAAGACCGTCCCCAAAACAATCATTACGATACTCAAACTCAAAAGAGACTCGATATACAAAGCGGAAATAAAGATACAAAGTCTCATCATGAAATTAAACTTTATTTCTTATACATATAACCAAATCTCATAACGAAAACGTCAAGTAACCAAAAGAAACCGTCTTTAAGCAAAACTGTTACTCCCGTTCAAGATTTTAAAACAAACATTTGAATAACCCGTAGGAGTGCCATAGTACTAAAACAAAACATAATAGATTGCCCGATCTTCTCCATTAACCCATCCAAGGCCTTGTCACCAGTTCCATACATTCTTTCAGGCTTCCATACCTCGTTCATTACCTATACATGAGAACATAAGAGAATAGAATTCTTGTAAGCAATCATGCTTAGTAAGTCACCATTTCGTCCACTAAAACATATATGAGTTTTAGCTAATTATAAATAGATACATACGCTAAATACACCACACTTGTATTATAGTCACACATGAAATACACATAACATCACATAAGCGTTCAAGTATCAAACCCCAAAAGGGTTTCCTTATTCATCATTCTTTCTTCTCATCTTGTTCCTTGACTGTGTGGGCCCGTAGCTCGTGTCCTGGCCCCTCGCGGATGAACTCGGGTAGCTAGCCCGCAGTTCATCAGAAGCAACCCCGGGACTCCCCGCGGAAGGATGTCCTGCTACGCTCAACTCAGGTAGTTACTTGGGGGCACAACTACCTTAGGATATTACTTACCATTCATTAGTTATCATTATCATCATAACTTCCTTTCATTGTTGGTTCCATACGAACCCAACCTAAAATCAAACATAGAACTTGAATATCTTGCATTTGATAATTCAATAACTCCACAATTAACACCACTTGTCAACAGATACCTATAACTTGGAATTCACATATCTCATGCCACACGATTTCAAGTATTCAAGCACATATATCAAATTCACAATTAGCTAATCTTCCATACTTTATTTAGAACTATCATGTATAGGTAGTGGGGGCTTACATGATTCACGCGGAGTATTTGCTTGGTGTGTGCGTGTAAGGCTTCCACGAGCAACGGTTCTTTGGTGAGCAACTATATGTATAATAATTTACACTTGATCAACATAATTTCATGCTTTTAGCAAAACCCTAAGACTTAGGGATGAGGGGAAATTCAACAAAAATCAGCCCCTACAAGTGAGAAAACTCTTAATTTCCTATAACCAACCCACATAGCTTTGGGGTAGCTAAATAACCTGTAATGGGACGTTTCCAGCTCAGGTCTCAGGTTTATATCTACAAAGGATAATAAAACAACCATTAAAATCGCAAAAGGGGAGGTTGTGGGCAACAACCTCAAGGTCCAATTCTGCCAATCTCCATTAGAGAACCACGGGAGGAGCAGGGATGGTAGTCTTGGTGAGAAAGGGTTTCAGCCGGCCATAAAGCGCAGACAAGGAGTATAAATAGGTCAAGCTCGGAAGCCAAAGATGGTAATACATACCATAACAAGGAGATACGCCGAGTGATGAAGAAGGAAGGCGCATGGAGTAAATCATGCATGGGAGAAGATTGTGTGAATCGGAAGTAAAGCCAAGGGGGTTGGGTACTCCTCAAGGAATTGGGCTTTGGGCTTAAGAAAATGGACCGGGCCAATACAAACACATTCTCCACCTTATTGGACCCTAGTGGTGTAGAGCGCAAAAACTCTAATACAATTTGATACTCATCATTGCTGGATTGCCTGAATGATCAAAGAGACACATTCAGGAAAAAGGGGTAAGATCACTAGGCAACTTATCTGCAATCAATGTTTAACGTACGTTTGCACGACATCAGTTTTTCTATAGAGAGACATTTAGTCCTCATGCATGCAGGATTAGACTCAGATGGAATTTTAATCAACTTGATATGACCTGCACTAACAATATCACGTATAAAATGAAATCTAACATCAATATGCTTAGTTCTATCATGAAAAACATGGGTTTTGCAAAGTTGAATAACAGATTGACTATCAGAAAACACACAAATGTCTTATTTAAGACTACCAATCTACGTTAGGAGACGCTTAAGCCAAATGGCTTCCTTAAACGCTTCGGTAGCGGCCACATACTCGGACTCAGTATTGGACAGGGCAACTGTGGGTTGAAGTTGAGACTTCCAACTAATGCACGACCCGCAAAGTAAACACATAAGAGGTAGTGGATTTCATATTGTCTCTATCGCTAGTAAAATTCGAATCCACATACCCACTCAAATTAACACCCTCAGAACACCTAGTGAAAGCCAACCCATGATTAACAATAGATTTCAAGTACCTAAGCAACCATTTAAGAGCATTCCAATGATCTAAACCAGTGTTAGACATAAACCTACTCAAGCAACTAATAGCATAGGCAATGTTCGGTCTAGTACTCACCAAAAGATATATCACGGACCCAATAGCATTGGAATAAGGCACAAATTACATTTTAGCTATTTCAGGAGCAGTCTTGGGAGACTGATCCTTACTTAACACAAAGTGAGATGCCATCGGGATAGAAACGGGAGTAGCAAAATGCATGTTATATTTACTCAAAATCTTTTCAATGTATGACATCTGATTGAGTACTAACACACGCTTACTCCTATATACCTAACAATGTTAGTGCCTTAGGATCCTTTTGGCATCACCTAGGTCTTTCATTGCAAAGTTCTCACTGAGACGCTTTTGCACACATTTAATGGCGTCACCCGAAGGACTAACATCAACATATCATCCACATATAGCAATAAAAATACAGGCACAGAAGAAATATTTTTAAAGTATAAGCAACGGTCGCATTCAGACTTATGGGATTTCAAAGATGACATGCACTGATCAAATTTTATATTCCAATGCCTAAGGGACTGCTTCAGGCCGTACAAGGCCTTCCTAAGCAAACACACATGATCACTCTCCATGGGATCCACAAAGCCCTCAGGCTGGGATATATAGATTTTCTTGTCTAAATCACCATGCAAGAAATCAGTGGTGACGTCCATTTGCTTCATTCCCCAATCATTATGAGCAACAAGAGCAAGCATCATTCTAATCATAGTAAATTTAACTACTGGAGCAAAGATTTCAGCATAATCAACACCTTCCTTTTGAGTAAATCCCTTAGCAACAAGCCTAGCCTTATATCTAATGTCGTTAGGCTCTTCCTTAACCTTATATAGCCATTTACAGGCAACAACGGAACTATTGGGTGGTCTAGGAACTAACGTCCAAGTCTTATTCGCTCTAAGTGACTCCATCTCACTTTCCATAACACAAAGCCATTTAGCGGACTCATTAGACTTAAGGGCCTCTCTATAGGTTCTAGGTTCGTTAAGCTCAAGGGTCTCAAACACAGAAAACGCAAACATAGAAGTATCACACGCATGGAAAGTAAAATCAAGCATACTACCCGCAGTTCTCTTAATTACTCTCCTACTTCTAATCTATAACAAGTTGATAATCATGCAAATCATTTTCACTAGAATCATCACTCTCATCATGCGATTCATTTTCATTTGAATGCACATGAGAATGCTCCACCTCACTCGAAGTGGTGGCGGTGGTATCATGCTCAGAAGAATCAGAATAATGAAATTCAGAAGAATCAGAATCATGCAAGACAACATTATCATGATTAGCAAACAAAGGACTAACATCATATGGTATGGACTCCACCTCTACAGGTGTACTACTAGGGCTAGACTCAGAATCAGGAACTGATTTAACCAGACAAGGAAACTCGGATTCATTGAAAACAACGTACGTTTCTACTTACCACAACTTTGAAACCTACCTGGTTCCTATCCCAAACCCTGTACCCCTTCACACCCTCAGGATACCTAAGAAGACTCCTTTCTTAGACCTAAGATCCAATTTGTCACCTTGTTGGTGCACATAAGCAGCACACCCAAACACTCTAAGATTAGACAAATGAGGGGTTTGTTTGAAAAACAGATTCAGGGCACTTCCCACCCAAGGGAAAAGAGGTAGACCGATTAATCAAGTAGACAACAGTATTAACTGCCTCACCCCAAAACCTTTTGTACAAACCGGCGGTAGCAAGCATACTCCTAACCTTATCTAGAACAGTCATATTCATCCTCTCAGCTATCCCATTTTGTTGGAGAGTATAGGGCACAGTTTTGTGCTTTCTAATCCCACAATCAACACACAGTTGGTCCATGTCCTTATTACAAAACTCTAGACCATTATGTGTCCTAAGGATTTTGACCTTCTTACCTGTTTGGTTTTCTACAAGGTTTTTCCACTCCCTAAACTTCAGAAAGACATCAGACTTATGCTCAAGGAGACGGACCCACACCTTCCTATAAAAATCATCAATAATGGACATAAAATATCTCTTACCCTCGTGGGTAGAGACACTAGCAGGACCCCACACATCAGCATCAACATACTCTAACACAGAGGTACACTTAGTGGGATTAGGATAAGGGGAGGAGGGGAGTGTAACCTTATGCTGCTTGCCTAACACACAAGATTCACAGAAAGGGATAGAGGGCATAGAATCCTTACCAAAACAACCAGATTTATTCAAAATCTCTAAACCCTTATTACTCATGTGTCCTAATCTATTATGTCACAAAACAGTTTTATTAGAACTAACAACATGAGCAGAATCACAGAAAGGCTAAGCATGGCACACATACAAGTTATTTACCTTTTTTGCCTTAAACAAAACAAAGGAATTTTTCAGAACTTTCATGCACCCATTTCCCCATTTACCCTCAAGCCCACTACCCTCAAAAGCAGCGACAGAAAACAAGTTATGACGCAAATCAGGAACATATCTCACATTTTCCATAGTAAACACAGTCCCATTATCAAACTTCAAACATACATCACCCACTCCATGTATTTTGCATTTCTTATTATCAGCAAGAGAAACAAAACCATCATTGCAAGAATCATAAGAAGAAAACAGGGATCTAAAAGGTGTCATATGATAAGTACAACCAGAGTCAATCAACCACTCATTTTCAGTCATGCTACTCAACACAGAATTGGCAAAATCACAAACCATAAAAACTTCTTCATGCAAGTTATTATCATCTACAACATTAGCATGTTTAAACTTCTTGGGATGTGGACAATCCTTAATAAAGTGGCTAGAATTACCGTAATTATAGCACACTCTCTACTTAGACATAATTCTCTTCTTCCCCGGATCATTTTTTTTTCTTATGGTTGTTTCCCTTCTTATGGTTTCTAGATCTACTCTTAGACCTACCTCTCACCAACAACGCTTCACCAGAGTCCCTAGACTGACCATTACTACCCCTCAAGTGTCTAAGGTCTAACTCCTTACTCCTTAATCCATTTATGACTATATGTAACGAGATATCGTCTCTACCATAGTTTATGGCAGATTTGATGTCATTGTAAGAGTCACGGATGAGATTAAGTAACACTATGAGTGTGTAGTCATCTATGTGTTTATCACCAGCTTGCTTAATGTTCTGAATAATATAATCTAGTTAAACACATGTAGGTTCTCATCTATGTCTTTAGTCAGGTCAAGCCTAAATCTAAAGAACTTTTCAAGCAAAAACAATTTACCAGGCAAAGAAGTATCGGTATACAACTTATCTAACTTGTCCCACAATTCCTTTGCAGAATCTATAATACTCACCTTCCTTAGCACTGAATCAGAAAGGTTTAGGTATATAGAGGAATAATCAGTTTCATTCATCTCAACGCGCTTAGCAGCATCCTCAAAGTCTAAATAGAGATCAGTCATAGCTCTATAGACTTTCTGTTGGATCAACACGCATTTGATTTTCTGTTTCCTGATGTCAAAGTCTGTCATTCCGTTAAATAGAAGCATGTCATATTGATTGACAGTCATATTATCCGGAAAGCAAGCACAACAAACAAGAGAGTAAATAAAATTCATCAGGCTACAAACAGTACCAAGCAACTATCACGAACAAGTCGAGAAGACCAATGAACACAAAGCTCGGGTACAATCTCCTTGTTCTTTCATACAAGCACGGATAAATTACTATTTACTCAACAAATAGACAAGAGATTTAATTAAAACCTATAGGGCTATGAATTGTACGAAGCAACTAGCACGAACAAGCCGAGAAGACAAATGAACACAAAGCTCGGGTACAATCTCCTTGTTCATTCATACAAGCACAAATAGGCTAAAATTAAATCAACAAGCAACGAAACAGGATTAAATCTAATCCGGACAGAAATATATTCACAACTTCGGACAACAAGTATCCGAACAAAATATTCTTAACCGGAAAGTTTATCCACGAATCAATAGACAGAAAATCAAACTTCAAAACATGATTAAATTTAAACCGGACATAAATATTCACTACTTTGGACAACGGCTATCCAAACAAAATATTCTTAACCGGAAAATTAATCCACGATTCAACAAACAAGTAATCACAATTCAACTTGGAATTCAAATGAATAAATTACTAGCAATCACACAAAGGATTTAGCAAATGTACCTGGGGCCGGACACAGTCGGCGTCCTAGACCACGTAGGTCAGCAGCGGGGAAGCGGGGGAAAAAATAAATCTGGTGGCACTCCGGTACTCCAAGTAAGGGTTAAGGCCAATTTACCTGAGCGGGACCCGAGGTTGGGTTACCCGACTTACCGTAGACAGCGTGGGCTGCTGTAGGGCGCGGCGGCAGTGGACTGGTTGGCGGCAGAAGGATTGAGGAAGGCGGAAGCAGGTCTGGACCAAACTGACAGCAGGCTAGACCGGATTGGACAACAACTTGGCTCCTGCAGAAGGTCAGGCTAGAAACCTCTGGACGACGACGGTCGGCTCTGCAGGACCTCCGACGAATGCGTACGGCGGTGATGCGGCGACAGACAGCAACCCGTCTCTGATACCACTTGTAAGGGACGTTTCCATCTCAGGTCTCAGGTTTTATCCACAAAGGATACTAAAACAACCACTAGAATCACAAAAGGGGAGGTTGTGGACAACAACCTCAAGGTCCAATTCTGTCAATTTCCGTTAGAGCCCCACAGGAGGAGCAGGGATGTTAGGGGTTGTTTACTTTTTTTTCTCATTAAGTCCTTAATAGATTAAGACGTCTGTCTACATTAAATTGTCTATCTGGATTAAGTGACACTGAGATAACAAACTGTTTACTAAGTGTGCTGAATGAGAAGTCTGAATCATGTCAAATGACCAAATGACCCTCCTGTTTTCAATAAGTGATGAATGCTGCATCTAATCTGTTTAATTTTCTTGTTCTCGAAGATAATTCTGCATGCCTCGTAATATCTATTTTCTATATTCCCAGCAGGTAGAAACAACAAGTGATTAAATTTGGGAGCTTGTCTATCATTTCTTCTCTTCCAATAAAACTCAAGATGGGTGTTTGTCTATGGTTTAATTTAAATACGACCAGTATAATTAAAGAATGAAGATGGGTTGTTTGCCTATGGTTTGTATTCCAATAAAATTGATCCAAGCAGGAGGATAAGGTAGTGGATTGCCTGGGAGTTTTCTCTTGGTTCAAAATCGACGGACAAATAGCAAAAAAAATAGCAATTAGAGAGTATATATGAAAATTTAAAAATAAACAATTAGAGAAATAATCTAGAGAAAACCGAATACTGAGGGTGTAGATCTGCAAGTGATGAATATGTTTTGGAAGATGACTGACCTTCGCTCTTTCTTCCGTCGATGGAGAACTCGTTCTTCAAAGTTGGACAAAAGAAACAATCTGTAGGGTTAAAAGAGAGAAGTTCGTTTGTTCCGCGTCTGAAGCATTGTCTGAATCCGGAGGAGTGCGTTTTTTTGGCTGAGCGATTTAGTTATGTTTTGACTGAGCGAATAAGTCATCTATTTGATTAAGTTCTAAGTAAACACTACCTAATAAATGAATGGTTAAGTCATCAACTTCATTAAGTCCATTAAGTCCTAAGTAAACAGACCGTTAGTCTGGGTGAGAAAAGGTTTCGGCCGGCCATAAAGCACAGACAAGAAGGAGTATAAATAGGTCAAGCTCAGAAGCCAAAGATGGTAATACATACCATAACAAGGAGATACGCCGAGTGATGAAGAAGGAAGGCGCGGGGAGTAAATCGTGCAGGGGAGAAGATTGTGCGAATCGGAAGTAAAGCCAAGGGGGCCGGGTACTCCTCAAGGTATTGGGCTTTGGGCTTAAGAAAAAGGACTGGGCCAATACCAACATAACCAAGGATCATTTGAAATTCATATAACAAGAACCATCAACTTAACTAACTACTATCATATCAAGAACCATATGTATATACTAAAAATCAATTCTTAAAGAGTAAGAAAACTCTCAATCACCTACACATAGTCAGGCAAAACTTTGGGGTAACTAGATACTTAATTCCCACAAGGTATTTAAACAAGGATGAACAACAACTCCATAACAACTTTATTATCAAGAAAATCCATTAATTTTCTTAGAATCAACCTTGCATGAACCAAAAACAAGAACTATAGACCACAATATGGAAGAAATATTTCACGTTGAGTGTAAAATCTTACGAAGTGATGATCCTTGATGAAGAATAGATTTAATTTGGGCTTGAATTAGTCTAGGTAGGGTTCGGAATCAGCTTAGAGAGATGGAGTCGAGTAGCGCTTCATTTTGGGGAAAGGGAATTTTTCCCGTTTAAAAAAGCCTGCACCGACTGGGCAAAATCGCCCGGACCGGCGCCGGTTTGCCCCTGACCGGCGTCGGTTGTCCTGCCATTCCACCGCCCCAGATGTTCTGTTTTAGACCGTTGCCGGTCTGCGTCCCATCGGCACCGGTCCAGGGCTCCCCCGGTACTGAAAACGCGTTTTTTCGCCCTAAACCGACCCCGATTGTTGCCGATCCCATCCTAGACCCCCAATGACCTTTTCAACTACATTTTAAACACCCGAATACTATCTAACATGACAACTAACTTAATATACCATTACACCCGAAATAAAAATGATTATTATGGTGTAGTTTTGTTGCTCATCAGGTACCGTCGCATGTTATGATAAAACATATTTCAAGTATATAAGTTCAAATACAATTATCACCAAGTTCATAATCACATGATATCCCTATACTTCACATATATAGTATTCAAACCATAAGTTAAAACATGATCACATATATAATTAATTAGCACACAAGAAGTTTATAAAAGTACGGGCGTTACAATTAGATATCGACTTTTGAGTGTTATATACTACTACCTTCGTCCCTTGTTGACCGGCACGGAGAATAATAAAGTAAAAACTGTGTGGTTGAGGTTTGTGCAGAGAAGATAGAAATAACAGAAACCACAAAATAATGGATTAAAAGCAGGGACGGATCCAGGATTTCTATTTCAGGGGGGCGAAATTTTTCGGTAGTGTAGGGGGTGAAAAAATTTTCGTTAGTGTAGTGGGACGGATCCAGGATTTCTACATTGTTTAACCTCATGAATCGGTTATTATTGAATTGTAAATTTTGTCTGGCCACCAAGGAGGGTGTTCGTGAGTCATGACTCATGAGAAGTTTTCTTAATATTACAATAGTAGTATGTATGATATTATTATTTTTAGAATAATATGCACCACATGCACACACATATATGGTGCACATTATATTTTAATATTTGTATTAATGCTATAATAATTTAAAGTTTATTATCTATGCAATAAATTATTTTTAGAAAGCAAGAAGTAAATGAATTATGTAATTTAATGTCAATAAACATTTATATTTTGGATTCATTTCACGTGATCTAAAAACTGTGTAATTAGTGTGTCTGATATTTAATATTGTTTGATATATATTTTACAAAATCAAGTACTTGTTATCTAATAAAGATAATTAAACACTACAAAACTAGGAATTCTTATATAATAAGTATCCTAAATCTTAAACAACGAGTTATTCTATTGTTTATTTGTTTAAGTTATGTAATTATTTTAGATGTTCCTTCTTTTAAATCTTCAATTAAGTATTACATTATGTAACACTATATATTAATTTTGAAAATTAAAAGATAAGGGGGGCGAATCTAATTAAATTATGAAAGTTTTATGAAAATATTATATATATGGTAAAAAAATTTGAAAGTCCAATGGGGGCGGTCGCCCCCCCCCCCCCCCCCCTCCTAAATTCATCCCTGATTAAAAGGGAAAGTGACAAAGTTTTTTGAGAAGTCCCAAACAGTAAAGATGACAGAGTTTTAAGAGACGGAGGGAGTAGTTTAAATTGTATGAAGTCGTTAAGCATTAGATATTAACTAAGTTCTTAATTTTTGTGCATCAAATACTTGTTTTTTGTATTTAAGATATTTATCTTGGTGCTTTATATAAGTGAGGAGTGTTTCATACTAATTTTTGTGCGTTAATTATACGAAATTCTTTTATGTGAAGTACAAGTTCATACATTTTATACATAGCGTGTTTCATTTTTCTATTTTAGGCATAGTTTTATGGAAAATTCTTAGTGTACACAAGTTGTACACAAATTGTACACAAAACTCCCCTAGTTGTCTGTGTACACAGACAATTCGTTTAAAAAGGGGCAGGACTTTATGTCAAATTGTCTGTGTACACAGACAATGTACACATTTTGTGTACATCTTGTGTACACCAAGAATAGTCCTAGTTTTATTTGGTAACCAGTATTGATTGTGCATTGAACTTCCATATTTCCGGGAAGCGGAATATGTAACGCACTAATCTATAATAAATATTCATGATCTCAATGACAAATTTACACCTTCATAACCTCTGTATTTCTGTAAAGTGAATTCTTCGGAGATTGATGTCAAATGGTATTCTTGTCCACACCGAATTTAGGTGCGTGTGAATCGTCTATTTAATATGGAAAAATTTATGAAGTTCTGGCTGAAGTGGCTGCATTGGCTGATTCAGCTGATTTAAGGGAAAAAATATTTTTAAAATATATTTTATTAATAAAATAAAGAAAAAATTATATGTAAAAATAGCTAAAATGGTCATATATAGTAACTTCGGCCAATACAGCCAGAAAAGTAACTTCAATCTAACTTTTTCTGCTTATTACACAATTCAGCGCGCGAAAGCAAAATTTACGTGTTTGATGAAAAAGTTGGTTGATAAGCCGAAAAACAGTGTTCCCAAACGGCCTCTAAGATAAATGATTGAGGATGTTTTTACTTCGACTGTAATTTGTCCCAGACCAGACCAGACTAGATCAGATCAGATCAGACCAGACTTGGATAGTTATAAAAATACAAAGAAACCAAATCAGACCAGACCAGGCCAGTAAATTATAGTCCAAGTAAAAACATCCTAAGATATTTTGACAAATTTATTAATTTAATTTATTCCAATGAGAACATGATCTAAAGAGAAATACCGGATCATATATCATAAAACTTTCAACAACATAAATCTAGAATTTGACAATAATTATCGAAAGTCCAGAACGCATCAAAAGTCAAACACATAAAAATCCGCCTGCCTCGAGAGATTGGGGAATAGTGTGCCCGACCCCAATCACACGATCAGGCGGGTCCACATATTAATATTGACCCATATTGTCCTGACTTGCCCGCCGAATATTTATAATATTTCAAATATCTTTTTAGAATTATTTTATAAATATACATGTACATAATATATGTGTGCACGAAAAAAATCTTGTCTAGCCTGTCAGAAAAGATCCTCTATCTTGTCGTTTGGGTGGTACCCGATGGATTTTTTTATGAAACCTTTTGACGCAATATTTTTCAATAATTTATTTAACTGACTTCTCAATTGAGGTGACATTTTGTATACATAATCTAAACTTCATGAAGAACATGTTCAAATTGCATCGTTAACCACTCTAAAGTCTAAACAGAAGCAGCTGGAGTCGGCTGGACAGAAGGATCTATCCATGTGGCTGGACAGGATCATTACTCTGTGTGTATTTATATAGTACGGAAAAGATCCTGTCCAGCCGGAGGGACAAGATCCTTTGTCCGGCCGCCGCCGTTTAGGGCGGTTCCCGGTGTAGTTTTTTGATGAAATTTTTATGAAATGTTCATCATCAAGTCTAGTTTATCCACAAAAAATTCCAGCTAAAAATTCGATCGGGAAGGCAGTCAAATAATTTTTTGAAACATAATTGCGTTTTATATGTTTAAGTTGGGGCAATTATCTTCAAAAAATTATTTGACTGCCTTCCCGATCGAATTTTAGCTGAAATATTTTGTGGATAAACTAGACTTGATGAGGAACATTCCATAAAAATTTCACCAAAAAACTCCACCGGGAACCGCCCCAAACGGCGGCGGCCGGACGGAAGATCCTGTCCCTCCGGTTGGACAAGATCATTCCTCTATATAGTATATCATAAGTTCATTCGTGTTGTATGATTTAAATAATGAGCCAAATGGACAGTTAATGGTCAACACCTTTTTAATATTGAGCCAAATGTTCTTGTTGTTTGCCAAACATCTTTTGGTTCGATGACATCATTGTGACACTCTCAGTTTCTTAAGAAGGAGGTCACATCTTCCAAACTCATCCTAGTCAAAGTTGTTGACATTTAACACAAGAGATACTATAAGAAAGAAAGTACAACAAAAAAGATAGTATACGTTGTTTTTCCTTATTTGGACACTTGTTGTAATTTGACTATGGTTTGTTATACTCCCTCCGTCCCATTGAACTTTGACAACTTTCCCTTTTTTATTGTCCGAAAAAACTTTGCCACTTTCCTATTAAAGCAGCTAATTTGTAATTCTACACATTTCTCTCCTCTGCACAAATTTCAACCACACAATTTTTACTATTCTTATTTCTCACCTACTTTGCACTTGGCAAAGTCCACCGGGATGGAGGGAATATTTGTTTTCTGATAACATGATAAACTTTATGTCAATTTCAATGATGAATCCATGCACGTAAATAATACTACGTATGTACAAGCTAATTGAGTTGGGACGCCACGAACCCGTCAGGGGCGTAGCCAGGGGTGGGCCAGACCTGGCCCTGGTCCAGCCCAAATTTTAAAAATGTCTTTATTTTTAGTGTAAAAAATTTTGTGCAACTTTTTTTCCAAAAATATTCTTTGTACTGGTCCAGTGTCCTGGCTCCGCCCCTGGAACCCGCCTTGCATGGGGCAAGTCACGGGCCACCCTCTTGTAGATCACGAGGTGGTCTTGGTTTTGCACTGCTCACCCCTACCTGACCCTGTGACCCATTATTATGCCTAAACAAAACCATTCGTTTGCATCAAGAAAGACATAAACATGAAACATGGTTTCTGGAAATATATAATAGAACACACTTCAGTACAGTGATAAGTGGCAACTGCCAGATGATCTTATGTAACCATCAATGAATAATTGAATAGAACCAAATATAAATGACGGTTGATGGCTTGCGAATCATTAGCTGAGTAGTTAGACAAATTGTACAATGTAAAATTACAGTTGCTTGCTATATACTCCGTAGTATGTAAGCTTACAGTTGCATGTGAAGGAGTCGAGATGTAATTCAGTACATACATATAAAGGGTTAGAATTCAGGCTGTCAAGGAAATAGTGATCAGCATCAGCATTAAGAGGGCAATCTGGTTCTCCTTATTGATCATTTTGTGCCATAGCTAATTACCTGCTGAACAGTTAAAAGCTTACTCAAGTCAAGTTCAAAGGAAGCTATCATTCAAACACAACGGTCTGTTTTGAACACAGAAAATGCTAGCGGAAGAAAATAGACAGGAAAATATATGAGAAATTCGGCAGCAAAAGATATTTGGGGGAGGAGAAGTGTTTAAACTCAATAAACTAAATTTTTAATGTTTGTCCAAACTGATTTTATTCATATATTTCTGTTATATTTCTGTAAAATTGTTTGAGGTATGTTTGGACCCCGGGAATTTGGGGGAAGTAGAGATAATACAACAAGGGAAGAAAGTAAGGGAGAAAATAAATATAAGATCAAACTTGAAAAAGTCATTCTAAATTTTGGTTCAAGTACATTTAATTTATTTATAGTTCTCTATTATTTGAAGATTATGAGATCTAAATATATGGCAATCAAGTCAATCATATTCATTTTTAAACTATCAAGGTAAAAATCCAAACAGAATCCATTTGTTTTCCTTTCCCTAGCATTGTACAGACTCCAAACATACCCTTGATCAAATGTAATAATCCTTCAAAACTTCAAGGTCAAACAAAACATAGCCAAAGTGTTCAAAGTGGGAAGTTTGTAGCTTGGGCCACAGTACTGGAGTGAGAGAGAGAGAGAGAGAGAGAGAGAGAGAGAGAGAGAGAGAGAGAGAGAGAGAGAAGGGGAGGGAACACACATTAGTCTTCTTTCCCGTGTTTTCTATTGTTAGGACTTCCAGAACAGCAATCCAGGCCCAAGCACTTAAGGAAAGCTTGCTTAGCTACTCCAAGAAAGTGACATGGATGCCCAGGAGGCCTTGAATGGTGGAGTTCATCTTTTACAAATGAAGATCCATTGTCCCTTTCTTCTCTTCTTATGACGTCTGTGCTTATACTTGCTTCAACACTTGCCTCGTTATGATGGTTCCCATCCTGCCCCTGCAATCCAATACTTTCTCATCCATCTTCTCCAACCAGAAGAAAACTCAATATTAATATAACAATAAGAAGAAGAAGAAGAAGAAGAAATAAAACAAATACTGGACCAACAAACCTAATCATAGATTCTTCTGTCAAGTTTTAAACTTTTAATTAAAATATGGAAGTAGCATAGCTCTCAAATGTTTAAAGGCATTACAATAGGAAAATGACATTTCAAGAATGTGTTTATATCATATTTAGGTAATTAGCCCTACTTAGTTTTGCAATGGCACATATCTAACCATTGGGACTCTGAATTCTAAACAGAAACTACAATTTTTCAATATACAGATAGAACACATTCCTTCTATCTAAAATGGTGAAGTGAAAACCAGCTTATCATGGATGGATGAAAATTGAATATCTCATTGAATGACAGATCACAATTTATGTAAGAAAAAATCATTTATCAGGGTGATTACCCTCCATGTTCACTCTGCGTGCATATATGAGAGGGTCTCAACTAACTACAGACACTTAAGATGCGCAGATTCTCTAACAAGTAACAACCGAAACCCCAATGCATTTTATTTATACATTTTTCTCCTGACAATGATTTACCAAGCTAATTATTACCAGCAGGAGACGCATATAACTTCTCGATAACATATAGTTACAAGCAATTGTTAGCAGGCGATGAAATTTTATCAATTTTAACATGAATTTCAAACGAAGGAAACACTGGAATCTGAAATGTCAGTGGCGGTCTAAACACTGAAAAGTTTGTAGCTAAAAAAAACGAAGTTCTCTAACCTGCTCGGGGCGGTGAGCCTGCCTTCCGTCACCAAATCCGTTGTCACTTCCGGCCGAAAACGAAGACCCACCGGCGCCAGAAGTGGAGGCGGAGTTATTGGAAAGATCGAGAGAGAAAACGCTGAAGCCAAAGAAGAGAAGAAGAAAGAGGAGGACCATAACAAGAAGCTGAATCCAAATTAGCCATGGTACCTTGTAGCTTTCAATTAGCAACTCTTCTCCAAACTCATACATCTCCTTTTCAATCCTTTGGGAAAAAAGTAAACATATACCTCCCAGTAAAAAGGTCGGGATTTGCGATGGATGGGTGGAACGGAGGGTAGGTGACTTGGAAGGACTGTGCGCTGTGCACGGTTTTCTACAGTGCTTCCGATTAAACTGAGAAGGAAAGTTTTGGAAGCGTTTTTGCGGAGGTCCACGCGCACTTCGAGAGACGCAGACCACGCGTTAGTTCACAAATTTCTTGTTGCTTTGCTTCGAGTAAAGGACTTTTCAAATTGATTCTATATTGGTTTTTGTTTTTTAGTAGAAAGTGATCATATATTACTGCAATAAATAATTATCCAACTGGAGTACACCGCAAATAGGTGGAACTGAAAAATATAAAATATCATCCAATGTAGAAAGTGTAGTCTTTGCTAGAATTGAGCCACATTATTCACATATCTTCTACAGTGAATGACTTCAATCTCTGTTTCAATAAGAAGAATGTGTCTTATGTTGTCTAGAGTTGAATCAAAATAAGACTTCGACAAACCATCAATGAATCCGTCTCAACTTGAAGCTTTGGGCACTGTTGTGTTCTGACCCAAGATAACGTTTTTCTGACACCTATAATCTCCGTCACCTCAGTCGACCACTCTGCTCGGGTCTTCTGGCAACCTGCTGAAATGAACTGTTCCATTTCATCTTTGACCACCCACGCCCAAGATCGGGTTCCTCTGTTAGTGTCAAGAGAGCATCTACATTAATTTTTACCACAACTTCCCCGAGACGTTGCCATTTGGTACAACTTCCTCCCGCCCACTTGCCCCCTTGGAGATTCTGGGCTCTCTCCAATTCCTCAGTATAGAGGCCCTCACTTCCACAATTTGCCACCACCAGATTTTCTTATTCTTCCAGACCTTGTCATTCCTAGCTTTCCAAACACCCCACAAGCAAACAGATAAAATGACAAAGTTCCTCCTCCTGCAAATTATCAATAAAACTTTTAATCCATTCCCCAAATGTGGCGCCTTGTCTCAAAAACTTTATCCCATCTGCCTCCACACAGAAATAGTTGTGGGGTATTTCTAAAACAAATGATTCTTACTTTCCTCCTCAACGTCATATAATCTGCAAGACACCCGCCGTGAGTTGCCAGGAAAAACATTTTATTTTTGGAGGAATTTGAAAATCCCACATTTTAGTCCATCTCATCCAATCATTAACATTACATCCCCCTGAAGAACTCTATAACCAATCTTAACCGTGTAAGTACCTTTAGAGTCTTCTGCCCACAGGCCACAACCACTCACCTGTAGGCTTCCTCTTGTTAATGAGCATAGAAAGAATGGCCTTCCTTTCATCCAATGAGAAGGGTGTCATCACCTTCTGCATATTCCATTCATCTCTAGTCTTGTTCAGAAGGACTGCGACATTCATATTTGTTATCCCGATCGGTGGCGACGTATGTATTATTCTGTCTTCGGAACTCAGCAGACATTTCTTCCTCCAAACTTAAACTGTCTGACCGTTACCCACCTTTCAGTGGGCTCCTCTTCCGACTAACTCCTGGGCCTGTAAATGCTACTCCAAACAAAATAGGATTATTTCCTAAATTTGCCTACAAAAAAGAAGAATTAGGGTAATATTTGGTCTTAAATATCCTTCCAACGAAGAACTAGGATATTTAACAAGCCGCCATGCTTGTTTTCCTAGCATCGCCGCGTTGAATTCTCTCAAGGATCTATATCTTGTTCCCCCTTTTAACTTAGGAACATAGAGAGCTTGTCAACTTTTCCATCTAATGCCTCCCCTGTTCTGATCAGCTCCCCTCAACCAAAATAAAAAATTTATGATCGATTCTTTTTGAACATAAATAGCAATTTTTTATGTTAATATCGAAACATCATACAAGACAACCTTCAGATAGTTATTACAAATCCAATCGTAATCCCTAAGAATAGAATTAGAGTCAATCACCTCATACAAAACAACTTGACTCGCTAGACACAAAACGAGCAATTTATAGCCTAAAATGACCGAAAGCGAAACACTGCATAACAAATGTATTCCAAATATCCAAATATTCAAACTTAAACTACTCGAACTAAAATAAATACAAGTACTATCAAAGAAAAGATAATACTAGAATAAAACCTTTCCACAAAACTCTTCTTGACACGGAGGCGGTTCTGGAGGAGGACGGGCTACTGTAATATGAGTGAAAACTAAGTTCTTCTTCTTTATTTGTTTCAGATAGACATTGTAAATCCCAATTCATATTAAGAACTGAGAATAAAAGAACTGTGATTCAATACAAAATGAAGGAGAATTTCGGTACAATGTATGAATGAGCTCTCGCTTCTCTCTAATGCCTAAAGTGTGCGTGAATGTGTATGAAATTAACTTAGGATTACGAGACTCAACCTTAAACTTTATATGTCTGAAGGTTGGGTTCGTTATAATGGGCTTGCACTAAGGTAAATGGGCCTCTAATCATTAAATTGGCCCAATCTAATAATTAAACCATAAAATATTCTCTAACAGTCATAGAAATAGGTGGAGTAAATAACGACCTTTATGCCTCTACCATTTTATTTGTTGCCCAAAAGAAGGCAGAGAGAAACTCCTGACTAATCGAAACTGGCAGGGACACCAAAGCAACTCCCCGCATCAAGGGAGACAAAACACCACGAAGCGCCAATGCCTAGGAAAGAACTGACATAGAATAGAACAAAGACAACAATAAAAGAAGAGAAATTAATCATACCCTTAGTCCTCTGACAAAAAACACCAAGAGCGTTTGCCACCATTCTCCGAGAAAGGAGCACTTGGACGGAAACCATCTTCCCTAGAATCCTTCGGCCATCCACTAGGAGGCAAACTTCAGAGACCCTAGAGAGAGCAACTAGGGTTATGGTTTTAGATTTTAAAAAGAATTACGATAGATAAAAAGCCATTTTGTCTATTTATTTTCGTGTATGTAATTGGAAACTAATTTAGTAATTGCTTAACTTACGACTCAAATATACACAAAGTTCAAAAATAAGCAAAGTATGTTTTATTTTTCAAATAGGATTTATTTTGTCCTATAAAAAGATTGAATTGATTACAACATCCTAAAGAATAGTCCTATTTATGAACTATGTCATTATTTTATTCATATTTAGAGAATTTTCTCAAACTAATTTAAAGTGTTGGATAACCTGCTCTTGCAAACTTCTTTTGGTGTAAACTTACCTAAACGACTTATCCTAGCCATTATTTATCAGAGATAAATATTGATATATCGGATAATACTGCTATATGAATAAATAAAATTACTTTAATAATATATTCCCAAATAAAATTAATTATAAATTAAATATTTTAATTGTACATAAAATAAAAAAAATGTCTATATGATATTTGTTGAGAACATTTGTAGATCACCTCTATATGCGTTTACATAAAATGTTTACATAAAATTAAACATTTTAATTGCACACAATATATATCAATTATACTACACATATAACTAAATTACAATTTTTTAAAAAAAATTATTTAGTATAGTTGTTGAGAACATTTGTAGATCACCTCTATATGCGTTTTTAGTTCAAATGTATGAACACATAAACATCAACAATAGTAAATACTGACCAAATCTAGTCATATTTTACTATCCCTTTATTGATCTTTTGTTGCCAATAATCTATTCTTGCTCAAGACGATTCTAAATTTACTAAATCACAACAAACTAGAAAAATAAAATGATTGCATCGTAAATATGCAATTACCACAACAACACACCGTAAAAACTAATTAAAAGTAAAAATATAAAATCAATAAAATCGGTGACTTTTAGTCATCTTTTGCTAAGTCAAGTTTTTAGTCATATTATGGGATTGAATGAGTTTTATTAGTATTGCCGTACTTTCCCAAAAAAATCAGTCGTATTGCCCTAGAACTCCTTTCTTTTTTTTCCGGATTGAATGAAAAGTCTCCGAAATATCAGCCCACTAGCTCCCCGACTTATTTTCTTATTATCCGCCCAAACCCCACGATTGTTGAACTGGTTGGAGTGTTTGCCATTGCCAAGGGCGGATCTAGTATTTGATTTGAGGTGGGGCCAAAATGTAATTAAATAACATATATTACAAAAATATGTCAAAATGACAAAATGTAGTTAAATAATATCAGAGAAATGTCAAAGAAAAAAATATTACGAACCGACAATTTAATTATCTTAAGGTCATAGATATCGAAATGAAATTGACTCAATTACTGAAATGTTCAGTACAAATTTTTAGGTCAATTTCTTGGAAATCAAATTTCTTTTGAATCTATAGTCTATACGGTAAAATAAATGAACTACTTAAATTTCACCAACAAAGGACAATGAATTAAACTTATTAACTTTTCAGGCCAATATTCAAAAGCCAAATGAATTGAACTAATTAATCTTCATGCTAATATTCAAAAGCCAAATGAATTGAACTAATTAATTTATCAGGCCAATAATAAAAAAATCCAATGAAATGAACTCATTAATTTTTCGGGTCAATATTCAAAAGTCCAACTAATTAGAGATCTAGTTTAATATATATATATATATATATATATATATATATATATATATATATATATATCTTGGAAGGAAGATTCCCCCTGACCCCTTCTTCATTCTTCCGTGTGAGACAAAGATAATTTGGAAAGATTTTTTTTTTTGATAAAAAGATATTTTATTAATGAAAAAGAAAGTACAAAAACAAAGTACTGAAAAAGAAACAAAGAAAAAACGAGAAAGTAAATAACCAACCCCAAGTACAATTGAAAGTAGAACCCCCTCAATAATAAAACCTCAGATCAAGGTTCCTCGCGAGTTTGGGATCTTGTCCTCATATGGTGTGACCGCAGCTTACTCTTCCTGTACATTCCAATGCCAGTGTTCAAATTACCTGTAGGTAAGTAATTCTCTTTTGTGATCAACAAAGCTTTGTGACAAATTTCTCGATTTTCATCAGAGTCCCACAGGTCTTCTACTGTCGAGATCGGAACCCTATTCTCATTTTCTGAAGCATGACCAAGATATTCATTCTCCGGATGTGAAAAGAAGGAATCACTATATGCTTCCTCAAAATCAAAACCTCGCTGATAACCTGTATAAGCCTCAATTGGATTCTCTAGAAATGTACACCTAGTAGCTTTCCCTTTTTCCATAGGTCCCTTTTGGCTATTACCTGAAGACACATTTCTTAGACTATCTGTGGGTGTACACTCCGTAGTGTGTTGTTCTTCACCGTGTTTAAAACATTTGGAAAGAAAAATTTAAAGTTTAAAACATTTAGCCAAAAAAATGCCTAGTGTTGCTTTGAAAAAATAAAAAAGGTTTCCCCAGGATCCGAACTCGGCACCTTGTGTTAAACTACACGCTGAGTGCACTTCCAATACGACAACATGAAATTCGTATACAATTCGGTGTTCGTTGCTCTTATACCACAAATACATAAACACTAAACATTAATATATTTGGATATATGATATATACTAATAATTATTTTTTGAGTGTGGCCCTAGGCCCTACCTGGCCCTATGCCAGATCTGCCCCTGATTGCTTGTGCTTTTTAGAATTGATTTTTTTAAGAGATTATTGGAAAAATGATTTGTAGTAAAAGTTGGTATTGTTTGGGAATAGAAGTGATTTTAATTAAAATGTAGAAGTAAGAGTGTTTGGTAAAAAAATGATTTTTGATGTAATATGTTACCAAAAAAAAAAAATACCCTTATAAGATAATTGAGAAATTGAAGAGGAAGAGCCGGAGAGCTTCTCGACCAGTTCGTGTGGCCTTTTTTTTTATCCACAATTCATCATATTTATACATCTACTAAAAATATAAAGTGTGGAAGGATGTTAGCATGACTCTTTTACCGTTTGAACAGTCCCTCATCCGTTACTCATTTTGGCCGCAACCCACACTGACGGCTTTCTTCGTTTTTGTTCCCCGTTTACTTCCTTCGTCGCAGACCAAATGGATTTCAGTCCACACGTCCGCAATTCGAGCGTCTGCTAACGTGGTCTTCTTCCCCCCTCTCATTTTCTCTCTTCAGTATACATCTCACCATCTCGTATCGAGACCATAATCATAGAGCAAGATCTGAGTTTTAGGTCGAGACGCTCTCGCTTCTAACTACATCTTCGTAGACTGGTTTACTCTCCCGACGTCTCCTGATGCCGCCGGCAGAGGGCCTGGAGCTGGTGGCTTGCAAATCGAGGCTCAACTATGCAACGGCGGTAAGGGATCCTATCCCCGGCCACCGCTTGCAAACTCAATCGATCTCCTTCTCCAATATTGACTTGCAGTCCGTTGTGAAAGTTAAATCGCCCTTCATTGATAATTAATTCAATTTTAATAATTAACATTTACATATTCGGAAACTACATGAAAATGTCTTTAAAGTTGCAAAATCCAAATTAAAATTTAATTCTGAATTGATATCCTAATTAAGTGAATAAATCAGTCTGTTTGACCCCCAAAATCAAATTTTGTAACTCAATTAGGAGGGAGAAAGTATAATACGAGTAGCATAATTAAATGGACCTGGATGAAACTATGTAGAGAGAGGGCGGGCCTTCCTTAGTATTGGTGATCATGAACGAGTTGACTTTAATTTAGAGCTAGAGACTCGGGGAATAAAAATATAATGATTTCCTTTGAAGAATTGATTATGCATGCAAAAATTTCTTCACCGTCGTGTGCTCGTCAACCGGGCATTCATTATGTGCCCTGTGAGCTACTTTAATTAGCTAGTTTCTCCCATAGCTTGAATAGTTAATGATACCCAGCCGGTAACGTTGTAAGAATTACCATAATAATGACATATGTATGTTAGGATGCACTTTTATTAGTTACCCTACTTTATAAATTATACTCCATACCAAAGAATTCCACTACGTAAAACCGAGCATTACGTTTTACTCGATTTCTCGGTTTATACGTCTTATCCGCCAACTTTTTTACTAAATTCATAACTTTTAATTTCAAACCTGAACTGTGTAATAATAACTTTTGCCACTAATTGGTTGAAACCACGGTAGAAGATCATTTTAGCTATTTTCGTATTACCTACATCCCAAATTGATTCGCCGCACAAAGTCAACCTTTTTTATCAAATAGCTTCATTTTATTCAATAAATTAGCATATCAATTATAATTATATTATAATTTGGAATTTGCAACAATAAAAAGATTTTAATATAATTTCTAAATATGTTTATTTTAAATATAAAAAATTAAATTGATGAACAACAGGACAATTTAACTTTAACATTGATTGACTGAAAATGTTGACTTTGCATATCAATTTGAGATAGAGGGAGTATAATTTTTTCTTTATTTAAGTAATAAAATACAAAGTATATTTTAATTTTTCTCCACATATCACGAGGGATTATACGAAGTTAACAAGGTTGGCCAACAAGAAAACTTTCTCCCAAACATCCCATATTCAGTAAATCCGTCTGAACGCAATCCTAGTCGAACACTCCGCGGCTTCATTGCAAACTGAGGATGACAACGATCGAAGTGTCTCCATGCATCACAGTCCGAAGGTTGAGACATCAATCTTTCTTGAGTTTTGTACTCATATCAACATGTAATGTCATGTCATGTGTTTGGCAGTAGCACTTGAAACATATATCCTCTTGAATCGTGGAACAAGTGGGAGGTAAAATAATTTTGATAATGTAGACCTCTATCGTGGTTTTTTTACGCCTTTAGGGGAGAGGTTTTATATCTGAAACCACAAAACTTACAACTCTTAAATGTCTCGTCAGCCTTCCAGAATAACATACAACATCCGGAAAGGCACACATCAATTTCTATACACGGAAGTCCTAACTGAGATATAAGTCGCTTGGTGTTGTAATATGTAGTAGGAAGACTGTGGTCACGCGATAACATTCCTCTTACCGACGACTGCAATAACCTAGACATGCAACTCTCAAGGAAATCGTATTCAGATTTTATGTTCACTAACTCCGATGAAACAACAGAGAGCTGAGAGTGACTCTCACAATCGACTTTAAGAGGTTGATCGAAAGCTTTTAAGACATCTTGAAATCTCTCTCCTAAATCATCAATATGAGGAACATGAGAGCTTGCACTTTCATTAGTGTGAGGGACATAAAAGCTGAGACAATATCCGTGACAATGTCATATCGAAAAAACAGTGTCCATCGTGATTTTTTGGGTTACCGGCGGCAACATGTCACAAAATGTGTCACGGATCGGATTTTGTCCGAGACAAAATTCATCGTGGAATTCATCTTTGACAAACATTTTCCACTTACAGGTAAAAAGTTCCGTGAAAAATCCATGGCAAAGTTGTTAGGGATGAAATCCGGGACAAAAATCCATGACAAAAAGGTTGTGTTTTGCAGTGTAGGGAGTATACATTTTAACTTTTATTATTTGCTCATGTTAAAACATACTACATTCATCTCATATAAAGGTTCCCTTCCACTATCCCTCCGGTCAACGTAAATTATTCTTATTTTTTTTACTTTTTTTCCAATCTCGGAAGGCAAACCACCTAAATCAGTGGGGCAAACTCCGGAGAACGTTTGCCGGGTTTTATTAGGAAATAAAAGAGATACAAAAAGAGAGGTGGACTAGACCTAAACCTCGATCTCCTCTTAATTTTTTATTTTATATATCCAATTTTTATCAAATTTGAGTTTTTCGTGACTTTATAAAACTTTTAATATCGTTTCTGAATATGTAGTTTTTATTTACTAAAAGTAATGTTATTATTGACACCGAACAATTAACTTTACGAGCAGTCAAACATCGTAAACTGCGTGGAAACCTATAAGTGGGACATATGGAGTAGTTATATACGGAGTACTATGTATGTAGTACGAAGGCGGAATTACCAAATTCGTAAAAGAGGGTGATCTAAAAAATTGGTAAAAGAAACTTTGGACACAAATTGGTAAAAAAACAAACTCCGGTGATAAATTGGTCAATTTTTTGTGAGGAAGACAATTTTAATCCTCGACTTTAGAATTCCCGACATTTAGTCCTAAGTATCGTGAAAACTCATTAAAATTTTGTTAGTACTTAAAAAATCACTGAGTTTTATTTACTATTTTATCAGTATGAATATTTTTGCTATTTAATTTGGAGTAGCATTCTTAGAAAATCACTAACTTACAAAATAATCATACTTAAAATGTTAATACTAAAAATAAATGAATTTATATGTGTGTGCTCGTGTAAATGTACATGTATTAAAAATGATAGTTGTATTAATGACCATATTCATGCCTAAAAACGTCCTAACGGCGAACATTATGTTCATTAACTTACATGATCAATTTCCATAAATGTAGAGTCAACCCGTTAAATATTTGGTCCAACAATTGTCCCTTTTGAGAAGTTGATGCGTATGATGCACACTTCGAGCCGTTAAGCAGCAACTTGTCGAAATTTTGAAAGAACTTATACTTCTCATTTTTGACGATCTCGCCTATCAACCCGTCATCTGTCTGATGGAATGCTTTCGTCGCTTTGTGTCTGATTGAACCCATCAATGTGACTAAGAGAATATTGTTGTGTCAGTCGTTGTAAAGTGCAAATTAGTCCATGTTGAAATTGACGCTTTGATTGGCAACTTCGACCTTTATTCAGCGGGTGACTGGTCTAATTCCGTAAGTGAGTCCCGGGTCCGGGAATAACATTAAATACTTGACGTGCACTTTGTCGTGGTGTGCAATCAAAATAATATTCAATACAACAATTACACGTAGTATAATGAAGTAAGGTTCGTATCCACAGGGAAAGGAATACTTCTCTTTTTATGTAACTAGTAACAAGGGGGGTTTAAAGTTTGATTTGATTTAATTAATTCTACACTAAGATGAATGACTTAAATGAGTTTAATTAATAGAGATGAAGACTTGGTTTTACTTTTATCCACTTAATGAAATGTTCGTCGATCCCGGCTATATCTTTAACTATCTTCCTCTCGAATACTCAATCGAGGAGTATATCCAGTTCATCGAGGGTAGTTATTAATAACGAGATGCGTTCATTAATAAAACTTACTACCGAGTTAATATAAAACACGCGCCATATATTAACCCGATAGTTGCAATAAAATCAAGATGAAAACGATTGAGATTGACAACCTCAACACAAGCGGTTTATTGGTTTAATCAACATAATTAATTCCCCTTGGTTTATTAACCATGAAACGCATGCATTAATAACCGAGGTTTACTACCATGAAACGATCGAGTGATTAACAAGCGTATTCGTTGATCTATTCTAGTAATAATTAATATATGAAACAAACTAGTTGATCCTTTAAGTAATATTCAAAATATTAATGTGAAATATGAATAGGAATTAATTAATACTCAAGGAAGAATATTAAAGAAGATGAATCCTACTATAGTTAATATCAAGATGTTAACTAATTGTCATCTTAGTAACACTCCCCAATATTAACGTAGAGGAAGAAATAACTATTATTATAACTAATGTCAAGATGTTAACTAATTGTCATCTTAGTAACACTCCCCAACATTGATATAGAAATAGTATTTAAAGGAAGAATTAATATTCAAGGAAGAAGATTAAAGAGGATAACTCACAACTTACAAATTCATTAAGCTTCAAAGTAGCAAAACCAAGATGGAAGAGTTTAGCTCCTCATTTGGAGACTAAACATGATAAAAATATAAAGAAAGTACTTAAGTAAACTGAGCTTAGAAGTGTATAGGAATTGGTGATCAAATGGGAAGGAAAGGGGGTGTATTTATAGGTGTTTGGAGCTGCCAGGGCCATTTACTCGACCGGGTTTTTGAGAAACCCGATCGGGTTTCCTGAGAAATTGCCCGGAATCTTCATTTGTCACATCTTACCTGATCGGGTTTTTGATTTACCCGATCGGGTAAAAGACAAATCTTTGCCAAATCTTCACCATGCACGTTAAATTGCCTCCAAATCAGATTTGATCTTCGGATCAAGTCAATACCCGATCGGGTATATGCTTTATCCGATCGGGTAAATGACTTTTTCCCCAAATTTTCACTTGATCTTGTTCCCTTGCACTTTCCTTCACCTTTCAAAGGATCCTTTTGATGATCTTTACCTAGTTAAAGCTCAGAATAATCCTAATCTATACAAATTACAAACAAATAAGAAAAATAAAGTATTACACCAAAAGTGTGTAATTTCCCAAACAACAACAAATAAAACTAGTTAAAATAACATACATAAACAAACATTATTCTATGCTATCAATACTATTCTGTTTGTATTGTCAACCTAAACATTAATGTTTAAGGTTGTCATTCGTGTCGATGTCATTAGTGTTGTCTCCTTGTGTTTTGGATTTTTTCGTTGTTTGTTTTATACCTTTGAAACATTGATTTCTGTAGCGTTTCTATTGTATAGTTTTTGCAAAAACATTTGTAGGGAATTTGTGGTGTTTGCACTCATCATTATAAGATACGAAACCCACTTCTTTCCTTGTAAGCCCAGGCCAGTCATTTATGTTTTGACGTTTTCGTAAGGCCTACGTGAGCCCCGTCATTTATGTTTTGACGTTTCTGTAAGACTTTTAATTATGTAAGTCATGTCATTTATGTTTTGACGTTTCTGTAAGGCTTTGTTTGACGTGTGCCAGGAAATCATCGTCGTTGTTGACTATTTCTATATAAAAAGTTGTCACGGCTCTCCAATTGCTAGAAGCCAACGGTCCTTAGATGTTAGATGCTAAGTTAGTGATTGTTTATATGTAAAGGAAATAAAGTAGGAAATTCAAAGTGAAACAAAATTAAATGTACCGTTTTCCAGCTTGTCATAACCATTGTATGTCATTTTAAACTTTATAACAATATGCTTATGTATGACGATTGGATTTATCTCATCCGGTCCACCCCGTCATGGTTTGACGAATCGCTCGTCAGGTCTTGAATAGAGCAGTCATGTCTCTTGGAAGAGTATCATACCACGTGCTCCCCGTCCTGAAGACTTTGATGAACTTTGTTTGCTCCACGTAATATAGGATTTGTATATTAGGAAACAACAAATCAATCGGGTATCATGCAAGAATCAAAGAAATGGCTAAAGATCAAATGAATAGGTAAGTGTTGAGTTTAATCTCACACGATATAGTAAATATATATAGATATAAATTTGTAGGAACACTCGGTTTTTACGCGGAAACCTGAAAGGGAGAAAATCACGGCACTTTTTAGGCTAATGTCCAAGCCCTCTCATTCTCATTAATACTCTCCTCATCATTACAAAGTACAAAACATTGAAGCTCCCATTAATGGAGGTTGCTAGCTAATCTATTCTAGAGAGGAGGAGGAGGAAGTGGGGAAGAAGAGAAACCCATAACATGGAGGGAAAGTCTTATATTTATAGGGAAAATGGGGTAGGGGATAAGTCTACTCTAATGGACCAAGGGGGCCGAAAGGGGCCCTAAGGCCGAAATAGGCCCGATAGGTCCAAATGGCCCTTGCCATTTGGGCTCTGTACTGAGGTCATATCTCGGGCCTTTGAACAATAGTAGGCCGGTATAATATATCACAACAATATATAAACTGGAGTTTACAGTATGGAGTAATATTTATGTCGATTAATTAGCGTATTACTGATTATTGTCTCAACATAATTATTTAGTCATGATAAGAAAAAACATAATTATTTAGTCGTGGCCGGTAAATGTATTATATACTCCTTTTCATTTGATATATGATCGATGAATGAGCGCGACTGCTATGAATATACGCTCGTATACAATAAAAGTGCATGTTTTAATTTGATGCCGTGAATAAGTACAGTATTTGAATTTAAAAGTGTAGCGTATTAAAGTAAAATTTTCGCATATATGTTACATGTTAATTAAACACTCTTTTTTTTTGGAGCGGTACCATATATATATATGGTGTTTGTGTAATTGCATCTGGTTAGCTCGAGGTGGATCGGAATATAATACACATAATAACGCACGAAATATCATGGCAAAATTTATTCAATTGTATCATACTTTGTATACAGTATATATGATCGAGGGAGGACACATACAGAAAAACATTGATGGCGTGCACTTAGCTTTATTCAATCTATCCTGCCAGATGAGATGATACGTACAATGTAATTATATTGGACAACCGACCAATAAAAGTACATACGTATATGTATATATATAGGCTGGTACACATGCATACAATATACTCCGTACTATCTATATACGATAGTATATAGGAAGGACAAACTCAAACCATCTTGCATATATATATATATATACATATATAGGATGATAGAAAACATACATGCATATCTTGCATGCATGCAATAATATACGGAGTACTCCGCCTATACGGCCGGAGGAGTACGTATAGTACTATATATATTTATATTATCTCCATACTTGGTCAGCTGGCCTGGCCTTTTTAGTTAATCATTTTAATAATTGTGCTTTTGTAAAACATAAACTTGTTTAAGAACAACCTTGTTTTATTTTATCCAACTCAATATGTGTAGAGTAGGCAGGGTCGTGTTTAGAGAAAAATAGCACCGACTTGAAGAAGTGTTGGTTTGAGAGTTCCCGTTATGCTCATGGAAAGAAGTTCTTCTGTAGAGCCAAGATGGTTGCCACCCATGTACACTGCGGGGAGCTGGCCCAGACTCTGGAGATGCTCCTTCATTGCGTCTCCCTCCTCCTGTTCGTCGAGGTTGTATATCTGAAGTGATGCCCCATAATTGCCTTGAACTAGGGAAATGATGCTTTCACACTGGCAGCACTCCTCGTCCTTTCGGAATAACACCACTGGATGCTCATTCGCCAAATCATTCACCATCTCTGCCATCTCTAGCTTTAATCGATCGAGACAGAGATCAGACAGAGCTCGATCGATCAGCTTGATTAATTAATGAATTGGAATTAAGTCCATGCAATTTAACAATATACTCTGATCGATCTCTCTATGTATTTATAGCTACAATAGAGTATTCATGAAGCCTCATGTATGGTCATGATCAATTGATCATGAAATGATGAAAGGGGTGACTTTACGGAGATTCTGAGGGAATCAAATATATATATATGCAAATCTGGCGCCCATATTACTACTCCCTATTACCATTTTCAATTCCAAATGTATGAAACGCCAAAATATATACGTACTCTTCCTCCCTTTAGATTTTGTTGTCTCATTAACTTGTAAAGAATTTGAGGTTCCAATTAATTCTCTTTACTTTCCACAAATTTCAATCACATGATTCTTATTTTATTAATTTTTGTGTCGGTTCAACACTTCAACTTGGCCAAGTTTCAAAGAACGGAGGTGATATATAAGAGCAATATTTTTCTATAATTTATTTAACTGATTTTCCAATAGAATTTTAAGTTGAAATTTTAAGGACATAATATACACTTTGTGAATAACACATTAAAAAGATTTCATCAAAAAACTTAGAGATATTTACCCCACTTATGACTAAAAGATGATGTGTTTCTCGATATATGACTTCATCACTTTTTTTCCTATTGTAATACTCGTATATGGCACAAGGCCATTCCCGAATTTTAATTTTTTCTTTAATTCCACATCTGCCCTCAACCGTATCAAGTAATGAGTAATTGAATCTTCCTAAAAATACGGAGTTGCTTTGCACAACTAATAGGTAAACGGCGATGTATCGGTAACATTCCTAAGAATAAGGAATATACTCATATATGGTAAATCATGATCTGCACGACCCACGTATATGTAAAAGCTAGTTTATTATTGGAATTTTTTAATAATATTGGTAAAAAAATATCTCATACATGGTTCTGGGAATCTGGGTTTTGGTTGGCCAGTTGGGTATGACGGCCCGGTTGATCAACAATAATTGTTCTGAATCATTGAAGATATATTGTGCATTGATATTTTTTTTGGAAGATATTGTGCATTGATATTGTGCATTATTATTGTGCATTGAATTTTTTATTGGAATAATGCACTATCTAAATATTAGAAACTTTTAATTGGAAACCATCAAATGAGCTACGTACTATTGCATTCTTTAAAAATAACTATACAAAATAATAATGCATGATATGAAAATTTAGTATCAATTTATCAAATTTACTGCACGTTTTTAAGGCATTACTAAAACATAAATTATCACTGCACAACTACACCTTCATAATTTTTTCAATAGACAATTACAACATATTCGTATGCTCTTTTCAAAGTTTTAAAGGGTCGCACCTTCTCATTTATATTTCTTGAGGAAGTCTCGATCACAATATATAGTGAGTTACATTTAGCATTTTTTTTAATTCATTCCATTATTCGATAATCGAAGTTCCGGAGAATCAAGCTCGGCCGCAATACTTTCCGTCTTTTATAGCTATTTGCAGGTTGTTTCCGTTACTTTCCTTTGCAAAAGCCTAATTTCTCAACTACACACAGGATACACGCGTTTACTTTATGAGGTCAATTCTGTCCTTTCGTGTTGTTAATTACGTGGGGTGGGAATTGTTTTTGGATTTTTAGTCATGCGGAAGACTAATAACAAGTCAAGTCATATAATAGGAATTTTAACAACTTTTACTCATATATAGGTAAATAACCCAAAAACTTACTCTATCGGGACCGCTTCAAAACCCCGCGGTTCTCCGAATTCCGGAGGTGAACTTAACTTTTCTCTATATACTGTATATGTATAGCCTCGCTTTTTATAAACTAGCTTAGCTTAGGAAGGGATTCAATATATTATGCATGCCACCTCATATTTCTTTTTAAATATGAGGTATTCATCATTATGTGCCATCCTATTTACCTTTAATAATACCTTGCATAATTATAATCGCCGGCCTGTTTCGTTTTCTTGGCACTTAATTTTACTAATTAATTACTTTTTTTGCAAGAACTAATTAATATAATTACTTAATCACTCTGTTTTTTGGTACTCGGAATTAAATTTTCTTGCATAGATATATGCTAGTCAATGGACATGTGTGTTACACATATGAGGAATGAATCTAATAGTCAATTTGGGAGAAATTTGTTGATTTAGTCCCGTAACTTATAGCTATATCCGATATTGGTCTTGTAACTTTATTAACTTGCAGATTACATCCCGTAACTAATAAGTTGGTGCAATTTTGGTCCTTCTCTGCCGGAACTTACCAATTTCACCGGAAAAGACACATCACCTGCCACATGGTATATTATTTGGAACTCATTTGCTGACTCAATGTTGGTCCTTAGCTAGAGTTAAAAAATTATTTCTTCTTGGTTGCAGCAGGAGATTTTGAATGAAGTTTAAAGATTTTTGGATTCATGTCTTAAGAATAAAGCATTTGAAATGTTACATCATCTTCACTTCTCACATCTTTAACATGAGAAAGACCAGGAGCAAAAACACTAGCCCCACAACAACTATGAGGAGCCTTTTATTTTTAGCCTTCAACTTTACAACCTCTTCCTCTTTTGAATTGAGTCTTCTAACCAATCCCGGAATTATCATCGTTCAACGATGGCACATAGGTGGGTCCGCCCATTCAAAAAATCTGCAACCTTCTATCTCTATCAAAACAAGATGAAGCTTAACTTACTTTTTACTGTTTTGAACACAAAAATACATTATCAAATGCCCCCAACAAATAGAATATGGTAATTTTATTAGCAGGACCTAGCTTAAATTATAAAATACATTTTAATTTTCAAACAAATTTATTATTCAAATGCTATTCTTAAATTTCTAGTTTATTTAGTAAAAAAAGAAGCAAACAATGTAAATTAAAAAGCTGAACTTCTTACTCTGCTTCTAGCGCACACACGAAACCTCCTTCCAGGATCGTTATAGTCCAAGAAGTTATAAGAGAAACCTTTTTACCACAATCACACTCCATAAACTTTTGTTTGATCGAGAGCCGTTACTAGCAGATTTGAAGAATAATTCACTCTCTCGACTTAGTTCTGGAGAAATCTTCAGGTAGAGTTATTATGTTCTTCCCACTTTTGCAGATCCGATAATAGGCTTGGTATGGTTGTGCACGCACTTAGCGAAGAGCTTTCGTACTCTGGTTTTTTAACTCCACCTAAGAGCCAATATTGAGTCAGCAAATGAGTTCCAAATAATATATCATGTGGCAGGTGATGTGTCTTTTTCCGACGAAATTGATAAGTTCCGGCAGAGAAGGACCAAAATTGCACCAACTTATTAGTTACGGGATGTAAATTGCAAGTTAATAAAGTTACAGGACCAATATCGGATATAGCTATAAGTTATGGGACTGAATCAACAAATTTCCCGTCAATTTGGTAACTCTTGTCTTCAACTTGGCACAAATGATGTTGTAATAATCAAAGCTAAGTAAGGTTGAGTTACTATTCTAGTTGATTTGGCTAAATTTGCAGAAGATGACTATATTAGCTATTTTCATTTAATTTCTTGGGAAAAGTACAAAAAAAGTACATGTGATTTGGGTCGTTTTCAGATAGGGGCACGTGTTTCATTTTTTTACAAAGTGGGACATGTATTTCAATTCCGTTATCACAACAGGGACACGGTGTCTAATGCCGTTAGAAAATCTAACCCCAATTTCCAAAAGTCTCAAAAACATTACAAGAAAATACTGGGAGGTGCGCCTCGTCAAGGAGACCAACAAACTATCTTTCTTTTTTTGTTTCCAGCTACCATGTCGCCAAAAAATCCGTCGGAAAAGTGATATTAATAAAATTCGTTTTTTTTAAATAATCCAAATAGAGCCGAAAAATTCAAAGAGAATAATAGTTTGTTGGTCTCCTTGACGAGACGCACCTCCCAGTACTTTTCTTTTAATGTTTCGGAAACTTTTGAAAATCGGGGTTAGATTTTTAACGCCGTTAGACGCCATGCCTCTGCTGTGATAACGGAATTGAAACACATGTCCCACTGTTAAAAAATGAAACACGTGCCCCTATCTGAAAACGGCCCAAACCACAAGTACCTTTTTTGTACTTTTCCTTAATTTCTTCTTCATTTATTGATATTTTTCATAATTTAGGAAATTCAAACAATTCATTTGTTTCAGTATTTCACCAATTTCAATTGATTCAACCAATTTCAGTGTTGTCAAATACACTCTATTTTATTTTAAAAAGCAATTCATTTCTTTAGTAATGTGAATGTACCTACTATTTGTGTAAAAATTAAAACATATTGATGTGAATTTTCTCGCACTTAAAATAGATAGTAGTATAGGGTGTAAGTACGAGTATCGTCTCCACAGGGACGGACAAAAGGGAATCAAGAATTAATTAAATTCAGCGATTAAAAAAATGCAATTGTGCTAGAATTGTGGTTTGGAAAATTAACTAATGCGAATGAACGATTAAATAAAAAGATTGGTTTCTCTCTAATTAACGACGAAGGAACAGAGATTGATTCCGGGGTAACCAGATTTTTGGCAGATGCGGCTTAATTACATGAAATTAATTAATTGAGCCTAGCTAATCATTACTAAGTTATTACTGCTCTCGCGGCGTAGAGTACAATAATTTAGGGGTCCAGGCTGATCTCTCATGCGACAAGATCCTAAATTATTGCCAAAACGAACGAGCTTACGGCCCCTTAATCGCTACTAATCTCTTAGCGAACGATTAAGTGTGCGTGAATGTGTCCTAGAACAAATTAGATCTCTCTTAATTTATTCTATAAGCAATTGTAATTCTAGTGGCCATCTAGGTTACAAGAGATATCAGTTAAATTATTCATACACAAATTAAACGGCATTCATGCAATTAAACCGAAAAGAATCTAGCCATACATCATGATTAACCCCTTCATCAACCCCAAATCCCTAATTAAACTACTCACGCCTCATAATTGACGAATCAAAAGAATTGGGATGAATAGAAATAATTGTCATTAATTAAAGAATTGAACTTACAAAGAATCTCAGGGTCTTGAAGAAAACAATGGAAAAACGCAGATAAATTTGTCCCTAGGCCTCTCCGTAATGTTCGTAACTCTTAAACAGGAGAATGGGGCCCTTTATTTATAGGAAACAGAGAAATTTGGGCTGAATTAAGACAAACCGGGGTTAGGCACGGCGCCAGGCACGACCGTGCTTGCGGAGTAAAATGCGAACTCGCCTCCAGGCACGGTGTGCCTCCCTGCTAGGCACGATCGTATCTGGCCTTCCAGGGAATGGGTACATTGTTATTCATCGGGCACGACCATGCCTAGGCCAGGCACAACCGTGCCTGGCCTTCCAGCGATCCGGAACATCTTTATACTGCAGGCACGGCGTGCCTAGGGTTAGGCACGACCGTGCCTAGGGTTAGGCACGACCGTGCCTGCCCTTTTCTTCACCATATTTCTTCGTTTCTTGCTCCAAATGCTCCCGGATGCTTCCTTGATCATTCCAAAGGTCTTTTTTTCATCAAATCTTCGTTGTGAACCTCCCGATGGCCTCCAAAACTCTCAAATCTTTCTCGAACTCTCTCCAACTTTTCCCGATTGCTCCTCAAGCACCGGTGCCAGACTCTTTTTGACTCCAAACAACACAAAACTTGAACCAACGCCTAGTAAACATGCATAACTTGAGCTAAAATTGAGACTTGTAACACCTTAAAGCTAGGAAAACCATCAAAAGTCGATCCCAACACGCATCAAATGTGTGTTGTAATGCGAACTTATCACATATATCATATAAATTGTATTAGAATTGCGTATATAGTAATTATAAGAGATACATGTGTACTATTTAATATATACGGACGGAGTAATCACGAGATACTTCTAATATCTTCATTTTTATAATTTTGCACAAAAATGTTACTCCCTCCGTATCAAATTAATTGACCCGCTTTCCCTTTTGGGACGTATCAAAATAAATGTCCCATTTCCCTTTTTGAAAATAAACCCACCCAAAAAGCAGCTACAGTACCGCTACAGTACCAAAAACCTCCTACTTTACATATATTTGCCTTAAACTACGTGAAAAAGCATACAGGTCAATTAATTTGATACGGAGGGAGTATAAGAAAATAGATACTTGTAATATCTTAAGTTTTATATATACTTCTAAATAATGGAATAAGCTACATTTTTTATAATTTTAAATTGGAACATGTAATTACTATTCTAACTTTATTTGGCTATGTCTCTTAATTAATTCTGCATTGTTATCAGTTTCCAATGTTTATTTACATCATATAACTGTTATTTGGGTTGATAATTAATCCATTATTGTTGTTGATTATAGAGTAATTTAATTAAATAATGGTCTGTTAATCAAGACTGATGGTACCATGGATAGCAACCATGGCCCAAGAATCATTTAAGATAAGCCCACCAACGGGATCAGCCCATTAATCGGGATAAATGATAAATAATAGCCACTTGGCATAATTAGGAATCTGATCACCCGCGAAAGGAACCCACAATCAGGCCAGGTTGGACAGCATACCTCGAGCCTGGGCGGAGTTCTAGAGAGGTCGGACTCTTCGTAGGGCTTACGTGGCAGGATATCATTCGAGCATAGCTATCTGGCAACGGCAGGCAATAACGGAAGAAATGTGAACCTAGAGAAACAATGATTGCACAACGTTTGAGACGTTACACGACTGTTTTAAAAAATTGCATTAAATGTATCAGTTTCCTCGTAGAATACTAGAACCTAAGGTCTATAAATACTTCATGTACACATCCTACCAAGGATCCGAACCGGAATAATACTACTGCCTTATTACGCTGCCTATGGTTGTAAACGAATCAAATAATTTGCGCTCGATTTGCGATTCGAATTCGTATAAGACAATTCGTATTCGGAAAATTCAAATACAAATACAAATATGAATATTAAATTTGATTCGAGTTGTTATCAAATACAAATAAGAATATCAGTGTATTCGACTCGAATATTAATCAAATATATTCGATTAATAATAGTGATAATATTAATATTAATAATAATATTAATAATAATAGTAACAACACTATAATAACTTTTAAAAGATAGCAATACCCTAAAGTGTAGTTCATATATACATTTATGCATACAGATTCTATACTAAGTCCATTTGTAATAAATCAGGGTATAAATACAAATCAGATTTTTTGTTCAAATGTCTTTCAAATACAATACAAATAATTATGTATTCGATTCGAAGAATAAAATTAGAGACGTCTGACTTTGATATATACAATTATCAACTTATTTCACACATTATAAGTAAAACTTCTATTATGTGTGTTAGTGTTTATTTCTAAAAGTTTGAAATAGATTTATATTTGTTAATCATAAAATTGATTCACTTTAGTATATCATGCACAATTTAAATTCTAAAAATACATATTAAGACATAGCGTACATTTACAACATAAAAAATATAAGAAAATTTATTTTAAGGTGATATTTGACTAATATTTAACCTATGCTCAAATCTATTCGATATTCGTATAAGATTCGTTGACTATTCGTATTGTTAAACAAATACAAATACAAACCGAAATTAATATTCATTTCATATTTGAATTCGAATTCGTATTCGAAAATATTAATCAAATACAAATACAAAATCCTACTATTCGACTCGATTCGGTTCGTATACAACCCTAAGTCGCTGCCTAAGTTTCATCTGTTCTCGTAGATTAGCTCTCATAGTTGGAATTAAACTCCATCATTTGGTGATCTCATTGAGAGAATGATTTACGACGATGGTTGGATCACACAGTCACAACCGTGTTGGTAGCAATCAAGGTGCACTACAAGAAAAATTGTTTTGTGCAACAGAAATTTTCATCGCCAAAAGTTGATAATTCCTTGCCCATTTCATTGGGCAATGAAATCAAATTCGTCACAAGGTCGTTGCCTAAGTATCACAGCTCATTATACTTTATGTGATGAATCAAATATTTGCTGCCCATAGTAATGCTTGTGCATCGATTACTTTTGTTGCCTATAGATGTATTTTGTGCAACGAATTTTTATTAGTTGTAGCCGCAATTACTTTTGTGTGCTACAAATTTATGTAGCACAAATATTCTTAGTGCAACAATTTAATATATTAGCAAGTGTAGCACATAGTGTTTTTGTGTGTTATAATTTTTGTTGCACATGAGTCCTTTGTGCAACAAAAGTCTACCTTCCATTTCCTATACACTTTTAGGTGCATTGAAATTAAATATGTTTCCCATATAGTAGTATACTAGTATCGCTAAGTCTCCTCATCTCTATATTCACACACACATACATGCTGCACTTTATCAATTTCAAAATTATGCATATGATAGGAAATCAAATACGTTTAATAAACTTGTAAAATTGATACAACTTGTGTCTTCACTATTAATCCAAAGAAACTAATCAAAACATAACAATGAAAAAGTTAGGGAGTTCTCAACTTATTATATGTTCATTTATTACAATTTTTTAAGATATAAACATAAAATCAAAACACTTTGAACTCAAGTATATAATTCTATAAATAGCACCATTTTCCTTCATATTAATCATCCATTCTTCCATATACTTAAGCTCAACTTAGAATAGTATTTTATTTATATTTTTTTAGCATTGTTTAGTCTCCAAAAGAGGAGCTAAACTTCCATTTCTTGGTTTTACACTTTTACTCTTGAAGCTTGTTGAATGTTAAAGTTGTGAGTTATTTTCTTACTTCTTCTCTTGAATACTCCGTATCAATTCTTCCCTTAATCTATCTCTATATTAATGTTGGGAAGTGTTGCTAAGATGACAATTAGTTAACATCTCGACATTAATTACTACTAGAAACGATCAATGGGCCGATGGTTAATCATTGATGGTTTCACGAGTAAGTAACTTCGGGTTATTAATGCACGGTCGTGGTTAATAATCTTAAGAGGAATTAATTGTGTTTGTTAAACTGAAACCGTTGTGTTGAGGTTATCAATCTCAATTGATTTCATCAATGAGTTAAGAAATTAAATGCTACTATCAAGTCGGTATATGGCGGTGTTCTATACCTGGCTAATAGTAGGGGCTATTAATGAACGGGCGTTAATAACTATCCTCGATGAATTGTAGATACTCCTCGATTGAGTATTCGTGAGGGGATAAGTTATAGATATAACAAGGATCAACAAACATATCAACTAGTGGAAAGTAGCAAAACCAAATCTTTTATCTCATTAATTAAAACCACATAAGTAGTTCAACTTGGTGTTTAACTATTCTTAAGTTCATCAACAATCTAAAACCCCCCATGTTACTAGTTTTATAAAAAAGAATTATTCCTTTCCCTGGATACGAACCTTACTTTGTTATACTACGTATAATCGTTGTATTGATATTTATTTTGAGTGCACACCACGACAAAGTGTTCGTCAAAGAGCCGACAGGGGCAACCCCCTCAAAAGAAGAATACTTGGACCAAGGGCAAAGACGAGCAAGCTTGAACCTCCAAAAAGAGGGAGGTCGGAGCCCAGTTCGAGGATGACGGAGAAGGGGAGGATTCCAGCTGGCTGAACACCCACACGTCAACCATATTTACGGTGGACCTGTGGGAGGAGATACCGCAGGGGATAGGAAGAAGTGGAGTCGTCAGTTGTTCATGGGCGAGATCAACCGCCTCTCTGCCGAGAAGAAGTAGAAGCGAGAATCTATCATCTTTACTGATGACGACTTCCCACCTTGTCCTCCCCCACACAATGATGCCCTGGTGGTAAAGATGGAAGTCATGGATGCAATACTCCATAAAGTTCTTCTAGGGGGGTCAGCTTGGTGACATCCCCGCCATCCCCACGAGTCCACAAGCTACTGGATTGTCTGCCAGATGCCTAGGTGTGTGATCTCTGACTGTTCGCCAACGGCTCTGAGAGGTCACGAGTACGCACAAAGTTGTTTCTAGCCATTTGTTTGTTGTGGAGTGTGTAACGTGCTACTACATGCGAGAGCTTTGTTTGGAACTTTTATATCATTTTCCCACAAACGACGTCAATGTTGAAGTTTATTCCTTCAACCCCAAAGGCTCAGCACTTCCCTTTGGGTTTCGAGTGGAGTAGTTTTAGTGGGTTATGAATATTAGGATTACACAAGCAAATAATGGACAAATAAAGAGTCTAGTAAGTGGGTCGTGTTTTATTAGTTCAATAATAAGAGTCTATCACAACACACTTCACTACAAGCCCGCTAGGCCGATCGTCTGTTTTGAGGTGGGAAGAGCGGGAATAATTGTTATTTGCTAGACTACAAAATTGTCAACCCATTACAATGAAATAAATATAATGCTACTATTTATACTACCAAGGGGTAGGTGATGTTGATGATGTGGGGGATTGTGAGTGGCTAGTTTCTGGACCACCAAATCTACCGCATTAAACGCGTTTCCCGCCAATATATATTTTGATTTCCCGCCAATGAGTTCGGACGAGCGTCCTCTCTTGAGCTTAGATTCCGGACACAAACGAGGACAAGGACGGGGCTCCGCTCGACCTAGGTCGGTTGTTCTCCCTGAGACCCTCTGGATCATCGCCTGGCTCCACTGGGCCAAGGGTGCTGACGTCGAGCGTCTTCGTCTGTAAGCCGAGCGTCCATCCGACATCCGTCGGACCGTTCCTAAATTGGGTCTTGATGGTTTTCTTGCTAAGGGATTAATGGGCCGCTCCCCTGTTGGACCTATTAACCCAACAAGTTCCATTGATTTGTTGATGCGTGTATGCATTCTTAAGTTGATGTTGGAGATGGTGATTTGATTCAGTAGTATTACAACACATCAACAAGTATGTATTACTTATTAACCAAAATGGAACTATCTTTTGTCGGTCGGTTATACTAATACATCGGTCGGTTTTCGGTCGATTATTTATTTGGAAATTTGTGATTGATTATTTGATTATCGATCGGTTATTTAATTGAACGACCGAACGCTCAAACTTACCTTTGATTTTTGTTGAGGGACTTGAGATGGAAATGGGGGGCTTTGAGGCTGTTCAACTTGATTGATTAGAATTATTCCATTATCGTTGATATAGCATGTCCCGTACAGTGGCGGAACCAGCCTTGGGATTTTGCAGGGGCACATATTAGGAAAGGGAAGGTCTTCGGCAAGGCAGGCGGCTTGCCCGGATCCTGAAATTTTGGTCTCCGGTAAGGCACGCGGCGGCAAGGGGAAGTGCAAAAGAGGCCGCGTTTACCGTCCAGGCCAGAAGAGGATGCAACACTGCGTTCTAGCTTGGAGCCTCGGAAGAGGTTACGTCCGCCGTCTAGGCCGTTGAAGCTTGTTGCGCAGCAGAGATCTCCGACAAGCGGCAAGGCGAGCGGATTTTTATTTTATTTTGTTTATATTTTGTTTTTTTTTCAAAGAAGGTTATCCTAATTGTTACAACATTTCCAAAATACAAAAGCTTCTAGTGGCTAGAAAACAATAATAAATGTTGGTATGCAATATGACTTTATTTTCCGTAAATGCTCACAACTAATAAAAAATTACTTTCTTAGTTCCGTTGAAAAGTTCATACTTTCCTTATTTGAATGTTCTCTTTAAAGGTTCATATTCCATATTAGAAAATAATTTACTCTCTTTAATTACATTTTCACTCACATTTTTCTTTCATATTCATTACATGTCAAGTTTCACAATTTCCCTCCCCCAACTTATCTCTCTTTACTTACTTTCACTTTATATGTTTAATTTTTCTAAATTTTCCTTTTCATCTCTTTTTTACTCATATTACTTTATTTAATAATTTGTCTAAAATATAGTGATATTTACCCATGGAAACCTTCCAATTGGACGGAAAGTTTGCACAGGTCTTGGATAGGAGGTTCATGATACTTTTCAGGTAACTACTTTTCATGGCTTTGTTGTTCTATCTGTTCTAGCTCTTCAGTATAGCAACATTCAATTCTAAATATAGTTGCAAATGTTTTTTTGACAGCTTTCTGGAACAATTATGTTTCTAATAATCCTAAACCTTATCCAAGTTATTTTTCTTTAACTTTTACTCCTCTTGGTGACTGAATATGCTTTCTGTAATCATTGACTTGAATTCATTGTTGTTTTGATATGCTTTCATAGATTTATTATTGGTGTATGTTGCACTGTTTGAACGGTATACACTATACACAAGTGATATTGTCTAAATACACTAAGATTAATTGAGTACTGATTTACATCAATTAAAGGAACAGGGATGATACTTATAGATTTATAATTGATGTACTTATAAGATGTGGTGTAAAGGAACTATTACCTGATCATCCACAGATGTGTTTGAACTAATTTAATAAATTGTTAAATTTATTTACTAATAATAAATTTATAAATGATACAGGGATGTGAATCTGGCCTGGCCTAGCAAGCAAATGTTTTTAAAAGAACTTGACTTGAGAAAGGGTCAGTTTTTATGGACACTTAGATGCGAGAGTTTCACCGGATGAAGAAGCCTATAGTAGCATTATTGATGGGATCTTTGTTGGTGAACTCATCAATTTGTCAAAAAAGATTGTTCACCTTACCAGGATCAACTAATTAATTTCATTGCTATTATATTGTAGTTCATCTTTTAGTTTGTTAATTAGTAACTACAGTTTACTCTACTTTAGTTCCTATTATATTGTAGTTCATCTTTCGATTATGTCAATCAAATTTTTTTAACTCTTCAAATTAATTTTATTATCTAAATGTAAATTGTCATAACCGTTAGTTTTTTATGGCATTGAAGTGAAAATATTACTTTGCAAAAATAATACTCCGTATTAATAATGCCATATTTTTGACACTTAATGTCATTTTATGACACTAACTCCCGACACATGGGCAAAAACAATGCTACTAATGCCATGTTTTTTTCTTATATAAAAATGCTATTTTTGCACATAGTGTCATTTGTATGACACTAAGTTCATAGATATGCCAATAATACTGCCCTTGCAAACCCAACATTTATAATGCCATAAAAATGTCTAAATGACATTGACATTCATATCCCCTGTTTAAAGCACTTTTCCGGAATTGGTGGTGACACTAGAAGATACGTAGTGCTTGAAGAGGAGCCAGCAGCGCGCACAGTGATTGGAAGCAATAACGGTGATTCGCGGTGGAGACATCTGTGGCGGTAGAGTGAAAATTGTGATGGCGACCGGAGACTAACGGCGGTGGCCACCAGCGTCCGCAGGCAAATGGGGGTGTAAACTGGTGAAGATCCCAAGTGATGGACTTCTGCTGCGACTTGTGGCTAATAATGGGCGTGAGGGATATTTTTTTGAATAGGGGCGTGAGGGATGTTATGCAGTTGTTTCACCTTATGTTTCTATTATATTGATATGGAGTATTAATTTATTGGGATCAGATTATTCATTAAGGGCACTTTGGTCAACTCATTGCTTTTTACTCCTATAGAATTACACGGACCGTTGAACTCCTAGATTTGCACTTTTGTTTTATTTTACTCCTAATCTGGGAATTAACTCAATTAATTACGCACAAAGTAGCTTAATTACCTTAATTATGTGGGCATGCTAGCTACCTCGTATTTCTTCACACTTTTTAAATCGTCAATCACCTCTTCGCCCTCTAATTTTCCTACCTTTAATTATACCTAGCTGAGTTTGCATGCATAAATATAAAAGTAATTGTAAAACATATATACCAAAATAATTGTAAACCTCTACTCTTTCTTAATACTATACGAAGTATAAGTAAACATTAAATTTTTACCCCTAATCTACTTAATTTCTCTATCTATCCCACAAAATTGTTCTCACTTACCATTTTGAGATGTCCCCCAAAAAATTCTCATTTTTCTTCTCGGAAAGTTTTGTGTGACTAACATTGATTTACATTTTTCTTACTCAACAACATTCATACATTTCAACTTTTTCTCACTTTCTCAATAAGTGTGCCAAGTCAAATCGGGAAGTGTTTTTTGGGACGGATGGAGCAGTATAGAGAGAATTACAATTTTAGTCCAGTAACTTTCAGTTGTGCTCGTTATAAGTCATGTAATTTTACTTGATTGTAGACTTGATCTTGTAACTAATAAATGCAATTTAAGGACTTTTCCATCGTGAAGTATACTTCAATTTCCGGAAGACAATTCGACGTCGGCGATATCTTTTCCGACAAATATACAGCCAAAAAGTGTGCTGTTAAATTCGATGGGAGATTCATTCAATTGCAAAAATTTATTAGTTACACGACCAAATCTGCAAATGAGTAAAGTTAGTGAACCGATGACGGATATAGCCAAAAGTTACAGGACTAAAAGTTACGAATATAGCACATTAATATAACTAATTGCTCCCTTGTTTCCTTTGGTAACCGGCTCGATTCGTTAGTGGCGGGGCAGTCCGGTGGTGGTGGTGGTGACAGGGGCAGCTATCGCCAAGCTCCGGCAAAAGCTGGAATGGTTGACAAATAATTCTCGAAATTTCCGGCGGCCATCGACAAATCGCTCAGCAGCGGCTCCTGCAACAATGGTGGCTGGCCCAAAGCCACCATATTTTTGAAAAATACTAACATTGCTCATTTTTTTGCATTTATTCCATGTTTTACTCTGATTCGGGAAATTATCTTTTGCTAATTTTCAAATTACAAATTAATTAATATGATATAAACCTCATAATCCAACCACATGCTTCTAGAATGCACAAATTTTGGGCTGGAACTTGCTTTTGAGGGAATCAAATATACTCCGTAATAAGGAGTACTACGTATATAGCCCTCTCTTTTACATACAAACTACCTTAGCCTAGAAAGGGATTTATTATGCATGCTAGCTACCTCCATCATATTTCTTCACACTTTGTAAATCGTCAATCAGGTCGTCATTATGCGCCCTCTTATTTACCTAACTTTAATTATCACTGCAAAAAAATTACGGATTTGACACAAATTTGACATGTATTTACCCATAATTTCGTGTCAAATAGCTATTGTCAAGCTGTTTTTTGTACGGATTTGGCATTTATGCCAAAATACCTGCCAATTTTGTTGAATCCTTATCAAAAATCCCTGCTAATCTTGTGTACATACGAAGAAGAAGTACAAAGAAGAATTTAATTTTCTCTCATATTACAGCAACTCATCCTCCTCTGGGACCACCTCCACGTCAAGAAAAGTTTTATGGAAAGACTTTACTTATGTATTATCTTTGCTTTGGTAGTACTTGTGTTTATTTTAGTTCGAACAGTTTGGCTTTGAATATTTGGATATTTGGAATGCTTTTGTTAGACAGTGCTTCGGTTGTGATCGTTTCAGGCTTAATGTTGTCCGTTTTATTTCTAGTGAGTCAGGTTGTTTTGTATGAGCCTATGAGGTGGCTTACTATAAGTCTATTCTTAGAGCTGACGATTAGATCTATAATTACTGTAATTACTGTCTGAAGGCCGTCTTATATGGTAAATTATACCGTACAATCGACTGTACAGTTGTCACCGTATAGTCGGGTATTTTTGAAATTAAATTCAACTCCAGACCTGAATCATATATAGTAACTGCGGACATGGTTGTTGGGGTGGAGAGCTTTCTTTCCAGGCAGCCATGGGTGGAACTTGGAAGCTCTGCAGAGAAGACCGATCGGATGTCCGTGCTCCTCGGGCTCAAGGATGATTGAGTGTTAGAGATTGTGACGTACAAGTTTCCTAAAAAAAATAAGCCTAGCAATCTGCGTACTGTAGTGTTTGTGGAATTAAACCGGTAGTCTTGGTTGAATTGGAATTGAGATTCTGGTCAATCCACTAAGAAATACGTAGTAGATCCAAATCTTTTGTATCCAAATCTAATTCCTTATCATTTTAAAAAGAAAAATGAGCATATAAGAATATAAGATGAATATTTGAGTACATTAAAATTTTCAAACGAATTTTGATTTTTCGATACTCATTTTGTAAATTATGTGTGCTCATTTGATACTGGTTTTGTGCTCATTTAAAATATTATATGATACATATTTCAAAAGTATCATACTACATTATATTAGAGTCACGTAAAGTTGATTTAGATACGGGAGCATATACAATGGTACTCAATTGCATGTTTATAATACTCAATAGTGGAGATTTGATGCTCAATGAAAATGGGTTGATGGTCAACTAAAAATACTTGTGATTTTCATTTCAATGCTCATTTTGTAGGTTGCGTTTGCTCAATTGGTACTTATTTTATGCCTCACTATGGTAAATTATGTATGCTCATTTGGTAGTGGTGTTATGCTCATTTTAAAATGTTATGACAATGCATATTCCAAAAGCACTATATTACATTAAGTTTACGTAGAAGTTGATCATAGATACGGGAGCACAAACTATATATGATACTCAATTTTATTTTTCTAATACTCAATAGAGGATGTTTGATGCTCAAAAAAAATATCTTAATGCTCAACTAAAAAACTTATAACTTTCATATTAATGCTCATTTTGTAAGTTACGTGTGCTCAATTGGTACTTCTATTATGCTCATTTTTAAAATGTCATAACAATGCATATTCCAAAAGTATCATATTACATTAGATTCGCATATTGAAATTCATAGAATTGGTTATAGATATAATTTAATGTGTTTTTATAAAAGAAAAATTAAGAAAAAGAAAGTGAATTACAATATATGAAATTGATATCACACTACTCATTATTCGACTCTTAATGCTCAGTAGAATACGTCTGATGCTCATTAAAAGTGTGTTAATGCTCATCTAATGAAAACCGAGATTTTCACTGAAATTACAAAAATGTCACCGTTTTTTAGTTGTGATATCAGCTTTCTTGTAATAACACAGTGCTCATTATTAGACGCTTAATACTCATTAAAAGTATATTAATGCTCATTTAGCAGAAACCGCGATTTTCACATTCATTACAAAAATGCCACCGAATTATTTTGCTATTTTTCCCTTGGGCCTGTTACTAGGTCAGCTGTACAGTGCTCAGCGTACAGCCGGATGTACCATATACGCACTTGTCTTATATGCTGTTTTGATATTAATATAAAACCTCTTTTATATTCAAACAAAAAAATTGTCGGGGTCCATCTTTATGTCACCGCAGCAAAAGAACTCCTACGAGTGTCTATATTGTACACCCGGATGTGTGTACATCCGGCTCAATTAAGGAAGACAGCCCAATAACCAGTACAGGCCATTTTTTTCGGTGGCATTTTTGTAATTTAAGCGAAAAATTACAGGTTATGGTAAATGAGCAATATTATACTTTTGGTGAGCATGTGACCTATTTTATTGAGTGTTAGGAGGCTAACAATAAGTATAACGATTTCTGTTTCATATCTTCAATTTTTTTTCTTTTTCTAGTTATTTTCTTTTATAAAAACTTATTAACTTATATCTATTATCTACTCCTATTAATTTAAATATGCAATTCTAATGTAATATGATACTTTTGAAATATGCATTAATATGACATTTAAAAAATGAGCATAACATCAGTACGAAATGAGCATTCGCAAATTACAAAGTGCACATTGATATGAAAATCATAAGGTTTGTTAGTTCAACATCACAACATTTTAACTGAGCATCAAACCTCCATTATTGAGATTAAAATTATGGTTTCTGGTGAATGAGCATTAATGAACTTTTAATGAACATCAGAACAATTTTGTTGAGTATTAGGAGTCTAATATTATGAATCGTGATCTCTGCTTCATAACTTCTAATTCACTTTCTTATTGTTATTTTTTCTTTTATAAAAAATCATTAAATTATATCTATAATCAACTCTTATGAATTTCAATATGTGAATCTAATGTAATATGATACTTTTGAAATATGCATTGATATGACATTTTAAAATGATCAAACATCACTATCAAATGAGCATACTTAACTTACAAAATGAGCATTGATATGAAAATCGCAAGCTTTGTTAGTTGATCATCAAAACATTTTATTTGAGTATCAAACTTCGTTTATTGTGTGTTTGAATCATGTACATGGTAGTTATGAAATATGCATTGATATGAAATTTTAAAATGAATATAGCATCAACATACCAAACATACAAAATGAGCATTGATGTGAAGATCGTAAGCTTTGTTAGATGGGCATCAACACATTTTCATTCAGCATCAAATTTACTCTATTGAGTATTAGAATCATTGTCTATGGTACTTTTGAGACACGCATTAATTAATGTGACATTTTAAAATGAGCACAACACCGGTATCGATTGAACACACATAACTACAAAATGAGTATCGAAAATTCAAAAACTCATTTCAAATCTCTAATGTTCATTTTTTATCCTTTTTATGTTCATTCCTTTTAATGATTTTAAGGTTCCAATAGGCGTAGAAAGCTGCCCAATCGGTGAATGACTTCTGCTTTCAAGCACTGTCGTCCCAAACGAATGGCTTCTACTTTTTACGCAGTCTCTGGACGACTCTGGCCAAGCAAGCACTTCAAGTGCTCAAGCCACTGTAGAAGAGAAGATTAGCTGATAGGGTGAAATGGTTGCCGGAATTCTTAAATCATTTAATCCTCTTGAACTACTTAATGAAAATCTAAATATCAGTAGCCGGTCGAAGCATAGCATCATCGTCCAGGGAGAAAATGGGATGATGAGAATAAGGTGAAATACCTGAATGTATAGTGAGGCCATCTCCAACAGTTAACATCATTTTTTACACTAAAATGGTGTAAACATCACATCAAACAGTATTTTATCTCCAACAGTTTACACCATTTTCATCACCAAAAAGGAATATTCTCTTTTTATTCTTTTTACTAACTTTTTACCATTCTTCTATTTAAGTATCTAACTATCATATATTTATACATTAGCCCCTCATTTAATATTTTGACATTTAACACATTATTTCACACATACAAACTATAATACATCATTTTAATATGTATTTTCACGCATTTCACTAATTAAAATACAATAATCAATATTTCACGATTAAAAGCTAAAACCACATAAAATTAAATATTACAATAATATTATAATAATTTGTACGTCATTAATAAAGTGCTACTTAAACCTAAAGCAATAGATTAAATAAACATTCTTAGTTTAGTTGTCGGAATTTGAGTATTGTTCCCACAAATGATCAATTAAAGCATTGCGGAGCTCAATATGAGCGTCTTTGTCGTGAATTTGGTTATGTCGGCTAAGAAATTGAGTGAAATGTGCCACCTCATCAACTGCCACTTCAACATCTGGAACTGGTGTATCTCTCACATCTTGAACCGGTGCACGTATATCACATCTTAATTGTAATGGGGTTATTAATTGTAATTTTAATTATGCTATTTCTTTAAGTACCATTTGTATTCTGTTGTAATGTTGTTTGGATTTGAAACTTTATTTATAATATTGTGTGATTTAAATTTTATTATATTTTTTTATATCAAATTAATAATTTTAATTTGTTGTTCTATAAGGATGTTTTTACTTGGATTGTAATTTGTCTCGGGATCAGATCAGACCTGATTAGACCACACTTGGGCAGTTATAAAAATACAAAGAAATCAAACCAGACCACATCATTTCAGATCAGACCAGATCAAATCAGACCAGACCAGACCAGACCAGAGCGGACAAACCAATTTCAGTCCAAGTAAAACATCCTAATTTGTTGTTTTAAAAATGGGTCAAAACTATAATAATTAAAAGTTGAAGGTCACATTTAAAAGGAAAATAAATTAAAAAAGGTGGATGGTGTTGAGAATGGTGTACGCCATATATGGCGTGAAGCCATCTCCTCTCCACCAAAATGGTGTGATGGTGTGGAGAATGGTGTGATTGTTGGAGAGGATTTTTGGCAAATACACCAAAATGGTGTGTGATTTGGTGGTCTCTTGGAGATGGCCTGAGCACTGTACATCCGGTGTGTGATATAATTTACCAACTCCTACTAGGGTATGGGATTTTTCATATCCGGTGTGTGATATAATTTACCAACTCCTACTAGGGTATGGGACTCTCCCTAGCGTCGCCCTCCCCTATTGCCCTTGAAATTCTTACATATTACAAAAATACCTGAATGTATAGTGAGCACTGTACATCCGGTGTGTGATATAATTTACCAACTCCTACTAGGGTATGGGATTTTTCATATTCAAATTTCTTTATAGTGAAATAGCAATAATCATATGTAACACATCGTTCCTGATTTCATGTGTGATTGTGATTTCACATGTCTATTAATCGGTTAGGTACTTAAGTTGCACCGTTAATAATTTAGTTTAATTTCCCTAATCGATCAAGTGTTTCTTTATTTAGAGTCAGGTTTGATTTTAATTTGTTTTCTTCTTTTAAGGATCCAGAGAAGAATCAAAGGAATATACGTGAGAGTGTTGTCGGAGAATTGTAATCTTCCGTGCCATTAGGGAGCAGCTTCGTTTTACGTTGCAGTACTATGGAGAATTATAATTTACTGCTCCTTATATTGTTTTAGAGCCATTTGGTAGCACGAAATTCGGCTAATTTGGCTGATTCTGTTGAAATTTATAAAGTTCTGGGGCTGCATTGGTTGATTCTGCTGATTTAAGAAAAAAAAATTAAAATATATTTTATTAATAGAATAAAGGAAAACTTATAATAAAAATAGCTAAAATGATCGTCTGCAGTAACTTCAGCCAATACATCCAGAAAAGTATCTTCAATTTTACTTTTTCTTCTTATTACACAATTCAGCGCGCGAAAATCAAAATTACGTGTTTGGTAATAAAGTAATAATGATTTTGAGCCACACAAACTTTATAAAATAAGGTATGTGACAATTAAATAAGGACATTCCAATATGATAAAACGGGACATTTAAAAGGGGACGGAGTACATACTAAATTCCATGTAGACACCAAATTGGGCCGTGATATTTGTGCATTGGAGGCTCCTTTGGTAGTTTAATATCTAGTCAATACACTTTCTTTTATGAGACTAGAGGGCAGACCGGCAGAGGCTACTCCATTGGTGATACTCTTAGCCCCGGAGTGTTTGGTCACAAATGCTATTTGGTCATATGACTCATATCTGCCCATGCCCAGAAGGGGTGCCTTTTCCCTTCAGCTACTGTTGATGTCACAAAGTGAAAGTATCTATTTTTTAATAGTGTCCACTATGATGAACCATACAACCACAAAAAATTGTAATCACCTATTTCATTCTCTCCAAAACTCCACCCTAATCGATTTCTTGCAAGCACTGCAAATCTCCTTCCGCCCATGCCCAGAAGGGGTGCCTTTTCCCTTCAGCTACTGTTGATGTCACAAAGGGAAAGTATCTATTTTTTAACAGTGTCCACTATGATGAACCTACAACCACAAAAAATTGTAATCACCTATTTCATTATCTCCAAAACTCCACCCTAATCGATTTCTTGCAAGCAGTGCAAATCTCCTTCCGCTACATAGTCTCAATTGCCTCGCATAATCTTTCAATAAGACTCACACATAGGGCCGTTTTTGGACAGGTTCATTAGGTTCATTGGAATAGGGCCCACCAAAATTGAGGGCCCCAATCTTTTTTAATTTTAGTATTAGTATATACGGAGTAGTAATGTTTTATAATTTTAATATATTATAATACTCTGTACTAATAATTATTATTCCGCAAAAGCAAAACCCAAACGGCCAGAACCTGCGACTCCTCACGCGGACACGCCTCTCAAGCAGCGCTGCCAACCCTATCTCAAAATTAAAAAAGAAAAATCCTCGTGCAACACATCGTCTTCCTCAAAAGTCCCGAACGCTAAAAACACTCCTCACAACTCCTCGGCTCCTCGCATTCCTGAAACTTCACCTTCTCGGCTCTGGCATCCCAGTTCTCGATGTCTCGCAAGTCCACCAATCGCTACTCTGAACTCGCAACTCGGAACTCTGTCTGGAGGCTGTTCTTGCCCGTGCTTCGCGCCTCCACCAATCCGGCAGTCCGCCTAGTACGCAGGTAATTAACAATTATTCTTATCTGATTGATTTCTGATAAATTGTAAAATTGATAATACGAAATTCTCAAATTCTAAATGTCTGTGCGGTAGTGGAGTAGTGCCTAACTGCCTATTGCAGTATTGCCTAAGTGTGTAAGTGGCTTTAGTATTTTTTTTGGTGATTATTTACTTTTTAGTTAATAGTTATGATTTCAAATATTTAATTATTTATTAATTTATGAAATTTGATTTGAGAATTTTAGGTGTTTAGTTTTTTATTGTTGACTAAAGTCTTCAAATTTGCACTTTTTTCAGGTTGGGTGATTTCATCTATTAATTTGTCATTTAAAGCTTTATAGCCGGATCATTGATATTGATACTATACAAACGATCAAATTGTGCTTGTACTCAGGTGATATTGTTCTTGTTTGCACATACGAGTGGTCTGTTAATTGCATTAACAGGGACCTCTTACATATATAAGACTGATTAATGCAACCTTTAATGAGTGAAGGACATTTTCCTACTGATTTTGACTTTGCTTTGCTTCAATCTTTTTTTATTCAGAAAAGGCGAAGGATGTTTCAACGGTTGGATTATAGGTGCTTCAATTTTGATTTATTTTGCCTTCTTTAATAATGAGATGACTAATATCAATGGCTCAGGTACTGCGGTTTTGATTCATGCATGTTTTCTTCTTTTTGCAAACCTAACTACTATTTATTCAGGAGTTAGAAAGGGGGTGAGAATGAAGGTGGACTAGAGGTGGCGCTCCTTGTTTTGAAAAAATGTTCTACGTGATTAGATCTGCATCGAGTACGTGATTGTTTATGTCCTCAATTTTAGTTCTTAATTGTGTTAGTTTTCACATCAGTTTTTATATTAATTTCAGGATGTGTCTATTATATTTGGGAGTTACTTCTCTGTTGATTTGATTTGGATTCTGCGTGGCCAAGTAAAGAATAAAAAAAAACTCTCCTGTGATGACTATCTATCATTCGCTTGCCCCAACTAAGTAGTTAAGATAGTTACTCTGTTTATTTTTGTTAGCAGGTAAATCAAAAACAAATTTGACTTATGGGACCAATTTATTTCGATTAAATATGTGATATGAAACAGATTTGTATCTTTATATGGGTGATTTATTGAGCACGCATAGTGTCTACTATAATTTGGCAAAATAGTTGAAATATACTATGTATTTCCCTTATGATTCATGTTTTTTGTTCACGAGATCTTGATATTATGACTCCTCATCTGCTTCCTTTGTTAACAAGAGTTATTAATCATCATTGTCAAACCAATATCAACTAATCTGTTTTTTGTTTCCTAGCGTTGGGCACGGATATCGCGCAACGCGCGTTACCGCGCTAGTAATAAACATAAAGCACAACTAGCAGTGGCTTTTGTGCACACATGCTGATCTTAAATTATACTACGTAGTATCTAATATAAAAGCATTCAATATCAAAGTTCATACTCCGTATCAAAGTTTATACTATGTATTAGGGGTGGACCGGTTCCGGTTCGAGCCCGGTTCGGGCCTGGGCCCGGCCGGACCTCGGTTCAGAAAAATAGGGGCCCGAGCCCGAACCGGTGGTGGGCGGTTCCGGGTCCGGTTCCGGGCCAGACCGGGCCGGGCCGGGCCGGGCCACCCGGATTTTTAATTTTTTTTTCTTCTTCTCTTATTTAACCCCCTACCCCTCCCTCTCCACCCCAAACCACCCCAAACCACCTCAAATGGCCCAAAATACCTAATCCAACCCAAAACTTAAAAACAATTCCAAAAAAAAAAAAAAAAATCCGTCCCGAACCGGGCCCGGGCCGGCCGGGCCGGTTCACTAAACTGGAGGCCCGGGCCCGGACCGCTTTACCACCGGGCCGGGAGGCCCGAACCGGGAACGAACCGGTTCACCGGGCCGGGCCGGGCCCGCACAGTAGCGGGCCGGTCCGGTTCCGGGCCGGTTGGCCCGGCCCGAGTCCATCCCTACTCTGTATGTTATTTATGTTCCGTTTCAATTTATGATTACTGTGTATTACTTACCCTAAAATAGTCAACTAACACTTTTTAAACAACTATTGTAAGTAGAATAAACTTTGATTATATACATATTTGTATTTTCAATTCTATAAATTTACAGCTGTTTACCCATTTTGTGTATTTTCCTTTTCTTTCTCTTTATTGAAGCTTATATCATACTAACTTTGAGCAAGATTATAGTCGATCACTACAATTATCAAGTCACATTTTTGTCCATCAATTTTCGAAGAATAATATTAGTAACTTTTTTTTACCGCATATTGTAATTAGTAAGTTTTCTATAACAATATCTCCACATCCTAGCTTTTAATATCCTCATTTAATATGCTTCACCGAGTCATTTTTAATTCCCCCCACTACCCTCAATTCTCTTCTTTTCTCTTCTTTTCTCTTCCATTCAATTAATTATTTTTCTTAATACATTATATTTCCTATTTTCATTAACTATAAGATAAAATTTTATACACTATACATTATTCTACTATTTCTTTTTAAATACCATGAAGATACTTATGTAATCCTTAATAAAGAGCGGAAAGAGTAATAAATTATACTCCAGCTCCATAATTGTGAAAATAAAATATTAAAGGATCTATTTCAACAATTTTAACAAAAAATAGGGAAATTTACCTAAATATGACTAAAACATGCATGGGTTCCTAACATATGACTAGCAAATTTAAACATGATTCTATAAGAATAAGAATTGAATTCAAGAGAGAAAATATAAGATCAAAATGTATATCATGCATATAAAACCCATTAATTTAGAAATAAAGATCTATCTAATCATATTTTAAGAATGACCACATCTTTTGGTCATATTCCAAATTATTTTCTCAAAATATATATATAACTAAGGCGCACTACTTTGAGGCCCATTTTGAAAACTTAATACAGTCAACCTTCCATTAGGTTTATGCAGAGCGAGTGCTCTTCTCATCAGGCCGGCCTGACGGGCTGCCCCGTCCGGCCGAGCCCGTTTGAGCACCTTCCCGGTGGAATTTTTTGATGAAATTTTTTGAGCATGTTCCTCATCAAGTCTAGTTTGTCCATACCAAATTTCAGCTCAAAATTCGATCGGGAAGGTCGTCAAATGATTTTTGCAAGTTAACTGGTCCGGAATATGTATTTTCCGGACCAGTTAACTTGCAAAAATCATTTGACAACCTTCCCGATCGAATTTTGAGCTGAAATTTGGTATGGACAAACTAGACTTGATGAGGAACATGCTAAAAAAATTTCATCAAAAAATTCCACCGGGAAGGTGTCCAAACGGGCTCGGCCGGACGGGGCAGCCCGTCAGGCCGGCCTGATGAGATGATTTCTCTATGCAGAGCCCCAGAGGCCACTCCCATATTTGGAAATTGGTGTGTGGTTATTAGTTTATTACTCCATTCGTTCCCTAACTTTGTCTCGTTTCACTTTTTTCGTCCGTTCAATAAGTTTGTCTCATATCATATGTAGTACGGAGTATTTAATAATATTTGAGTGACTACTATTCATTCTCACTTTATTTACACTATATCAATTTATTACTAACCACACAATTCCATTTTTTTTAAATACCACGTCACACCTCTTTGTCTCAAATTTAGGGGGATGGAGATAGTATTTTATAACAAGTTTAGCTGGCAAGAAAAATAACAAAGTGAAAATTGTGTCATTAAGATTTATATAAATGAGAAAAACTTAATTACAATGACAACAAATTATTTGATTAAAGAAAAGTAACCATGTTTTTGGAACAACGTAACCAAAATCAAAAAGGGAAAATGCTAAAGTAATAAGGGACGGATCAAATATTAATTATTTATTGATATAATTTGAAAAGAAACGTTTGGGGTGAGAATTATTTTGTTATTATACATCTATACTCTGTATAGTATCAAACGAGCATTGGAACCGGGGCCTCTAAATCTATGTGATTGCACATACCATATCACACGGCGCGATCTCAGCACATATTATACCTCAACCTTCACCTGGCTCACGCATATTTGGCACATCCCTAAGAGTTGGGGTGGCACATCCCATCCAATTACGGACCAAGTAAAATAATCACCACTCATATGCATAAAATGCAACACGCCTGTGCATATTCTACACCATCTCCGAGCATAGAGATGACAACCCAAATGTAGTGAAAATAGTTATTTGATTCAAGTAATGAGACGTGAGCAAGTTATACCCTGGTCGTCGCCCCACCTACCGAAGCACCCACATCCTAGGATAGTTTGGAAAAACACAATATTATTCAAGATTAAGGTTTATCTTTTTTCTTCATTGGGTATATAGCAAGGGGACCCACTCTCAATTTATGGTGTGGTCGTGCGTTTGTAAAAAGTGCATGTGTATCAATGTATGTGTTCGCGCACACAAAGAAACAACTCAACCAACCGCAGCATTCTCAATAGTCTCTATGCATTCTATTACTGACGCGTTCTTGGACATGGCTGCCATCAAGTCTTCATGAACCCCTGTATTATTCTTAATCAGTGAGCCCGCAAATAGAACCTGCAACATATAGCCTTCCCCAAATTAACCACTTGAAAAACGTCCTTCAACTAAAATGACAAAATGTACAAAAGCAAAAGCTAAATATTTCTAATGCAAATTTAACACAAGCATTACTGCCCATCTAGTCAGATTTTGTTGTTGCTCTTTGTTAAGTGTCGGCTTGCTCCTGTTTATAAGCCTCTGTCAGACACAAAAAGAAAGACAACAATTTCAGATTGGAAAAAAGAACACACACAAAACATTCGAGACATAGGCTGATGCAAGAGGTGATGTGAGAGGTATGAGACACATAATTCAACAAGTCTCTTTGACCAAAATGAGACAGGATGACTTCATAGGCAGATCATGTGCTAAATATACCTTAAACAGGCTACCCTAAATGATGGATGTTAAACAAAAAATATAACCACAATGAATATAGCACTAATACCATATTAAGACTATTCATCTGAAAAGGTCAACATTATTGTTTAACATTAAGAGTTAGGGTTCCATGGTAATTGAGGAGCTGTGGACCAAATACTACAACAAAGACATGGAGAAATAAAGACAATAGACCTGAAGAGTGAAGAGATCTGCTGATTGCCCCAGCACACTATTGTACTTTAGACCTTCTGCAGCCAAGCCGGCCATTGCTACAACTGCTAGCCTGGGAATTTCCATTACCATTCTCCCTCAATAATACATTTCAGATATGATGGATTCATATTGTTATAGCATTCAATTTAATAGAAAATCCATCAAGATAATTACTTTAATGCTGAGTAAAAAACAAAATGACATAAAAAAGGAACTCAAGGACTGAGATTAGGGTTGTAAACGATTCATACATATTGATTCGATTGGCGATTCTAACTCAAAATATTCAGATACAAATCCAAATATGAACATATATTTGATTTGATGTACTTTTAAATACAAATATGAATATATGTGTATTGAATTCAAATATTGAGATATTCGCATATCAAATTTTATCTATCAACATTAGGAAAAGCCACACTTTTAGTCCCTCATTTAATTCTCATATAGGAATATAATCAATGTCTTTTAATTTTTGCAAATATCATAGCTTAAATATAGTCTGTGCCGTTATTTATGTAGAAACTAATTGTGCAGTTGAGGACAATATTCATAACATGTTGCACACTAAAGGATGAAATTTGAAAAAATGTTGTCCGTTACATTATTAAGGGAAGAGATACCAACTAAATTTACAATCTATTCCATAATCCGAAAAATTCGATATAAAATAATACTTCCATATGCGTAATAAATGAGGTAATAAGCCCCCCTAAGCATTATTATATGTACAAATGCTATACAATTTCATTATATAAACACAAACGCAAAATTATATATATGAACTTTATCCGTTTAAAAAATAGTGAAGGCTTATTATTGTCCGAAAAAGTTAAATACAGACAATGAAGTCAAGTGTTTTACTAAGGTTCATGAATTCTTAGTGTCGAATCAAGCTAAATAGGTTAATTTAGTTGAACAAAAATTATATTCTAATGTTACTAAAATTAAAATTGTGTCGTTTGACGAAATATGATAGTTTTTGGTGAATATGTTAATTACTCTGTACAAAATTTAATATTTGGAAGTATAACCTAATTTTTCGAGAGAGAAAAGTAATGTAGCATTTCCCTCTTCAACCTAGTCCAACATAATTTTCGAAATCCGCCCGTTGGCGAGATAAGATCATGGACTAAACCTGAAAATAAATTAGATTCAATCATTTAGTGTTGTTTGACAAAGTGTGCTATGATCTAGTTAGTGACCCAACTCAATCATCAATTATATCACAATATCTTGATGTCAACTAGTTAGATTCAAAATTGTCTGTCAGTGTCAGTGATGTCTTAATAAGACCTTCAGTTGAATTAATTAATACTCAATAGGTCGAATTCAATCTTTAGTAAGGTTTGGCTGAAATGTCTTATGCTCAAGTACAATGACGCAATCCAATTCTGAATTCTCTTACGGACGCAACCCATTTTTTATGGCAGTTAGTGTCAGTATTTTACAAAAAACAAAAAACCTACAAAGGCAATGAGTTACACAGCGAGAAACAAACATAAAAAATAAAAGAGATACTTTGAGTAATGAGTTGGGCACTTGGGCACCTGTCTAATTCTTTTGAATCAAGTTGTCCACTATATATCAGCTTTTCCAGCCTCTCATCAATGAGATTGACATGCTCTTTCCCAATATCAAGCGAGTAGCCAAGGATGGGAATGCCAATTAAGTATGCCACTGAAATTCAATGTCACACGATCCTTGTCACATTGATGGGTATGCAGTGGCAACTGGCAAGTATAACTCGAGTTAAGTAGCGCAACAGTGAGACAGAATGAATAGTATTGAGATATTGGTCCAATAAAACCAGTGAAGCCCAAATCCATTAAGGTAAAAAGACCACTCCGCTACTTTGACTTTTATAGTTAAGGGATGAAGGGAGGATTGTATTTAGAGGGAAAAAACTGAACATGAAAACAGAAATGATGCTAAAAATGCAAAAACTGGCACCAACAGTTCACAGTCTTGTTATGCAACTTCAGATATCATAATAGGTATTAGCCTTATTCTAAAGATGATACATCACCTAAGAAGTGAGCTGCTTCATGACTAGTGATCCTATCCTTGTAGTCAGGGAAAAATGAGGAAAACCCATCAATGGCTGCCTGGAGAAGCCTACACCATGATTTAAAAATAACAAAGTCTACGTTTTTAGTATTAGATTACAAACATGAACCTTTTTAATTTATTTATTTTTTGAACAGGGTAGTACGTTTTATATTTTTAACTTACCCGGGGGAAACGCTTCCAACAGCCAAAACAATCAGGGAAATGCTCCCGACCAAATAGGGTACAAAAAAACCCCAATCCTGGAAACATAAATAGTTGACCAAACTATGTCAAGTATAAACGACTAGCTTAAAATCACCAAAAATTCAAAGTTTTGAGCTCAATAACATTAGAAATTTCCATGTGTTAACAGTCCTATTCTCATTAACACTTTAACTTTATTGCATTCTGATTAACTACAGTGCATTATAAATATTAGAGTTATCGAATAATCTAAAGCATATTTCACTCTAGACGTCATATCCATTAAGGCTTTCATATATATTTGAAGTTTTATAAATAAAAAGAAATATGGACTCAAGGAAAAGAAAGAGATGTTTTTGGAGATAGTAGAGTAGAGGTTACCCCAGGGAGTTGACCAGCAAGAACACCCAAAAACCCTGTAGTTCCTACCACTGTGAAGAGAAATGCAGCCTGCATCAGTCAGAAATCAATCTCATAACACACGAAAGAAAATGATCACCACACACAGATGCAATATGTCATCAAAGGAAAGTATCTTCATAAGGGAAGTGTGTCACTTTCGGCACTCCGAGTATAACTTTAGGACACTCCGAGTATAACTTTAGGACACGTTCGCCTGAACTTATTTAAGTTCAAAGCCCAAGCTGACTTATGTAGAGTTGCAGACAAAAGTAGAGCATTTTAACATAGTAAAATAATATCATTTCACGTTTTTAGCAAAAAACAATACCATTTTTACTGTTTACAGCAACAAGCCATTCATTGTCTCATTAATGGAACAATATAAAAGCATTGCTTCGAAATTGCAAATTAACTCGAGTGGAGGAATGAAATGGGTATGAAACTGATAGTCAAGGACTAGTTGAGGTTGATTTTGAAACTGATAATGAGCCCACCCTGCAACTAGCTGAAATATGCAAACACAAGTTTTATTGCAACATACATCATTTCGAACACTTGGAATTGCAAGATTCTCAGCATTTTTCATCCCCAGTGATGTGAGCTCTCGAACATATGTCTGCAATAGAAATTCTAATGAATAAATCCAAGTGCACGTTGAAATTACACAGTATTAATAATGTCCTTCTACAACTTTTGTATTCTAATGTTTATAAAAATGTCCAAGGCAGCACAGAGTTCACTGACCGTGCGGCGAGAAACATATGGCTGAGAGCTCCATCTTTTAGCCCAACCGACTTTGCCCAGTTCATCAAGTGCCTCCTCCACAGCTTGACTATCTTTCTGCTTCACACAAACGTGATAAAAAGATTACAAGAAAAAACAAATAACAAGACTATGGATTGTGAACTTTAAAAAACTCTTGGAGTCTTGGACTATAACTGAATGGGCTTCAGATGTTTTACGGGAAAGCCTATAAAAATCGCACACTTTTAGGTAAAAGGCGAAGAACAGTTAGCTATGTGTCGGCTATATGCTTTAAAAATGTGCTCACCGTCCCCATCATATAAGCACTGGGCTCTCAATTCAGTAATCACTCCGTTTTAAACCGGCGTGAAACTGGGGGATTCGACTTTTCTAAGCAGAACACAACAAAAGCTGTTAATAATAATGGGAACAGCGAATGGAGAGAGAAAGGTGGCACGCACCTTTGACAGGGCAGACACCAGAGGATTCAAGTCGACATCTCCCGGAGCTGAGGATGTGGAGAGTGTGATGATCCTGCGCCTGCGATTTATGGGATTCGGAATTGAACTACTTCGAGTGAAACGTAGTGTGTTGTAGTATTGGGTGGCCAGAGGAGAAAGATCACATGGAAAACGATGACAGATTGTGGGCATCTCCTCCGAGTGTTTCTTCTTCCTCTAAACTTGTGAAGGAGATGTGTACTGGTTTACAGACTGCGCGCGCAACAGTTGCAGTGGTATCACGTGGCGCTGCTACCATATGCCACCTCATTTAAGATAATGTTTCCAGAAATTGTAGAAAGTGTTTCTTCAACAAAAAAAATGTACTCTGACCCCGTTTAGTAACCCTTTTTTCGTTTTATCAGGTATCACCCAGCTTTTTCACCAAACACATAACTTTTTATTTCGCGTGCTGAATTTTGTAATAAGCAGAAAAAGTAAGGTTGGAGTTACTTTTTTGTCTGTATTGACTGAAGTTACTGTAGAGGATCATTTTAACTATTTTTTCATATAATTTGTTATTTAATTTATTAATAACAAATATTTTAAATATAATTTTTTCATGAATCAGCAGAATCAGCCAATACAGCCACTTCAACCAGAATTTCATAAATTTCAGCAGAATCAGCCAATTTTAGTGTTACCAAACGAACTCTAAATCTTTATAGTCTATACTCCCGTACTACATATTCATTCATTCAATTCTTTTTTGCAGCCTTCAACATATTTTTTTAATTAAATGCGTAAAATCTTGCATTTTTTATTACACAGATAATCCTATTTTACCAATAATTATGATTTGAAAATTCAAACATTCTAATGTGAAAATTAATGAATTCGGAGTTTTTTTGTTGCTTCAGATCTTTTTTTTTTGAAAAAAGTAACTCAAAAATATAGACATAAATATTTTAACCATGGAACTATTACTACGTATAATTTAGCGCTTGGATTTACTTCAGAAAAAACGGAATCTAAAAAAATATGTAACTCATCAAACTTTATTTTATATATATATATATATATATATATATATATATATATTGTTTTATATATATACAATACAACAACAACATTGTTGTTGTTTGTTGTTGTATAATATATATATATATATATATATATATATATATATATATATATATATATATATATATATATATATATATATATACACACACACGCACAATATTGGCAAATCAATATACTCACAATTCATAATTGACATATCAACATAATTGAGAAGAAAGTATTAATTGTCATTAATTAATGGGATGCTGTTTAGATCCGATTCTTAAAACTGATTTTACTCTTTCAGAGAACAAAAGTATAAGTTGGAGTGTTTGGGTGAAAATGTAGAAGTACTTATGGTGCTCTAATTACTCTTAGAAGCAGTTTTTTAGAAGCTGGGGGTCAGCTTCTGAAAATTGATTGTGATTCTACTTCTGCTTATTCTTTAAAGCAGAAGTACAATCAATTCCAAATACCCCTAAAAATAGAACATACAAATAATCTCAAAATATTAAAGATCCAATGTTGAGAAGCTCTCACAATTCGTGCTAGGCGCTCTCTCTAAGCTCTCTCCTACAAAACGGAAGAATTATGGCCGAAAAGGACTCTTAAAGCCCACACACGGTTTGTGTGGCGTTTGTGTGTCCGGAACAAAATTGCGAAAAATTGCTCCAGTAGCCTCTGCGTGATTTCTTCTTAGGCGCACGACGCGCGTTAAACTATGTTTTCTATGGACAAAAGTATGCTTTCTTCACAAAAGTTTCAGCTAATGAAAACATTTACCCACCATAACTTGCAAAACTGGGATTGGATCATCCAACCAAACGATATGGACAAAATGATGGAAGGTCGCATCCTGAAATCCAAACAACAACTATCTGACTTCCTCGTCTGTTTTCACTTTGATCCTCTCACATTCCCGTCATGGTGCCTTCATATGATTTGTATCTCTTTAAGTTATCTTATATATGAAACTTGAATCGTGTCATTTTTTGTTTTTACGAAAACGGTATGCTTGAATGATTGACAGAACGTCACCCCGATCACCGTTTTCAAGTTATATGACCATGTATTCGTCCCCGTTCGATCTTGTACTTGATTCTTGAGCTCCGTTGACTTCAAAATTACTCCTTTAATGACTATGGACCTTCATACTTCTCACTGACTCTCAAAAGTGTATCAATTCGTCTTTGTAAGGAATAAACTGTATTTAGATTTTGATGACGCTAGCGTATTAGGATGTTAGAGTACCCCTTTAGAAAATTGTGTTATAAATTTTCTATTGTAAGTATTTAGAGTATTCGACGGAGCAGAACTGCCAAGGTCTTCTGTCTTGCTATTCGAACCAGAAATGCTCAGAGACTAATGAAGACTCAGTGTTCTACAGAATAGCTCCCAGAACTTCTAGGCCTTGGACAAATCTACCTAAGTCGTTAATCTAGCGGGAAATTCCCTAACGATTAGGAGCCTCCCAACAGAAGCACTACTGCTCAACGCATTAAATGCACGTTTAATGCGCTCCACTCGTTGAGATATTTAAAGAGCATGATTGACTGAAGAATACAGGCGAATATTATTTAATACTCCCCAAAATAGTAAGTTGACTACTTTGCGGGAACCAACCGGTCAAATCAACTGTTGATGCATTTAATGAAGATGTTCTTTACACTCTAACGGGAAGACATCTTTCAGTATATAAGATACACCTCGAAGGACTGGAAAGATAACTTTATCTTTTGAAATCAAGCGAGCAAAAATTCCCTTGCGAGCTCATCCTCCATATCCATCACAATAGATCAAGCAAATATTCATATCCTTCAATCCAACTCAAAAAGAAAGTTCCCTCCAGTACTTCAACAACTTCGGAAGCATCACTTTTCCATCTATCACGGAGAATGTTGGAGAAAATCTTTAAATCTTTCAAAGAAATCTTCTTATTTAAGGACACCTGAAAGTAACTGGAGTGAAGTGGTGATATTTCAAGGAAACTCAATGAAAAAGGCCAGTCATCATAAAACTAGGAAGAGCATCCCGGGTGACAAGAACTTGACCTACTATGTGAGACATATCCTTTGACTCACAAGAATTTAAAAAATCAGAACAGTCTATTCACCCCCCCCCCCCCCCCCCTCTAGACTGTTTCTTGTACAAGCGGGACCAACAATCTTGGATAATTCTCCAACGCCGGTGCCAGACTTAATTTCCTGATTTTAAGAACACCAAATGCAAACCAAAACCCGGTGAATTTTGACTTGAGCTAATTTGACACTTTGTGACACATTTAAGTTATGAAGACTAATAAAAACCAATCCCAATACACAAGAAATGCATGTCAAAATATGAACTTATCAACTCTCCCACACTTAAGTCTTTGTTTGTTCTCAGGCAAACTGAACATTGGGTCTTACGATAATCATCGCATGACATCAAACAACATCAAGGCCACAGGTAGTTAAACATATATTTACATAAAAGACAAACTTTAACTCAAGTGAATGCTTCCCTAAACTATTTCTTTGTGCACTGGTTATAAATATTCACAAAAATTAATCAAAACATCTTTAAAGTCAACGCAACACACACAAATACTTTTGCCTCTGATATGAAGGACTTGTGGAGGTGGAGGTGAATGGTGAACATGGTCCTTTCTTTGAGAGATTGGAACAACCTGACAACGGCTTAATGTTTTTCAGAGGTTTCGGGCTATTCTTAGGAGAGAGAAAATCCAGCGAGACACTTAAAAGGGACTATCACCTATCTCTATGCAAGAAGTAGACATGGTGTACAACTAAGCTAAACCTAATCGTCGTTGCACATTGGCGCTTTGACGTATACTTGAAGGGCTAATGTTAGTCGATCCCAGTTATATCTTTAGCTATCTTCCTCTTGAATAATCAATCGAGGAGTATATCCAATTCATCAAGGGTAATTATTCATGATGAGACCATTCATTAACAACTCTTATTATTAGCCAAATATAGAACACCGTCATATATCGACTTAATAGCCGTCATATATCGACTTAATAGTAGCATTTAAACTTTTTAACTCCTTGATGAAATCAATTGAGATTGATGACCTCAACACAAAGGTTTTGGTTTAACTAACACAATTAATTCCTCTTAAGGTTATTAAACACGATCGTGCATTAATAACCCGAAGTTACTTACTTTCGAAACCATCGATAATTAACCATCGATTCATTGATCGTTTCTAGTAATAATTAATGTTGAAGCATTAACTAATCATCATTTAGTAACACCCCAACATTAATATATAAATAAGATTAAGGGAAGAATTAATATTCAAGAGAAAATGTCAAGAAAACAACTCACAACTTTAACATTCAACAAACTTCAAGAGCAAAACCAAAAAATGAAAGTTTAGGTCCTCATTTGGAGACTAAACAATGCTAGAAAAATATAAGAAATTATTATTCTAAGTAGAGCTTAAGTGTATGGAAGAATGAGTGATAATTGTGAAGAAAAAGTGTGCTATTTATAGGTGTTTTGAACACCTCGGGCCGGATACCCGACCGGGTATAGGTACATACCCTTTGAAAACATTGTCATTGCTCCTCCTTATAATGACCAACTTCCGGTTGAGTGTAGTTGAGGTTGAGGGTGTTCATGTTGTTAAGCATTTTTTGCTCAAATGGAGTATATTGATGGGCTTGAGGATCGGGTTGCGGTTGTGTCACGCCCCGAACCGCATCTAAGCGCGTGTACAACCGCTGTATGATTAAGTGACATCAGTCACAAGTCAACCTCACTTAATCAAACAAGGCGTCCATGAACATAGTCAATACCATCTCGGTAAGTAAACATACATAACAGCATCACATTTAAACTAATGAGTAACGGAAATATTCAACGGTAAGTCATGGGCCACATTCGGGCAAAACATGGGCTCGCAGGCCCAAAATAGTTTATAGTAATTCAAATATCCATGAGCAAGTGTTTGTAGTTTAAAGAAAATATGGAAGCACGAATCACGTCTTCCTTGAAATGACTTCACCCGATTGAATGGTGCATGTAGCAAATTCTAGCTTCAACCTGAAAATGGTGGGGGGCCTGAAGGGGTCAATACGCGAATACCGAGAAGCAGGCTAAATGTAGAATAACTAATGTTTCAAGTATAATACCCAAACATAATGTGATACATAGGGGGTGTTTGGAACTGATTCTTCTTCTTTTTTAAAGCAGAAGCAGAATCAGAATCAGTTTTCAGAAGCCGCTACCCCCAGCTTCTAAAAAAACTGATTCTGGGAGTAATTTAGAGCACCAGAAGTGCTTCTGGAATTTCACCCAAACACTCTAGCTTTTGCTTCTGCTCCCTGAAGGAGCAGAATCAGTTTTGAGAATCAGATCCAAACACCCCCATATACTTATATTCTTCCCCCAAGTCTCGAAATACATATCATTATATATACTTGAAAAATACTGGGTCCGTAGACCATTGTTTATTTGGGAAATATTTGTAGTCATGATCCTTGACTTAAAATCCCAACCACCCATCACCTATGAGTGTATAGGACTCCTCCTGGTCCAATCAAGTATTATAAGGACATCATTTGGTCCTAAATTACCAAGGATGTTTTCTTTTGGACTTTTTTCAGTCCCAGGCCAGACCAGATTAGAAGAGACAGACCAGATCAGACTAGACCAGACCAGATCAGGTTTCATCATAGACCAAGATGAATATATTATGTGGTCCCGTAAATATCGGGTGATCCCCGTTCCAAGTGTGGGCCCCGCGTGCATTTTACAATTCACGCGAAATAAATAATAAACATTACAACCTCGTAAATTCAATAACCATTCTTCAAAGTTTAATACATAATTTACCCAAAGGTAATTATACTTGGGGACGGTGTTACATGTTGAGCTTGTGATAGGTCGGGTATGTGTGGTGGTGGTTCTAATGTTCTATGGCGGCATGTTCTTGAATTGGCTCGTCTTATGCACAGTGGACTGGAATTTCCCCGAGAAGACAATAGTGACGCCCATCACCGATTTGGTGATCTATGGTATTCAGGGACAGTTCATTGGAAGGGATTTGAAAGTACATTTCGGCGGGTGGGCGGACAATTACCCCATCGGGTCTTTTGTGTGAGAAAGCTACATCCTTGTTGTGACACCGCATCCGGATGTACTTGAATTTAAGATTCAACATGTACTTGAATTTCCTAGCGAATAATTGTGTGTAAAAGAATGATGTATTTAATTAATGAATGATTAATTAAATTATTTATCGGGCCCATAATATTGAGAATGAGCTACCAAATATTTAGTTGGGTCATCATAAAAATTATAGAAGCCCAATAAAATGAAAACTGAAGTCAAGGAAAATATTTGGGCAACCCAAGTGCTATTTTTACCCAACCTGCTAAAAATAGCAATAATAATTGGGAGGGACTTCCTACACCCACTTGGGGATTTTCCTACATGATTTGTGGTCTCCAAATAATGGAATGGAGATGAACTTGAGTGATAAATTCGGACGTATGGAGGAGGGGGTGATTGGAGACACAATCACACTCCCTATGGCACTATCAACACCTCAAGCAAAAGAGAGAGAAGCTCTGGGATAAACCTCCCACAAAGTCTCTAGCTTGAAGGAAGCAAGAGACAGGGAAGCTAAAAGAGAAATAGCTAGGAAGAAAGGTAAGGACTCAAATAGTTCTTTAACTAGTATTACATATTATTTTTTCTAATTTTTAAGAAATCATATCGTGGATCAAACATTAGGTTCTACACGTTTAAAAATGTAGAATATTGATATAAAGTGGTGGTATTTAACTTAGAAGAATCGTGGAATCGATAAGGGTTGAAATTCCCGGAATCCGCCATTGTTGGGGACTGTTTTTGTGGTGCAAAAGCCACTCGGCTTTTGGCTGCTGTCCAGATTTTTCGTTTTCAATCGGGCTAGAACGGGTATTGATCAAAAGACTTCGCAAAGGCAACTAGTTAAGAACTTCATAAGGTGAGGATGGCTGACTATATTGCTTATGATTTGTGAGTTGATTTCATAAGATTGCCTAAAAATGAGAAGACTTTTGTCTAGAAAGAAAGAGAGCATGATATACAAATTTATGAAAAAACTGTATATGATTATGTGTTATGAATATGGTGACATGATAGTTGAATTAACTATGAAACATTGTGACGAAATATACTTTTACTTCATATAAAATATACACGTTTTAAAAACAATATTGATAATGCTCATGGATATTATTTTCTGATAAACTATTTGGGAGCTTGTGTGACTAAGTTTGCCAAATGTGGCTTGAACAATTGTAATATTGTTTCCGCTGTTTTAATGAATATTTTACATTATGTTTGTTTATGAGTGTAATATGTGTGAATGATATTCAAGACGCCTAGTATAATATGGATATGCTTGACTATTCGTACTGTACTACCCTTGACAAGCCATTGAATGCCTAGTAGAGATTTTGGGATCACAACCTCACAGGGCCTTGCTATACAAAACCATAACATGTGACTGTGGGTGATTAAGCCCCCCATAACGATTTCCCCTCGGAAGTTGCCACATTGATCGGGTGGGTCCACAGGATGGAGGTAACATCAACTTGATCGACTCCATGCAAAACAGTTTGGGCAAGTACACATACATCCCAAATTCCAGTGTGATGGTTATTTGGTCTTCCGAAAAGGCAATTTGCCAAAAATTTCATGAAAATTCGGAAAACTGGAAGTTGAACATGATTCACACTTAGTTTGGAAGTATCAACCTCGTTTATAGCCCACAAGAGAGTCATAAGATCTCTCCTCGTTAAACAATGGTAGGCCGAAATGTCTAGCAAATTCCCTTTTAGTCAATGAACGTTCTTCATTGAGCAAACGAAAAGTGATCTTGTTATTGGCATGATGATTTTCATCTTTCGAATGCTCAATGGAACTAAAACATTCATAGACTAAATGAGGGTATGTCACATATTGCATATCAAAAATCATAATCATGCCAATCCTCGTGAATATATCACGCATCACAACATCAATTCAAAACATGACCAAAGTAGTAATGCACATGAAGCGGGATTGTTTTACCTCCTGGGCGGATTGTTCAACAAAGCGGGTCCTTTGCACCTCCATAGCAAATTCGACCTCCTCATAGCCTTGCACCGGTGGGATAGCTCTTTGAACCCTAGAAGATGAACCCCTTTGCTTCTTTGGTGCCATTGGAGTTGATTTTTTTTAATTTTCTTTTGGGATTTTCGGACTTTTGGGATGGGGTGGGATTTGGTGGGTTTTATGGGTGTAGGTTTGGAGATGATGATGATGATGAGGAGGAGGAGGAGAAATTGGTATTTTCTTGGGGATTTTGTGGAGAAATTCGGACCTTTGGTGCTTGGATGCTAGGTTTTCAGACTTTTGGGTGGATGGGTTTGGGTTTTTTTATTTGGGGGTTTTAGGTGGGATTTGTGGTTAGAGGGTGGTAGAGGATGTGGAGGAGATGAAGAAAATGGGTTTAATTGATGAATTTGGTTGAGAAATGAGTGAGATTTGAAGCTTTGAGTGCTTTAAAGGTATTTGGTGATTGTAACACTTGAGATTTAATATAAATGGATTAATAGTACTACTCATACCAACAAGATGCATCTCCGTTTAAGGGAGCTCATTAGCTAAGAACTCCAAAGTTAAGCGTGCTTGCACGGGAGTAGCCTTGGGATGGGTGACCCCCTGGGAAGTTTCTCAGGGCGCGCACGAGTGAGCACAAAGTGCGCGGAAAAGGCTAGTGGCGGTTTGTGAGGACAGTACTAGAGGTTTGGAGGAACTACCTCGGGGCCTGCGGGGGGCGGGGTGTTACATGGAGGGTTTCAAGTTTGGGGGAAAAAAGTGGGGAAGAAGAGGGGTGAGCTCGACCTGGTATAGCTGTTATTTCTAGTATACCCAGTGGATACTCTCAAGATCATCAGGACTTGGGCCCACATGTCCAAAGGTCGCCTCCTATGACCAACTTCTCTCCCCGAATACCACAGCTTCCTTCAGGATTAATCTCACATGCCTTTTCTCCAACCCACTTAGTCCTTGCATGCACATTATGATGATATTCCTCATCTTCATAACCTCGGCTATCTCAGATGATCTGATCTGCTCGCAAGAGAGCCAACATTCTACACCCCAACACGCAATCTAGCACCTTGCATTCTCTTCTTCATACCACATCAACCCCCATCATGCCCTTGCATATTTGACACCTCCCCGGGCATTGGAGTGACACATCGCTTCCGAGCGACGACATAGCAGTCTTAGCATTCTTATCACCACACCCGACCTATGAAGTGTAGCCCGCCTTTGCATATTTGTCACCACCCCCAGGCGGAGGGATGACACGTTACTCACAGGCGACAACCTAGCTGTAGTGATGTGCATATTTCGATTCATGTGATGTGACTAAGTGATACTGTTGGCCATCACGCGCCTACCACAACACGCTCCTCCTTTATCCTTGCTTGGAACATACATGATACCAAAAATGATCTCATGACGGAGTTAAAAGTTAAATGATACCAACAACAACAACAACTAAGCCTTAGTCCCAAAAGATATAATTTTTTAATGGTACCGAACGTTTTTTATTCTAAAACCGAATTGAACCTACCGTTTAAATATTCAATGTACAAGTAACAAGATAGGAAAAATGGAGAAAAATAATCTCAACTATTCATCATCTACTTGAAATAATCTAAAATATCAAATTATCTCAAAATAATCTTAACTATTGAAAAAATTCTCAAAATGATTTACTAACTCGTAAGTATTGTAAGTCATTTACATGTTATTATAGGTCACCGGAGTATTTTAATATATTTTTTCAATTATCAAGATTATTTTGAAAAAAAATAATATTTTAATTATTTCAAACAGATTATTAATAATCAATATATATATATATATATAAAAGTGGAATTTTTTAAGAGCATACAAAGCGCCACCTAATCATGCCATGTCATCCATCATTTAATTTTTTTAATATTCCGTATCTTTTATTTATTTTATTAGATTCTATTTTTGATTGCATATTGATATGGAAACAAAAGACTTTATGATAAAAATCCACCTTATTTGGAAACTTTTTCAAAACCTATTTAATAATTATGAAATTCATTAATTGGAATCACACTAATTAAATAACCAATTAATCATACGAAGTACTTTTTATAAAGTTCTTTTATAAGCACGTATAATTTTTTTGATTATTGTTATACTTCTTATTTTTTATTACATTTTATTGAAGAAACAAAGTATATTTGTTTTGCCCACTTAACAGATAAATCAGTTCCTTAAAATAATTGATAAATCAGCCAAATTGCTATTTATTTTGTATTCAAAATTATTTATATATATAAAAAAGTATTAATAGTGTCCTATTTCCTAAAATGTTACTCCGTATATTTTATTCTTCTAAACTCAATGTTGAGATCATGATTAAAATTTTAAGCTATAGTTTTGAAACTGTGTTAATACTTCGTATTTTTCTACATCTTCGTTTAATGCTTTCTTAATTATTTACACAATGATGAAAATTATAACCACCGAAATTTTGAAATTAAAAACGAAATTAGTACTATTAGACATTCATATATAGAATCATATAAAGAGAACACTTCTAATCAAGTAGCTTATCTTTATTACGTAGTATTTAATGAGGATAAAAGTTGATATCATACATGCATATGTGTGTTCACAAGTTAATACGTTTAGTCTAGCCAAAAGTAAATATGTTGGATTGTTTCATTTCTTTATTTTTACTACGGAGTACCAAATTGAGTTAAATGTAAGAACCTAACTCACTATTAAAATTTAAACATATGTATTTCATACAAACTTGAATGAGAAATATTAGAAAAATATTATTTTGAAATGCTCATTAAAGTAATCTAGACTTTCATAACAATTAAAAATCATTTTCAATGTGACGAGATAATGAGTAAAATGTAAAAACACTCCATTTCTTACATTTTCAATGTGATGAAATAATGAGTCAAATGTAATATCTTACTATTAAAAGTTAAAAGTAAATACTCCACAGTTCATACCAAGTTCAATGAGGAATATGAAAAAAATTGAGGTGCATAAAAAATAATTTAGAAGACATGAGATTAATTAAGAAGCTTCTCTATGAATTCTTTAAAAATTGGTTCACCACAATTGTGTTTAGTTGAGATGCTTATGTAAAAGAACATTTTGAATATTTTCCATATAATTGTCTCTTTATTTTACAAGTGAAATATTTTTTAATTTTTTTTTCATGATTTGAGAGATTCTGCCTATTAAGCCCATTCAAGTGATTCAACCCGAATTTAATCAATTTCAGTAAAATAAGCTGATTTCGCTAATTTTAGTACGAGTATTATCAAACGAACTCTATATTTAGATTGAGTTTATTTTTCTTTTGCATCCCATTATATATGATTTCAAAAATATCAAATTTAAAATTAGCTAAATTATGTACTACCCAAATATATGATTAGAAGTAGCTTATATGATTGGAAATAAGGAGGGGTAGTACACTTCTAATCAAGCTAAATTTTGTACTACCCCTACTTAAAATTATACCGAATATATACTGGTTCAATTTTTCCAATAAAACATTGGAGTTCAATAAAATTTGACCATGCCCCCCCTCTCCCCGTAACTTGTCAACACTGCAAGAAGCAGCTCTGAATTTTGACAAATCTGCCCGGGTATTTCTTTATAGTTCTAGTGAATTACAGTCGAGTGCCGCTGTCGATAGCCCTGCCGCCTAAGAGAAGCCATTTTCATACATCATCTTGGTACAATGGCCACCGTGATGCAGAAAATCAAAGACATCGAAGATGAGGTAATACACACACACAATATACATGATTTGAATTGTTTCACCTTGCTTATCAAACTCAGCTAGATTGATGAAATTTTCGATAAAATTAGGTCATTTTCGTATATCGTTCTGTATAAAATATGCTCTACTCAGTATGTTAGAGTTCATTGTTTTGACTGCCTGCCTTTGGCTATTGCATAATGAACATCTAGATGGTTGTTGCTACAGAAATGAACTTATTTCTTCTCAGCAGTATCTTCTCAGTAGTAGTTTTTCTGTTAAAAATCACCTTTTTAGTGGATACTATCGTATAAGTTATGGACTTCTGGCACACCATTTCTCCTACTACAGTAAAATGCTCTAAATAATCCGTTTGACAGTTTGAAGAAAATGAAACCAAGTAGAAAGCCCGCGATGAGATTAATGCAGACTCTACATTTTATTCCATTCCATAGACCCCACCCTATAGGGGGGCTGTACGCTCTAATAGCAATGGATGCTGGACAACTAAAAACTCTAGTTCGAGACTTCGAGTCCCCGAGGGATCACATGAGGTTTACAATAGTCGACCTAAATGGTCGGCACACGCTTGATTCAAGAAATGGAGTTGGGATAACATGTCTTCTGTGTTTATATCTTTACAAGTATAACCAGTTTCAAGAAGAAACACCACAAGAAAACAAAAAGTACACGAGTGTTTACTGAGCACTTCTTATCACTATTTTTTAATTTCACAGATAATAGAAAGATAAAACCAGTGTAAATGAAATTTCTGGGTTCATTTTTGTTAAAGGTATCTAGTCTATATTCATGAAGGAGATAAGAATCTTAAAGTGATTGATATTGTGTAATTCATATGCCTTTCAATGTTATATTGGCAGGCGCCATTTGTGACAAACAGGTTATTTCCTTTTATTTCTTTTGTGCAGATGGCAAGGACTCAGAAGAATAAAGCGACTGCTCATCACCTTGGCTTGTTGAAGGTAGTGCTTCCTTCTACGTAGTATGTCTTGTTATGAAGGGAGTTGCTCAATCATCACTCATCCACTGGGTAGTGGAGGTCATGAGGCAGTGGTCTGGCAGGTTTTTGGGGAAACTAAAATCTGCTGGCTAGGGGTGCACACCAGCCCAAAACCGGAATATTGCGTTTACTGCATGGAACAGAACTGGCATACCGATTCAAACCCTAACCTGGTCAGATATTCAGATGAACCAATTTTAGCAAAACCTTTGTTTTTTATTAATTAGAAAAGTGAAATCCGTTTTCATGAACATTAATCACCATTCATTATTTCTAGTAAAATAAATACTTTCTGGGACTTAATGAAAGATAAATCATTTAAACTTTACAAAATATAAATGCTATCCGAAAATTTACAAATGGACCAATAAATTAAGTATATAAATTATTAAATTTTAAAACCCTAACTAAACTAGTTGGTTCTGGTTGAAACCGAAAGAAGCTGGTTTTTATTTCGACCAGAATCCAGAACTTTAATAACCAACTCGGAAACCATCTTGGTTTGGTTCCGGTTTTCCGGTATGGCTCGGTTTCTGCAGATTCCTAAATCCTACTGTTCGCTACTAGGGTAGTTGTGACTTGTGAGAACATCTCATTTTCATTTTCATTTTCATTTACCCCAGTGCCGCAAAGGCTCCCACCTACGGTGGGGTAAGGGGGGTCGGATGTACGCAGTCTTACCCAGAGAGACTGTTTCCGGATGACCCATAGTGAAAATCGCGTCCAAAATTGCATGGATTGACTGCTGTTTCATAACAAAGAAGTGCAGACAGTTTAGTGAGCCATTTTGCTTTATTCCATCATATTCTCAAGCCAAAAAATAATGAATCTTTGGCTCCATCGCAAATGACTTGTGAGAACAATATAAATAAAATCAAGAATGTGAAAATACTACTGGTAATGCTTGAGAGGATTTGCTAACTTGAATCAGATTGAAAGTGTTGAATGTCAAGATTTTAAGAACAGAATTACATTATATTGAATGTGTAGAAGTTACAGTTGACTAAGGTTTTATACCAATTCAGGGGAATTTGTTGGGAAACAACTCAAATAAGGACATCTAATTGGCTTATATCTTGAGAACTAATATACTCTAATGGAAGTAAGCTAATTCATATGTTAACTGTTGTTGAACACTTGAACGTAAGGGTAGATAACTTTCTCAAGCTCAATTTAGGGCCCCATATAAAAAGCCCCACCTCTAAAATACTGTTTGGATGACTAACGTACTAACGTGGGCATTGAAATCTAAATAGGATGTAAATCCTTGAGTTCTCAAAGGATTACTTCGGCTTGCAAGATGATGGGGTGAAGAATGATAGAGAAGGGTAGGGGTCTAGGGGAAGAACTGGAGAAGGGAGACATTGAGTTGAGCTCAATTGTATTTCTGAGTCTTGCATTCTCCTGTACAAATTAGAACATTGCTATTTCTAGCCTTGTAGCTCAATTACAACCCACAATATTCCCATTTGATTATGTAATCAATAGCTATTTAACTACCAAACTTAACTGTTTTAGTAGCTACAATGGACAATGAAACAATCAGGGAGATATAGTAATTGCAAATATGTTACGGACCCAGCCCATACTAGGCCCATAGGAGTGCCATAAGTTCAGGTGTAGAACTCACTCCTAAAAGACCAGGCGATTAGTAGGAGGGAACACCTTGCTTATAAGCCAACGGCTAAGCCCATACTTGACCGGTGTGGGATCTTAACAATACCCCACGCTTCGAAGAGCTAACGACCTCGTCGGTCACGGCTATGTTGGTCACGGTTGGCACCCCAGGGCCCAAGCCAGCACTCCATAGGCCACCACTCCGAGTGTCGGGACTAGGAAGATAAGGATGGCTCTGATATCAATTGTTACAATTGTTACAGACCCAGCCCATACTAGGCCCATAGCAGTGCCATAAGTCCAGGTGTAGAACTCACTCCTAAAGGACCGGCCGATTAGGAGGAGGGAACATCTTGCTTATAAGCCACCGGCCAATCCCATACTTGACCGGTGTGGGATCTTAACAAAATTACACACTAATTCACAAAAGTAGCTCCCCGTCCACACATGTTGGCTTCACACTTCTTAGTATAGTTTAATTACTTCATAACTATATGACGGCTATATCCGTCAGACCATCACAAACATCCTTGTCCTCAATGGACAATGTGATTCATTCAAGGCTGATTCTACAACAACAACACCCAAGCCTTAGTCCCAAAAGAGTTTGGGGTCGGCTAACATGAATTGACATATGAAATCGGAGTTTAAAAAAATAAGAAAGATAAAAAGATAATATGATAAAACAAAGATAAAAGCATAAGATAAAGATAAAAAGGATAACATTCAAGGCTGATTCTATAGCACATCAGTTCCTTGGGGGGGGGGGGTTGCTCACTTCTAACCTCCTCCACAACAAAATTACATAACATTGAATAAGGAATTCTAGCCTCCACTTGGGCACATCTTTCGTAGTTGCTTTTGCCAAAGTGATTCCTGTAAGCACTCCCTTCAAATTAACCAACTTCCCTCCTTTTGGAATTTGGAAAGCAAATCTAAGAGGTCTAGTGCGGAGCGGCACTTTCTATAGTGCACTGTAGTGGCGTAGTGGAAGCTGCAGCACTTTCTACACTGCTGATTTTCCATCTTTACCCCCATTAGGTCAATGTTGAATTCCTTTAGGAGGGGGGTTTCAGGAGTCAAAACACTCCCTTTTGGGGGGTTGCTCACTTCTAACCTCCTCCACAACAACATTACATAACATTGAATAAGGAATTCTAGGCTCCACTTGTTTTCCACTTAGGCACATCTTTTGTAGTTGCTTTTGCCAAAGTGATTCCTGTAAGCACTCCCTTCAAATTAACCATCTTCCCTCCTTTTGGACTTTGGAAAGCAAAGCTAAGAGGTCTAGTGCGGAGCGGCACTTTCTATAGTGCACTGTAGTGGCGTAGTGGAAGCTGCAGCACTTTCTACACTGCTGATTTTCCATCTTTACCCCCATTAGGTTAATGTTGAATTCCTTTAGGAGGGGGGTTTCAGGAGTCAAAACACTCCCTTTTTCTTGCAACCATAAGCCCATAATGGTAGATACCTTGTCCCCTTTACGCTTTGTTTGTGCCACCATTTCTTCTATGGTGAGTTGTGACGGCGTGACCTCCTCCAGAAATGCTCGAGTAGCCGAGCTTAGGTGACCACCTCCGGCGACTTGTGACCAGTCGTGCTGCATCTATGTCTACAATCTATCGCTCCTCTTTTTCCTCTAATCAGTTTCATTCCCAGCGCTCACTAGACCTGGCAAAATCATTCGCACAAGAATATGCATCAATGGTTTTGTTACCTTGAGGCTTGATCTATGCGGGTAATTATTTATTCGTTTTGTACAAGACACCAATTATCTTTAATTGTTGCCATCAATGTCATGGGGTTTGATTATTCTTTATGGTTATTGATATTTTATACTCCTTCCGTCCCATTCTTATGCTTCTCACTTGCCTCTTTTAAAAGTCCCAACTAAAGGTTTTCGTTTCTATTTTAGGTAATAATTAGCACTCGTAAATGACAATTCAATCATCAAATATTAAAAATAATACACTTATACACCTATAACATCACATTTATCATCATAGACCTTATTGCACTATATACCCATCAAAAGTACTTTTCAAAGTATACTCAAATAATCTTATTTAATTTTTGTCTAAATAACAATGTCATTTTTCAATGAGAAGCTTAAGTTGGGACGGAGGTAGTAGTATATAGCATACTACATATAACCTGTCTAATGATAAATAAGTTTTGGATTAGCTGTTGTTCCGCTACCCACTCTACTGCTATATACTCCCTCCGTCCCGCTAAGATTGTCTGATTTTTCCTTTTTGGTCCGTCCCACTAAGATTGTCTCATACCAAATTTGGTAAATTTTGTGTACTACTGTAGTTCTAAATCATTCTTACTTTATTCTTACTTTACCAATTCAATATCAACCACATAACCCCACTTTTTAAATAACTGAATCACCTCCTCATGTTGGGACGGAGGTAGTAACATTTTCAGATGAGCCCCTATGCTCCACTATCCGGTATTGACTTGACTAGTACCGTGGATCTGTATAGGAGAACATTGACAAATCCAATCCATTCCCCGTACCATGTCAGAACCTCCTCTTTGCAAAAATCTGAAATTTCATTGGAACCCTTCCCATTGGGTGTGCTATTTGAAGTTGCTGCTTATTTCATCACACATCAACTGTTGTCCACATAGCCACTGTTACTTGTGTGGCATCAACCTTAAAATTTACCATTTAAGTTCAGTCATCAACCACGGATCAAGGAAGCAATGTAGTGTTGATGGTATCTATCAAGATTGTTATTGGCATCCTCAACTGATGGTATTCATTCTAGGATCTAGAGTGACTTCAGCCATTTCAGTAGCCTCCTCATTTTATTGTTGATCCCCCTCAACGGCAGAGGTTGTATTCAAAGCTGTATTCTTACACCTGTTCCCCATTTTTCTCTGCAATGTAAGCTTCAGGAAAGTAAGTGTTGGATTCCAGAGTCTCAAGCCATCCAAAATTACAAATTGTAAGCCAAAAGAAAGGGAATTTGTAACCCTTAAGTCAGTTTCAGTAGCCATAGGCCTCTCCTCAAACTGTTTGGACTTGACAGAAGAGGCGTCCAACAATGATTTGAGGTCTGCTGTCCTCACAAAAAACCTTTCATATTTCTTGAGGCCACATATGTATAGTTGTTTATGTAATAGTCTTCAGTAAGGGTTTGGTCCCTAAGTAGCATTTGGACTCAAATCTTCAAACTTCATAGTGTACTCCACCGTATCAGTCACATAAGATATACCAGTAGAGCTTAAACTTCTTGGATTTGGAATATATCTATACAGAATTCTGTCCAAAGTACCTTACTTCCATTCTCCAAGATATACCCTTCCACCCAACTACCCAAGATCACTTCCCATTTTGAAATGAAGTCTTCCATACTCCATTCTTTCATGCTCCGGAATCCTGTATACCTCGAAGAGACATTCCTATTTGTTTACCCAAGGTCTAGGTTTTTTTTGACAGAAATATGGAAACTCCAATTTAGGTCTAAATATGAAGCATGCATTTCACGACTATTCACAGGGAACACCGAAACAGTGCACCTCTACTTCTCAAGCTTCTTTAGCAGAAACATGCCTAATTTTATCAATTATCATAACCCAATAACCCAGTGCATGGTTAAAGGAACACTACATCTAGGCACTTGATGAGCAGTAATTTTTGTCATATTGCTGCTGGTTCGCCGCTGACTACGGAGAGGCCATAAGCAGGGGTATAGGCTGATTTAACCTCCATTCAGTCATCATAGTTGACATCTATTGCTTGACCTCCTTTCTGAAGGAGGCAAAGGAGGAATGAAGCAGAAGGGAAGATGCAGAAGAGGATACGAGAAGAGTTGAACTGTACTTTCTGGACATACAGCCTCTAGTTTCATGATAACTATTTGTAGCTCAATTTCTGCCCTTGAACTCTGCATTTGATAAATTGTTCAACAGCCATACATTTAATAAAGGGAAAACTGTCAAATAGGTCCTCGTAGTATATAAGAAAAGTCAATTAAGCCCCCGAACTAAAACAACACTCAATTGAGCCCATAAACTTTACAAAAACTGTCAATTATGTAATTTACCAGGTTGAGTTCCGGTTTACAGGTTACTAGTCTGACATGGCGACCCATGTGTCAATTTTTACTTTAATTCTTTTTGGTTTTATTTATTTATTTTCCCTTCTCTCCCGTTCTTAGTTATCTGCCCAACCCCACTCTCACCTTCTGTATCGTTCTCCCCCTTTCTGGTCTTCTTTTCCCCATCAAACCTTCTCTCCCCTTTCTTTATTCTTCCACCCGATGTTGCGCCAATGTTTTATTTCTTCATCTTGAATGCGAGGAATGACAGCGACGACAACACCGGATTTACAGAGTAACGTCGGCGACTTAATTATTGGTTGGATCGTTCAAAAACCACCGCCACTGATTTCATATTGCTCTCCCCCAACCGGTCTCTTTATCAAAGCCTAAAATAATCCAAATGTGTATTGTCTCCCCCCAACCGGTTTCTCTTCAAAGCCTCCAATAATCCAAATGTGTCGGCTGATATGTTCGGTTCAACAAATTAAAGCTTGAAGATGCTAAAAAATGGCACATAGACGGAGTTTGAAGATGCCCAGATCATGAACGGTTGGGGACCGAAGGCTACTGGTCGCCGGCGACAGAGTACTCTGCAACTCTGGGAGTCTCCTTCACGTCCTTCTTCTCGCTGCATCTGAAATAGGACCGAGGCGATGGAAATCAACTCGGAAAGCATGCCCAAGGAGGGGATGATTTGTTCTTTGTTTATTCTTGTTGTATTTAATTGGTAAAAAAGAAAGAAAGAATTAAAAAGATGGGGAAGGTTGGAAGAAGAAAGAGGAATGGGGTGAAGATGATAGTGAGTGAGAACGGAGGAATATGAACCGGAGAGACAGAGAGAGATGTGCGAATAAAGGAGAGAAGGGAAAATAAAGAAAGAGAAATAAAGTAAATTTTGACACATGGTTGCCACGTCTGACTAGTAACCGGCAATCCGGCACACAACCTGTTAAAGTATGCAATTGACTGTTTTTTTTAAAATTTATGTGCTCAATTGAATGTTGTTTTAGTTCGGGGGCTCAATTGACTTTTTCGATATGCTATGAGGGCCTATTTGACAGTTTTCCCTTTCATAAATGTAGCCGATTTACCAGCTAAAATGCTTGGCGAAACAATGAATGCAGATGGTTAATTACACTTTAACTAACAAAACTAGCTCATCATCCAATTACTTTATTCTGGCTTTGCACCTCTTAGGATCCCTACACAGAAACATAAGAATTAAGATTACATCTGTAGAATACAATACATTAATTATGTATTTATGTATTCACTGTCTTTTAATTTTAATCCAGTTGCTTTGTATTTCATTTGTGATGTTAGGCTAAACTTGCAAAACTGCGGAGGGATCTTCTAGCACCCCCATCAAAAGGTGGTGCTGGTGCTGGAGAAGGTTTTGATGTTACAAAAAGTGGTGATGCTAGAGTTGGTCTTGTGGGATTTCCTTCTGTTGGAAAATCTACACTGTTGAACAAGTTGACAGGCACCTTTTCTGAGGTTTGATGCTAGTTCTTATTATGTGTTATTTGCTGTTATAGAAGAAAGCTCTCCTCCATCTTATTATCTGTTATATACTGTGAGAACAAATACTGTATCATCACATACTCTCAGCTCATGGCTAATTTTCGAATATATTTTTCAATCTTATTTGCCATGAATTCATATGCCCGACATAATTGATAGGATATATTCAACTTACATGAAGACAAAATTTTCATAAAGCATTCAAGCAAAATGGTTGATCTTCAAGTTTACAAAAGAAGTATCACTATCAGGAGGCTTTCTATTTCCAATAAAAAAAGTTTGCTTAAGAGGATCCTTAAATTTATTTAACGCCATCACCAGACCTCTAAATTTCTACTGATTCCCCTCATTCAAAATCAGCATGTGTTCACAACTTTAAGTCTCTTCCTTTGGGATCAAAACTCAAAAGTGTGAGTAGTGTTTGGCTTGCATTTTTAGTGCCCCTAATACAAATGAAATACTGTACAACCATTGGTTTCTGAACCCTGACCAATGTCACACTTCTGATAACAATCCTTTCTTCTTTCTCCCCATTTTCTACTCATTTATTCCTTCTTTTTCTTGACTCAGTCTCTGTAAGTTTAAATTTAGGCCCCATTTGGTAGTTTGCAGCTTAACGCTTTGCAGGCAAAATGATTGCATTCAAAATTTAGGGTAGCAATCATTTTGCATGTAAAATAAAAACATGGTTAGATGTGTGCTTTATTTTTAAATTACAAAGAAAGTCATTGCAGTGCTTATTAAAAAGCATGCAAATTACACATAAAGTCATTACACGGTCAAATGTTTAAGAAAATGTGTCCTCCAATTTACATTAAATAATCAAATCAAATGTCACAAACTCTTTACATCCCTACATTCAATTCACATGCAAAGTAATTATTTTACAAGCTACCAAACGCCCTCTTATTATCTTATACTTCCCTTATCACAAATTAACATAACAATCATGCTAACATATGTGAAGGTTAGAACATATGACTGATTCCAGCTCTTTCTTTTTTTCTTTATCTGCTTTAACACCAATAATAACTAACTGTGGTTCTCCCTTCCCCTCTCTTATATAGATTGAGTACCCAGAAGTTTGATAGATGGGTATGAGATTGGATATGGGCAAGGATGGGAGGAGGGAGTTTTGACGTATGAGTATTAGGAATGTAGCATTGTAATTGATGACTTTAGTGAATTAAATTACTGGAAGATAATGATGATTAAGGAAAAATGTCTTGTTGGGAGAAGAATATGCGATGAAGATTAGAGAGAAAATGGAGTGCTGATACGTAGTTTCTTATTTTGGTGTTTTTTTTCATTATTATTCCAGATTATCTTAACAAGTAACAAATTCAAATATCCAAATATTTTACTGATTTCAAATAACTAAACACCCCCTAATTTCATGAGTCAGTCAAATGGATACGCCATACGTAATTTTTCAGATTATTGTTCCTGAGCAGTTTCCAATTCTTCAAAGTATTGTTTTGAGTTTGAAAGATGTAGAGTAAACACGAAAGTCATTTTATGACAAGATGGTTTGATCAGTATAAATGATGTTACCCTTTGAGATTGGTTTTGTTTAAAATCATGTCAGGAGATTTTTGAAGATTCTTGTTATTTTATGATTTGCCACTATTTTAATGAAACATGTCACATGTAGATATCTAAGAGGGGAAAGTGTTGAATAAGATGACTGGACCAGGGTATTTTTAGTTCTTAAACAAACATGTCACATGATGAGCTTTTAAATTTTTGGGCTCATCATAAGACATGTGTTTATATGTTATGATTGTAAAGAAGCACAATCCTCTTGTGAGTAAAGACAGGTCTTTTCATTGGATCAATTCTAGTCTTGACGCTAGCTAACATTGTAAATTTTTACCTTGGGTATATAGATTTATTTTTTACCAGTTTCATGTGTTCTATTTCCGTCTACATTCTTAAGCTAATAAATTGGGCTTGTGTTTCTTCTCTTTTAATGTGGAGTTGCATTTTAGTACATGATTATGTACTTATATGTGAGGTCAGAGTATCTGAACCTTTGCATATTAGAAAGCAGAAAAACTAAATTGATAGCTATTAGTTAGTCAAGAAGTCAAGTATAACATTATGATGCTAAGATTTTATTTTGCTTGCTCTGGCTTATTTTTTTGTTTTCTTTTAATTTCTTTGTTCTCTGCATTAAGATTGTGTAGGCATGACCAGTTAAATATTTTTGTAAGAGTTTTCTTTCTGAAAAGGAGGGAATCACCAGCCTCAAAGCTTTGGTACCCGAGTCCAAATCCTTTTTTCACAGGTGTACCTTTTATGCGGATTGACAATGTCTGCGGATTGATCAATGTCTGTTATATAAAGAATATTATGAAAAGATAACGTGATTTTGACCAATCAGAATGTGTGGTATACAAGTGGAACATGGAAAGTGGTAAAAACATTTCAGTTCTTAGTGCCCATCTGAGTTGACTTTTAAAAGCACCATGTGTTTAAATCTTTCTAAACCTTAATTTTTTTATTTTAAACTCAGTAAAATCATTTTTGTTTCAATAATAGCACCAAAGTTTCGCTTTTGAAATCTCTCAAAGGTAATTTTACCTATTTGAAAAGTTATCCTGTACATGCTGTAACTAAATACTTTCTCCTAAGAGTCCCTTTTCTATGGCTTGCAGGTTGCATCATATGAATTTACTACGTTGACTTGTATTCCAGGTGTTATCATGTACAGAGGAGCTAAACTTCAGGTACATTAACCAGATCTACTGTAATATATACTTTCATATTTATATTTACTTAAGTATTTGCTACATTGCCCATTAGAGAGATTAGGTCATAGCTTTGCATAAGTTGACCTTATGCAACAGTACAGGTGTCACTGCGTGACCTGGATGTTACTGAGTTTTGAGTCTCAGAAGTGGGTGTAGTTTATGTGAGAATTCCCCTTAGTTTATAATCTGTATCTTCCGTTGCTAGTTTATTTACATATTTTGATCCTTCTTTTATTGGCAGTTGTTGGACCTTCCTGGTATTATTGAGGGTGCCAAAGATGGAAAAGGTAGAGGAAGGCAGGTAAAAAGTAGATCTCTTTGTCTTTCTTGCTTTACCTCTTACACATTGTCACATTTCTGGATGGCTGATATATTGAGAATAGAAAAGGCATTAAGGGGAAATAAGTGGTGTTTATATTGTGTCATTTATGTATTTGTCAACATTAATCTTGGAGTTTGAAGTTGTGATGTGTATTTGTATGTTTGGACTTGAATCTTGAACTATGATGCATCACATCATATCACATCTTTGTGTTTGAGACTTTCTGGACATACAGTTATGCTTATTATTAGTTGGCACTTGGCACTTAATTCTCGACCAATTAGAAATTTCTTCGTTTTTTTGGGGTATGCTTTGAGATTACATCTTGCCTCTCTAAACAACCTGCTTTGATACTCAAACTAGTAAGATCAAGAATAAAATAACTAAATAAGTGGTACATGTTTTAAATATACTAAAGTTTGCAAAAAGTTATTATCTTACCATTCTTACTCAAATGATTTTTAATATTTATTTTTGTTTTGTTTTGTTGTGAAGTCTTTAGTGCACGAACAGGTTTTGTTAGAAATTATATTATTAATGGTGTCAATTTTGAGCATTCAATTGATATGTTATAATATTCAGTCTCTATTCATAACTATTTTCTCCGAAGTACCTAATTGATAGTTGACCTATCTTGTGGGTCCTACAATTATAGAATTTTTAACAAAAAAGTGATTAGGCAATTGATGAAGCTGTAGTAGTACTCGTAAGGGTTGCTTAGTAAATGCCTTTGTTAGACTTTCATCTGTGCAATAGTAGATGTGTTACGTCTTGTCTAATAGACAATCCGGCAATTGATTTTCAAACCAAGGGAACTTTAACAACTCGGACAAGTGGTCCCTTGTGAGAAACAAAAGAAGTCTTGATTGTCTAATAGGCCCTCCAAGACATTGCATGTTTTGGAAGAATTGCGCATTGGGCCTTTTCTTTTAAAATTCTGTGATGTTCAGGCTATATTTGGATCCCGGAAAACACCAGGGAAAGGAAAGAGTGCTTAGAAAAATATTCTTGGTCTTCAATTTTTAACTCTGAAAGTTAAGGAAATGGAATATGTTTGATTTTTTAAAATTAGTATTATAGAAAGGCTAAAGGGTCAAGGTCCTTGTACCCGTCGTGTTTGCTCAATTCAATCCCTGAACTAAAAAAAAGTCCATATCGCACCCTGAATCGGCAAAAAGGGTTTAAATTTCATTTTTACGGGTAAATACACGGTCAACCGTCACATCACCCGTCAGGTTTCCAACTGTGCATTTTAAGTGGAAACTAAAAACTCAAATAAGTCCCGGAACATATTCGAATTGTTCAATTAACCTCGCAACTCTAAAAAAGGTTCAACATTGGGATAAATTCAAAATAAAATAAAAGGTAAATGTAAATTAATAAAGACAAAGTATAAATATATATGGTAAAAATATTTAATTTTTTGGTCAGCAGACGATTCCCCGATCCACGAATCGTCTTTGGTTGATAAAAAATATGAATATAAAAATATAAAAAAAGATTAAAAGATAATATATGTCTATTTTGACATTATATACAACAACGTCGAAGTCTTATTCCCAAATGACTTTGGGATCGGCTAACATGAACCGATCCATGATATCAGAGCCAAAAAGAGAAGAAAGAGAAGAATAATAAAAAAATAAAGTAAGATAAAATGGATAAAATACAAATATATGATCAAAATAACTTAAGAACATAAGAAAGATAAAAGATTAAATGATATAATAGCATAAGAAATATAAAGATGACATGAAAACATAGAAAGATAAAGAAGACAAAAGATAAAAGAAAAGGAGAGAGAAATGAGAAAAGAGATCCAAAGTCATGCTCTCATTCAACCCAAGAAGAAGCATATCGGTTCTGATTCCACTATTCCAAGTCTATTTGGGTCTTCCTCTCCCTCTCCTTCCCGCCTCTTCTCCCCACATCTGAAGTCGTGTAACATGTGCATCACTCGGTCTTCTTTGCACATGATCAAACCAATGCAATCGAGACTCCTTCATCTTATCCATCTTATCCTCAATAGGTGTTACTTCCACCTTTTGACATTATATATTACTCTTAAATTTTATTTTAGCCCTTTCATTTCCTACATTAATTTTTATTTTATATTATTTATATTTGGTATTTTCTGTTAGGTATTATATTTTTTTAATATGTTATATTATACGTAGTATTAAATAATTTAAGTTTAAAAACTGCTCAAAGTAGGATGAAGATAGAGAAAATTCTAAATCAATTTTTTTTTTCAAATAGGGCTTATTTTTTCCTAATTAGGTGTGCATGTGTCCTATTTTGGGATGAAAATAAGAACTCTTATTTGAAAACATTTGCTATATTTTGTTACTCCCTCCGTCCCTATATTATCTTCAAACTTTCCTTTTTCGTCTGTCCCAAAATTATCTCCTCCTTCCCTTTTTGGCAAAGAATTTGTGCTTCACAACCATTCTTACACATTTCTCTCTCCTCTGCACAATTCTCCACCGCACAATTCCCACTATCTTAATTTGTGTGCCCAGTTAAAGGAAGAGTTTTTATAGGGAAGGAGGGAGTACTATTTAGGGATCTTTTTGTTCAGAGTTTTAGTTTTGTTCTTACGTTTATATTTTTATATTTCAATAGATTTTTAACTTCTATTCCTGTTTATATTATTTTTTATTTGATATAAAATGATATTTATACTTTAAGTTATGCAAAATATTTTCCTATTTGAACTTTTACAATTTTTATTCTATAAATTATTTTTGAAGTATTATAAATTTCTATTTTATATTTCATATGTAGTAATTCAAAACCTCTGAAATGATAAAATATAGCAACATGAAATAAAACAATAAAACTAAAAATGAAATCTTAAATAAAATATGAATGTAAAAAACATAGGTATAAAGTATGAATATAAAGTTTAAAATAATACTTATGTTCGTATTTATATACGGAGTATTTTTTTATTTTATATTTATATACTTTATTTTTTATTTTTTCTATTTTATTTTGGAATTATAACTATTTTGGCACTTTTTAATAGTTTGGGGGGTGATTTGAACAACTGTGGCAGGTTCAAAGACCTTTTTGAACATTTCATTTCCATGTCATCGATTTACCGGGTGACGTGGCGGGTGACCTTGTGTTTACATGTATAAAATGAAATTTGAACTATTTTTTGCCGGTTCGAGGTACGAATTGGTCCTTTTTTTTTAGTTCAGGGACTGAATTGAGCAAACACGATTGGTATAGGGGCCTATTCGACCCTCTAGCATAATAGAATTAACTAAATAAAAAAGAATCCGATCACATATTGAGAAATTTATTCAGTTCGAACAATGTTTTAAATTTACTCTACGTTTTCTTTTCTTACAATTTTTTCTGATGCTTTCCCACCCATTTTGTTTCACTAGCGTTCTAAACAGACCCTTAATTTGTTTAAGAACAAATAGTCAAATACCTTCCCATTTCCAAATTTTGTTTCACTAGGTCTGCATTCAATCATAAACTATTCTGTTTTATTTGTAATTGGTCACCAAATTTTCAGGTTATCAGTACTGCCAGGACCTGTAATTGCATATTGATTGTTCTTGATGCAATAAAACCTATTACTCACAAGCGTCTGATAGAGAAAGAGCTTGAAGGGTTTGGGATTCGGTAACACACACAATGATTCTCTTCTAGTAGCTTTTCAGTTGCTGATTCTGAAAGTTTACCAACTATTCCTTTACTGTTTAATGATGATTGCAGGTTAAACAAAGAACCTCCTAATTTGACATTTAGGAAGAAGGAGAAAGGTGGAATCAATTTGACATCAACAGTTGCCAATACAAACCTAGACCTGGAAACTGTGAAGGCTATATGCAGCGAATACAAAATACACAATGCCGATGTTCATCTTAGGTATGATGCAACAGCTGATGACCTTATTGATGTCATTGAAGGTAGTCGAGTGTATATGCCATGCATCTATGTTGTGAACAAGATTGATCAGATCACTCTGGAAGAACTGGAGATCCTTGATAAACTTCCTCACTATTGTCCTATCAGGTAACCCTCCATTAGCACTGTGTAGAAGATGATAGGTAGATTTCATTTTAAGTTAAAGGGAATGTCGTACTTATAGCCCCTGAATGGTTTGACATTATGTAATCCCAGACTAGTTTTTCAGATTTTGTATATTTAGTCCATCAGTTGTTATAATTTAGATACAATACCTTCCAGATAGAATCACCATTTAGTATTAAGGTTTATGAGATCCTTCAAGGCAATATAGAATGCCGTGATTGCCTCTATAAACCCTAATATTTATGGGGGGTGCATTTATAGTATAACAAATACAACAACAACAATATCCAAGCCTTAATCCCAAAAGATTTTGGGGTCGGCTGACATGAATCGATCCATGATATCGATGGCAAAAAGAGAAGACAAACAAGAAGAAAAGAAAAAAAACATAAAATGAACAAGATATTGATAAATAAATATAAGATAACAATAACATAAGAATATAAGAAAGATAAAGATAAAAAGATAAAAGAGCATAAAAAGCTAGAGGATAAAAATAGGGAAAGTTCCCGAAATAGGACTAAAACAGTTTGAAAATTCCAAAATAGGACTGCCATGTTTTTTATTCCCAAAATAGGAGTAATTACTGCCAAGTTTGGAAAATATTGCCATGTTTGAAGTCTGGTACTGCCAAAACATGGCAGTAATTAGTCCTATTTTGGGAATAAAAGCATGTCAGTCCTATTTTGGAATTTTCAAACCTTTTTAGTCCTATTTTGGGTAAATTCTCATAAAAATAACATAAGAACCTAAAAAGATAAAGAAGATAAACGATAAAAGAAAGAGAGAGGAAGGATAGAAAAGAGATCAATTGTCCACACGAATGTGTGCCCTCCACTTTGCCCTCTCCAAAGCCATACTCTCGTCCAACCCAAGAAGACGCATATCAGTTCTGATTCCTGTAATCCAAGTTTGTTTGAGTCTTCCCCTCCCTCTCCTCTGTGTCTCTTCTCCCCAGCCATCAAGTCGTCTAACAGGTGCATCACTCGGTCTTCTACGCACATGCCCAAACCACCATAAGTGAAACTCCTGCATCTTATCTTCTATAGGTGCTACTCCCACCTTTTGTCTGAGTATCTCATTCCTCAAGCAATCTTTTCTGGTATGTCCACACATCCAACGCAACATACGCATCTCTGTCACTCATCTTTTGAGTGTGACATTGTTTCACTGCCCAACACTCTATGCCATACATTAATGCAGACATAATTGATCATATTATCATTCATTCATTATCATTACCCCAGTGCCGCAAAGGTTCCCACACCTTTGGTGGGGTGGGGGGGGGGGGGGTCGGATGTATGCAGTCATACCTCTGTACTAAAGCACAAAGAGATTGTTTCCGGATGACCCATAGTGAAAATCGCACCGAAAATTGTATGGACTAACTGCTGCTTCATAACAAAGAAGCGTAGACAGTTTAATAAGCCATTTTGCTTTATTACGTCATATTCCCAAGCCAAAAAATAGCGAGTCTTTGATGTTCGATAAAATTTACCTTTCAGTCTAGTCGGTAATCGACATACCTCGATCACATAAGAATCCTGATGCACTCTTCCATTTCATCCACCCAGCTCTAATTCTATGGTATACATCTTCTCTAATTCAACATCCTACTGAATTATGGAGCCCAAATGACGAAACATATTACACCGGTATCTCCTTACCATCAAGAGTAATCCCACTGTTGCTACTACTTCTACTTCCACCAAACTTGCACTCCATATACTCAGTCTTGCTTCGGCTCAGTTTGAAACCCCTGGTCTCCAATGTTTGTCGCCATACTTCCAACTTTGCTTTAACACCCGATTGTATAACAAATGAGAGAAGAAATTTACAAATGTCAAAAGACAAGTATAACAAATGAGAGACTAAATTTACAAATGTCGAAAGACAAGTATAACAAATGAGAGACTAAATTTACAAATGTCAAAAGACAAGTATAACAAATGAGAGACTAAATTTCCATAATGACAAACAATCGAGTATGAAAAAGTGCCATTTTTTCTAAGATAAGTCATAAGTGTAGGGCAGTTTTGTCTTGATTATTTTTTCTGCAGTGCTCATCTGGAGTGGAACCTAGATGGTTTACTTGAGAAGATTTGGGAATACCTGAATTTGACCCGCATATACACGAAGCCTAAGGGCATGAATCCAGACTATGAAGATCCTGTAATATTGTCGTCAAGGAGGAGAACAATTGAGGACTTCTGCGATCGTATCCACAAAGATATGTCTAAACAATTCAAATAGTAAGTTTTTCCCTCACAAATTTCTTCTTTTACATGTCAAACTGGGTGTTACTTTTCTCAAGTTCCAAACCAATGTGGACTGTTTCTATAGCAACTACTTGAGGGGAAGTGAAAGAACATCACAGGGAATTTCTGCAATAGCGCCAAACACGGTTCAATATAGAACTTTAAATAGATTATTTTAAAAGATGGACCAAGTTTAGTGTATGTTTGGGTTCTGGAAAAGACTGTAAAAAGGAAAAAAGAAAGTGCCAAGGAAATTATGTTCTTAATTCCTTATGCTGGGTTTATTTTGGAAAATGCAATGTAAAGGGGACATGATCAGTCGTATAATGTTTTTACAATTATTTAAATAGAAATTGCTCAATATAGGACTAAAACATACATAAAGTTAAAAAAGGATTTAAGTATGTTATATTCCTTAAATAGGACTTATTTAGTCCTATTAAAAGAATAACTTGATTAAAACTTCCCAAAATAGGAGTGAATTAGTCCTATTTTGGGATTAAAACATATTTATGAGTTTTATCCATGTTTTAGTCCTATTTAGGGAATTTTCTCATTCTGGATTTATTTTTTATATTTTTACGTTTCCATTTAGGATGTTTTTACTTGGACTGTAATTTGTCCCAGACCAGACTAGACTTGGGTAGTTATAAAAATACAAAGAAACCAGACCAGACCAGACCAGCAAATTACAGTCCAAGTAAAAACATCCTTATTTGTTTTTTTTATTTTCACGTTTTTAAATTATATATCTATTTTTGACATTTTACTATTTTTTATATATCCATTTCTATATTTTCTTGCACATTATGTGATTTTATTAAAATTAGAAATTTTCTCAATTATGCTTTTTATTATTTTCAATTTTTATTTTCACGCTTTTAATTTATATATCTATTTTTAACATTTTACTCTTTTTGTATATCCATTTCTATATTTTGTTATGGAGTACACATTTTATATGATTTTTTCAAAAAAAAAAAAAATCCCCCCCAATAATGACCAGCTATAGCCAGGGGTGGCAGCGGCTCGGATTTATACCGGGTGGAGGCTCATCCACGTCCACCCTGGGTGGAGGCTCATCCACGTCCACCCTTTAATTTTTTATACTCCACCCACCCGTCCATCATCCATTAAAAATTACATCCACATCCAACCCATCCATCGTGAACGGGTTAGCGAGTGGATCGGGTGAATACAAATGGTCAAACTTGAGACAAAATAAATTAATTATAAAGAGAAACCATTTACAAATAAAAACCAAAATTTAAGAATTCGTTGAAACATAACAACAAAAACTTCGCTGATGGCGCTGAAGTGCTGAACGGGATTAGGCCATTAGGGATTTAGGGCTAAGGGCTTTAGGTATTTCAGCGATATTTATATGTTACATATACATATCTATTAACAATACGTATCTAACTATCTATTAATCTCTTAATCTATTATTATTATTATTATTATTATTATTATTATTATTATTATTATTATTATTATTATTATTATTATTATTATTATTATTATCATTATCATTATCATTATTATTGTCATTATCATTGTCATTATCATTATCATTATCATTATCATTATCATTATTATTGTCATTATCATTGTCATTATCATTATCATTATCATTATCATTATCATTATCATTATCATCATCATTATCATTATCATCATCATTATCATTATCATTATCATTATCATTATCATTATCATTATCATTATCATTATCATTATCATTATCATTATCATTATCATCATCATCATCATCATCATCATCATCATCATCATCATCATCATCATCATCATCATCATCATCATCATCATCATCATCATCATCATCATCATCATCATCATCATCATCATCATCATCATCATCATCATCATCATCATCATCATCATCATCATCATCATCATCATCATCATCATCATCATCATCATCATCATCATCATCATCATCATCATCATCATCATCATCATCATCATCATCATCATCATCATCATCATCATCATCATCATCATCATCATCATCATCATCATCATCATCATCATCATCATCATCATCATCATCATCATCATCATCATCATCATCATCATCATCATCATCATCATCATCATCATCATCATCATCATCATCATCATCATCATCATCATCATCATCATCATCATCATCATCATCATCATCATCATCATCATCATCATCATCATCATCATCATCATCATCATCATCATCATCATCATCATCATCATCATCATCATCATCATCATCATCATCATCATCATCATCATCATCATCATCATCATCATCATCATCATCATCATCATCATCATCATCATCATCATCATCATCATCATCATCATCATCATCATCATCATCATCATCATCATCATCATCATCATCATCATCATCATCATCATCATCATCATCATCATCATCATCATCATCATCATCATCATCATCATCATCATCATCATCATCATCATCATCATCATCATCATCATCATCATCATCATCATCATCATCATCATCATCATCATCATCATCATCATCATCATCATCATCATCATCATCATCATCATCATCATCATCATCATCATCATCATCATCATCATCATCATCATCATCATCATCATCATCATCATCATCATCATCATCATCATCATCATCATCATCATCATCATCATCATCATCATCATCATCATCATCATCATCATCATCATCATCATCATCATCATCATCATCATCATCATCATCATCATCATCATCATCATCATCATCATCATCATCATCATCATCATCATCATCATCATCATCATCATCATCATCATCATCATCATCATCATCATCATCATCATCATCATCATCATCATCATCATCATCATCATCATCATCATCATCATCATCATCATCATCATCATCATCATCATCATCATCATCATCATCATCATCATCATCATCATCATCATCATCATCATCATCATCATCATCATCATCATCATCATCATCATCATCATCATCATCATCATCATCATCATCATCATCATCATCATCATCATCATCATCATCATCATCATCATCATCATCATCATCATCATCATCATCATCATCATCATCATCATCATCATCATCATCATCATCATCATCATCATCATCATCATCATCATCATCATCATCATCATCATCATCATCATCATCATCATCATCATCATCATCATCATCATCATCATCATCATCATCATCATCATCATCATCATCATCATCATCATCATCATCATCATCATCATCATCATCATCATCATCATCATCATCATCATCATCATCATCATCATCATCATCATCATCATCATCATCATCATCATCATCATCATCATCATCATCATCATCATCATCATCATCATCATCATCATCATCATCATCATCATCATCATCATCATCATCATCATCATCATCATCATCATCATCATCATCATCATCATCATCATCATCATCATCATCATCATCATCATCATCATCATCATCATCATCATCATCATCATCATCATCATCATCATCATCATCATCATCATCATCATCATCATCATCATCATCATCATCATCATCATCATCATCATCATCATCATCATCATCATCATCATCATCATCATCATCATCATCATCATCATCATCATCATCATCATCATCATCATCATCATCATCATCATCATCATCATCATCATCATCATCATCATCATCATCATCATCATCATCATCATCATCATCATCATCATCATCATCATCATCATCATCATCATCATCATCATCATCATCATCATCATCATCATCATCATCATCATCATCATCATCATCATCATCATCATCATCATCATCATCATCATCATCATCATCATCATCATCATCATCATCATCATCATCATCATCATCATCATCATCATCATCATCATCATCATCATCATCATCATCATCATCATCATCATCATCATCATCATCATCATCATCATCATCATCATCATCATCATCATCATCATCATCATCATCATCATCATCATCATCATCATCATCATCATCATCATCATCATCATCATCATCATCATCATCATCATCATCATCATCATCATCATCATCATCATCATCATCATCATCATCATCATCATCATCATCATCATCATCATCATCATCATCATCATCATCATCATCATCATCATCATCATCATCATCATCATCATCATCATCATCATCATCATCATCATCATCATCATCATCATCATCATCATCATCATCATCATCATCATCATCATCATCATCATCATCATCATCATCATCATCATCATCATCATCATCATCATCATCATCATCATCATCATCATCATCATCATCATCATCATCATCATCATCATCATCATCATCATCATCATCATCATCATCATCATCATCATCATCATCATCATCATCATCATCATCATCATCATCATCATCATCATCATCATCATCATCATCATCATCATCATCATCATCATCATCATCATCATCATCATCATCATCATCATCATCATCATCATCATCATCATCATCATCATCATCATCATCATCATCATCATCATCATCATCATCATCATCATCATCATCATCATCATCATCATCATCATCATCATCATCATCATCATCATCATCATCATCATCATCATCATCATCATCATCATCATCATCATCATCATCATCATCATCATCATCATCATCATCATCATCATCATCATCATCATCATCATCATCATCATCATCATCATCATCATCATCATCATCATCATCATCATCATCATCATCATCATCATCATCATCATCATCATCATCATCATCATCATCATCATCATCATCATCATCATCATCATCATCATCATCATCATCATCATCATCATCATCATCATCATCATCATCATCATCATCATCATCATCATCATCATCATCATCATCATCATCATCATTATTATATATTATTAAATAGATATTATATATATGCGGGTCGGCGGGTGGAGCGGGTGACGGGTCGGGTGATGGGTTGGATGAGTGTTCATCCACACCCGATCCAAACACTCTTTCAATCCACCCGTCATCCATTTTTCATCCATACTTCTTCGGGTTTTCGTACATATTTTCGGTTCGGATTGAGCGGGTATCCGCGGGTGCGGGTGATATTGCCAGCCCTAGCTATAGCTGGTGAAGATGGTTGGCTTGATTGTGTTTTCAAAGTAAACGTGCTTATGTGATACCCCCTCCGTCCCATATTACTTGCCTTATTTCCTTTTTGGTTTGTCTCAAAATAAGTGTCACATTTCTTTTCTTGGAAAGAAATATGTGTTCTACAACATTTTACTTTTATTAATAATTGTGTCAAACCAAAGTAAGATACATAAAATGGGACGGGGGTTGTACTCTTTAGTATATGCACTCAAGTGATGGATTTGAAATTGTAGAAAGACCCATTTGAACCTTTATCCCTTTCAATGTCTCAAGATTTTTCAAATTAGACTGGTTTCTATTCCAGACCAAATTGAACTAGACCAGATCATCTTCGACCGTTAGAAAGTACACATAGGACATACATCTACCGGACCAGATTAGGTCAGACTATACATAAATAGACCAGGTCAGACCGAAAAATTTCAGTCCAATTAAAAACATCCTTGATCTTTTCTGAAAACATCCTTAGTCTTTATAGAGTGGTATTATGCATAAATAAATAACAAACATTTAAATATGGAGATCCTATATGTTACCATTATTCCCTCCATAGTTACTGTCTTTTAAATTTTTCTTGTCTCATATTTTCTGGGTTCCGAATGGACCTTTATAGTTCTACTGAACGAACTTATGGGTGTTTGCTGCAGTGCACTGGTTTGGGGTTCAAGTGCAAAGCACAAGCCACAAAGAGTGGGAAAGGTCAGTTAACTGAAATGTGTCCTACTTCCTACCCTTTAGTCTCTACTTCGGGGTGGACAGGCTGGTTCTTGATATTTTTATGGGAGACTGGGCAGGGCCGGTTGTGGACCAATTCCACCTGGTTCGGTTGATGATTTTTTCTATATACATATTACAATACTAGGACATATTTTTATAAATATATAATATACCAGTTACTAATATTACTCTTAGAGTATTAGTAATATAATATACTTATATACTTCGCAGTAGTTATTAATTTTAATATTATTAGTACATACAAGTGTAATATTGGTTATTAGTATCATTATTAGTTTAATATAGTTATATACTAGCTCCGTTCTTAAATAGATGGAACATGTTGAGCTTTAAACTATTCACATGCTCTACTTTGGCTATATTTTGTGTAGTATTTATTAATGCATTATAAATTTAATTTTTGCAAAATATTGTTAAATTCATCCAATTTTAAATTTATGTAATCTGAATTGTTTAATTTTTTACCAATAAGGAATGAAATGTATCAGTGGCCAAAGTTGTGCGTTGGCAAATGTGAAAATGGAAACGTTGAATTTGAAAAGAACGAAGTATATTGCTTCGTACTATATTAGTTATAGAAGTAATTAGTTAGTAATATTACTATTACTGTTATTCAGTTATACTTCTATATTATTACTACTCATATTAGTATAGTATAATATAGTAGGTATTACTGATAGTTATATTATTATTATTAATAATAATATTATTATAGTTATTATAAATTTTTTAATAATTATTATTGTTTTGTATACTCTGTAGACCGTATTAGTTCTATTAGTCATGTCTGTTAGTATAATGCAGGTATATTGCTATATTAATACTACATACATATAATACTATATAATAGAGGAATGTTCAGGTCCGAACATTACTGGTCCGAACACCGTCCGAACTTGCCCGTTTGGGGCCTTTCCCGGTGGAATTTTTTGATGAAATTTTTTGAGCATGTTTCTCATGAAGTCTAGTTTATCCATACCAAATTTCAGCTCAAAATTCGATCGGGAAGGCATTCAAATCATTTTTTGAAGTTGACTGCGTTTTTATATGTATATTTTGATGCAGTCAACTTCAAAAAATGATTTGAATGCCTTCCCGATCGAATTTTGAGCTGAAATTTGGTATGGACAAACTAGACTTGATGAGGAACATGCTCAAAACATTTCATCAAAAAATTCCACCGGGAAGGGCCCCAAACTGGCAAGTTCGGACGGTGTTCGGACCAGGAATGTTTGAACCTGAACATTCCTCCTATATAATACTCGGGTATATTATACTAAGGTGTGTGTGTGTATGAGCTGGAACTGGTACCAGTTTAGTCCCAGCCTGGTTCCCGGTTGCGGTCCCAACATTTTGGTACCGGGGAAAAAGCTGGCTGGTTCTGTCTGATTTGTATGACTGTGTCCACCCCTACTTCTAAGTTCTAACTCATTATATCCTATCTAGCATATTTAAGGAGTGTTTGCAATTGTTTTAAAAAATCACTCTAGCCTTTTTTTCTTTAAAAGGGTTAAAACAGTGTTTCAAACATGTGTTTCTATTTGAAGTTGAGCAATTTAAAGCTAAAAGCAAAGGAGGTTGCCTAGAATTGTTTTTCAATTTTTCTGTTAGATAAATAATATTTTTTTCATCAACTTTTACTATTAATCAATTTTCATTAAATCTCTAAATTAAATCAGTTTTCAAAAGTTAGAGCAAACGCATGATTAAAAAAAAAGTTAAAGCAAACGCAAATACTCCTTAAATAAGGAGCCATAAATTTACAGATAGTGAGCTTTTGTTCATTCTGTAGGAGCATGAACTGGAGGATGAAGATGTTGTCCAAATTATCAAGAAAATTTAGTGTTCTAGCAGGTATCATTCCCTGTTGTTTCGTCGGTTTGTTTTGTCCTTTACCTTCTTCCCCAGTGTCACTCTTAGGTATATGGACTTTGTTCTTATTAATTAAGTAATTAAACTCTTAATTGGCAACAGTAGTGAAATCCATTGAGTTTTGTTGTTACATTATCTTGTATACGGTTATATCCGTATATCTTTTGTCGGCATTTAATAATAGCTTTAGAGATGGAGTTCTCTAAATTTCTTCAACAAGGTACTCGTAGTCTCGTATTACGTATTAATAACTAAATACTGTTTAAATTATCCTTTTAATGGATTAAAACACAAAAATTGACCAATGAACACATTTTAAAACACAATTATTGATCTATAAAAATAATAACGTTATTAAGAGTAACAGTTGGTAGTTTGGTACCAAATTGTTTTTACAATGCACACGCTAGGGATGGACTTACCGATCTGGTACTGTTCAGGTCCGGTCCGGTTGAAGAAGCAGGCGGGCAATGGGATCATGTTTCAGGCTTCAGCGGACCGGGCCAGCTGGGCCCGGACCGGACCTAACAGTCAACAATTCAAAATAATATTTTTTTTGCTTTAAATCTTTTGGTCCCGGCCCAATCCTGACCCAATCCGGCACTATTTAGGCCTTGCCCGATCCGGTATCAGTGCAAACCCGGGCCGGTACCAGGCCTTAAATCCTTAAGCCCAAAACCCAGGGCCGGTCCTAGGGGGATGCAATAGGGGCGACCGCCCTAGGCCCAAGAAAATAGGAAGAAAAAATAGGCTCAAAAATATTTCTTTATATGTAGTGTGAGTAGGCTGTTTTTTTTAGTCTTTAAACTCAATAAATTAGGCCCAAGGTTTAATTTTTAAAATAAATATAAAGAGGCATGTCCGTCTTAATTGTCTTCACATTTTTATGTTTATAATCCTTTTAATTACAATATTACCAAGTTATGATAAACCTCCCAATTCCAAAACTCCCAATAGGTAAAGCCTTGATTTGTTCTTTCCAAATTTCAAAATCAACAAAAGTAAAGAATGCTGCAAAGCAATGAATCGAGGAGCCCAATTGCCCAAACGGCGGGCGGTTTGTTACTTATTTTAAATGATAACAATAAAATCAGATTTGTTTTTATTTTATGACCTTTATTAGATAAATTTATTATAATTATTATTTTAAATAAGTATTATTTATTGTTTGTCGTAAATATAAGCCTAAAATATTATCTCGCTCATAGGCTCGAAAATAGACAGGACCAGCCCTGCCAAAACCCACCCAATCCCGTCCTAGTCCACCTTTAGCACATGCAAATGTAAGTCGGGACCAAGTATAGTGGGTTTATGAGTAAGCACTGATGACTACTTCCCAAATGTGAGTTTTCAGATTTGTGATTATCTATATTGACTATATTACTAGGGTGGCGCAAATAGTTTTATATACAAACGCAAACTTCTAATGATAAGCTTCATTTCATCAATGAGAAATCTTCAATTCTCATCAGTGGCTATCGTTTTTTAGCTATACGTTAAAGTTACGATAATTATAAGTTATAACAACGAGCCTTGTCAATACTCAATATTGACCATTGAATATTTTACTCCGGAGTATCATTTACTCCAGATAAGATAAGATTATATGCAAATCATAAGAGGTGATCTCATTCGAACTGAATCTGGCTATGGCCTATGTGTGTGTAAATGTATGTTATCTAAGGCTTAGAAATGTTTTGCTAAATATGGGACGAAGGAACAATGAAAAAATAAGGAAAATGACGTTACTTAAGCTAAGGTTGTTAGGTTGGTATGGGCATGCGAAATCAAATTGGTACTACACTGCCATTATGGTACCTTACTGAATAAAGGAGTATTAAAGCTAAGGTTCTATAAACTTTATCTTGAATGTAACTATACGTCTATACCATTAGCAATAGATATGGGATTTGTTCGGAATATTGAGAATCAAATAATGCCAGATTGGAAAGATCTAAATTAATCCGTAGTATTTATTTTAAAAAAAATATACTTTAATCCAAAATAAAGCTCTTATACCCCAATAGTTTTTATTTTTTATAGTTCAGCATTACTTTTATTTTGATATCAATTATCAAATAAGAGTGAAAACATTTATATTTTAATGGTAATTAACGTACACTATGTTAGGTACATAATAAGGGTTATGCATAAGTTTGATTGTATGTGTTATTATTGCTAATTTTAACGGTAACACTATGTTAGGTACTTAATAAGGGTTATGCATAAGTTTGATTGTATGTTTTTCATTGCGTGATTGTAGTAGTCATTTTTATTTGTGAAGTTTGTTCTTCGATGTCTAACTTCAAAAATAGTAGAATTGTTAATTAAAACTTGCACGTAGTTTCATAGTTTTCTAAAATATAAAAGGAATGAGAATGCATGACATTTTGGTTATTTATCTTATTGAAATTTAGTGTATGCTTTTATAGAAAATTAAGCGATCTCCTCAGGGTTTTATCAATTTCATCTTGTATTTCAGAAAGAAATAGAAGATTGCCTCCTTTAGATAATAAAAAACAGGAAACATTTGTTACTAGATAAACAGGAAACATTTGTTAAACAATTAAGGGAAAAAGTGCAAATAGGCCCATGTATGGGTGGACTCGGTTCGGGCCGGGCTTCGGTTCACCAAAAGGAGGACCCGGACCCGAACCGGTGGCTCCCGGTTCCGCGCCAGACTGGTCCGGTTCCGAGCCGGGCCACCCGGGTCATAATTTTTTTTTTGCTTCTCTTATTTAACCCCCTATCCCTCCCCCTCAACCCCAAACCACCCCAAACCACCTCAAATGGCCCAAAATACCTAATCCAACCCAAAACTTAAAAAAAATTCAAAAAAAATAATAATAATTCCGGCCCGGACCGGCCCCGAACCGGCCGGGCCGATTCACCAAATGGAGGGCCCGGGCCCGGAACCGGTATCCACCGGGCCGGTTCGACCCGAACCGCCGTTGGACCGGGCCACTGGGCCGGGCCGGTTGTTACAGTGGGCGGGCCGGTTCCGGGCCGGGCCGCCCGGCCCGAGTCCACCCCTAGGCCCATGTACTAACCAAAAAAGGTCAAATAAGTCCTTATTTAGGAGGTTCTGTCCGGCCGTCGTCATTTGGGGTGGTTCTCGGTGGAATTTTTTGATGAATTATTTTGAACATCTTATTCATCAAGTCTAGTTTAATCATATCAAATTTCAGCTAAAACTTCAATCGGGAAGACATTCAAATGAATTCTTGAAGATAACTGCGCTTCTAACTGCGCAGTTATTTTCAAGAATTCATTTGAATGCCTTCCCGATTGAAGTTTTAGCTGAAATTTGGTATGAGTAAACTAGACTTGATGAATAAGATGCTCAAAAAATTTCATCAAAAAATTCCACCGAGAACCACCCCAAATGGCAATGACCGGACAGGGCCTCCTAAATAAGGGTTTATTTGACTTTTTTGGGGTAATTTGAGTTTGCACCCCATATTATTGTCTAAATTGGACTTTGCACCCCATTTTTAAAAATATTTGTTTTTGCATCCCAACTCCATATGAAAAGATAAAAATGCCCTCAATCAGGAATATGTTGAAGGTCAACACAATTGTTAATGGAGGGACATTTTTGTCTTTTCATATGGGGTTGGGGTGCAAAATCAAAGATTTTTAAAAACGGGGTGCAAAGTCCAATTTAGACCATAACATGGGGTGCAAACTCAAATTACCCCGACTTTTTTTGGTTAGTACATGGGCCTATTTGCACCTTTTCCCTCCAACAATTAAAGTTGTTACTAGATAAACTATAAATTGAACAATTAAAGTATCTAATCCCATTGATAAGAAGGCAAAAGTTTTATTGTGATCTTCATCAATGTTGATATATATCGGCATAAACATTAAGAGGCCGTTTGGTAACACTATTTTTCGCCTTATCGGCCAACTTTTTCACCAAACACGTAATTTTTACTCTCGCGCACTGAATTGTGTAATAAACTGAAAAAACAAGGTTGGAGTTAGTTTTCTGGCTATATTGGCTGAAGTTACTGTAGATGACCATTTTAGCTATTTTACATATAATTTTTTCTTTATTTTATTAATGAAATATATTTTAAAAATAATTTTTTCTTAAATCGGCAGAATCAGCCAATGCAGCCATTTCAGCCAGAACTTCATAAATTTCAGCAAAATCAGCCAAAACAGCCGATTTTTGTGCTACCAAACGGGCTCTAAGTATTACCAGTATAACTTAGATATCGATACTGTAACTTTACTTGTATAACCCAGTAAAAGACTAAAAGCATAGGAGTGAGAATGGATAAAATTCAAAACGAAATTATTATTTTTTATTCCTAAAAGTAGTGGCTAAAACAAGACTTCTTTTCTTTCAGTTAAAGAATTAAACAATTAAAAATTCTCGAACTAGAGTCTAGAAGGAATTGAGTTGAAGAAACAATAATAATACACATAATACACATGGAGCACTACAAACGTGCAAAACCTGGCTACTTGAATCTCTATAATGCATTATATTAATGCTTTTAGATACTCCAGTTTTGTCTATGACATAAAATTTGATTTATTACGATCTGTCATTTTTAAAATCATTAAATATGGAATGATGTACAGGCACAGCGTTCCATTTTATGAAGATACTTTATTTATTTGAAGCAAACATCTGCAAAATACGCAAGCCAAGACCGACATATATTCAAAACTGTGCACTTCATGTCTTAATGACACACTTTTTCAGTAATGTAAAAATTACCTAACCGTAACAGCACCGCATTTTTATATTGAAGTTTCCGCGTGTGATCTGATGAGAGCTTTTTATTCTAATTTTTGTGGTTGAAAGAATCTTTTTCCTTAAAAAAAATCTTTTTCCTTTGTACTAAACACACACCAACTGGAGAGAGAAACAATTATTCTGTCTGTCTATTTAGTAGCTGAAAATGAAATATTTGTGCGCCAAACTCCAGGAAACAACGTACTGAAGAAATCTATTGGACGTTACTTGCAAGCCCAGTTCCTGCTGTCAGCTGATCTTTGACCACCCCCACCCCACCCCACCCCGCTTGTTGACATTACCATTTTATAAGGAAGAAAAATGTCTAAAGGAACAGAAAGAATCATCATTTCATTCACTTAGCAACAAAACATTCAACATCTAGTCTCGTCTACTATAGTATAAAAGTAAAACAGACGCAAAATGAACAAATCTTGGTACACAATAATCAACTTCAAGCTTTGACGCAACAGTTGAAGCAGCTCAACATTCTTCTCCTTGTCTGTTCAGATGCAGCCAATATATAAAAGGAATCCATTATTAACAGCTGAAGTAAAAATATCTCCCAGTAAAAAAATAACAAGATACAAAGGTGAACGTCGTATTTATACTCAGTATACAGCAACTGAGTGGAAAAGTTCTTAAAATATTACCAAGTGATTACACATTACACAAAATGCTAGTAATTACTTTCACGAGGATAATGTCCAATACCAATCTAGGTACCCAACCAGGAGGAGATTCAATATATTTTTTACTGCTTATTCATGTCATCACACATTTTTTCTTGGGTATCAACCGCTAGCTAGTCAATACTTTTGGTAGTTGCGTTAGTAACATTTTTGTCCAACAAAGAGATAGAGAAAAACATTTATTATCAAATAAATTTGAAACAATATGTTAAATATATTCCATGTGCAACACAACACCAACACTTGCATGTGCCCCCCGACAATAAGTAGATCCCTAACTCATCCTTTCATGGAAGGGGAAAGATGCCATAAAGGTGTTATGAAATGAAAATTCATTTCTATTAGTTTTTGAGTTTTACCCTACACATGTTCTTTTCACCTGATAAAGAAGAAGAAATTTTTCTAAGAGTTGAAAATGGCAACTGAAACTGCAATTTGAACCTACACTTCCCAAATGCTCATATATTGAAGAGATTATTATAGCAAATAGGATTTACATATGGTTCATGGAACAAGATCATCATTGTTTTCTACAAAAATGGCACCACATCCTAAAATGGGAATAAAAACAGTTAAAAAATGTTCTGAACGGGAGATTGAGTCCTAAGTTTAAAGAAATGACAGTGTTTTTTAAAATGTCTTGCATTTTAATCTAACTTCGTACCAAAGTACGGAATTAAATAGCAATAGCACGATGGCCGTGGTCTTCATTAATTATCATAACTCATGCCTCTCATTAATTAATTTTTGTTCCAGAATCTATTAAGTAGTAGTAACAGGAGGAAGTACGAACTACCGTATTACTAATCTCATCCATAATTTATTTCAGCATTATATGCTGAAAAAGGCTATATTAATGTTTTAAACTACTAAGCAGCAACTCTACATTAAATAAGTAGAACCCTCACATCATATTATATTTTAACGCAGAGAGCACAGATATTATTCAGGTGCAGTTTTGATTGAATTTGTAAAATGACAAATATACCCTCAAGTTATCGGTAAACTCGTCTAATGAATCCCATTTTTTACTCCTATGTTACCTGAACCTTTATAGACCCCGGCCCATATAAAAACTATATGCCCCATATTTCAATTGATGACCCACCTGTAAGGAATCAACCGTTAATGACTACACTTGGTTCCATTGAACTTTATAGGAGGAGGAGTCTGAAACCATTACATCTTGGTTTGTATCTTTGTTTGTGTTTCGTTGTTGAGACTACTTAATACAAGTAGTTGGAGCTTAACCGATACACTTGAGGTTTTTCAATCCTAAAAAACCGACTTATAGAGAAAGTAGTCTGTTCTTTATATGTTGCTTTGTATCTTTATTACTCATTTATAAAGTTATAATTGTTTAGAGAAAAGGCAAATTAAGAGACATACAGTTGGAGCGATGTCTTGGTCGGTTTTTAGGCATGCAACAACACCATCGGGGGTGGAGGAGGAAAGGAGATCATCATCATTTCCAATGCTTGCCCTCGACACCTCCCTCTTGTTCTGCTTCCTCATTTCTCTGATTTTGGAGAAGTCCACAGAGTAATCTGGGAATGGTCCCTTTTGATGGTCCCAGTCCCCAAACTGTGGCACAGATAGCCATGCTCCACTATTCTTCTGCACCATACATATACCACTAAATTAACTCACTATGATCAATGAAATTTTTCAAGACATAGCAAGTACAAAGAGTACTAATTGCCAAACCAGTATATGTACAGTTTTACCCAACTGATTCATGAATCTAGTGAACAAAACAAAGAGGCCAACAGTACGTGTTTTTCTTTCTTTAACACAGCCAAGATTTTCATCAACGCCGTCTGTGTGATCTATGTCTCATAGTATATGTAAGCACACAAACAATATTTTTTGTTCTAAACATTGAATGACAGGCAAGATTTTGTCTATATGAACAAAAAACTTTACTAGGTCAACAAAAACACTTTTTGTGCAAATGTACCATAAAGATTGATTATACAAATAATACTTTTCTTTCTATTTTATAAAGAAGAGAGCATTTTCCAGTAAGGTAAAGTAGTTCAATTTTCTATGGTAATTTTGAAAAAGATTATTTCTTTGGCGAAATTCACACAAATAATCTCTATTTTTAGTGATTCTACCATAATAATCCCTATTCTCTACCGATAGTGTCCACAAAAAGGGAAATTAAAATTACTTCCCATTTAATTCTCCCAAATCTTACCTCTACTTTCTCCTTCACCACTCTTCTTTTCGGGTAACACTTTTATCTTCTATCCTAGAAAGAACCAGATATGTCGAAAATGATATTAAGATTAAACGGGTTTTAGTTTTAATTCGCTTCAATAAGAAGAGAGGTGAAGAGAAAAGTGAGAGTAGGGATAGATGGTATTAAACGGGCATTAATTTGAATTCACCCCAATTTATTCTTGTGGATACTATTGTTAGTTTGGATTATTTTTATAGACAGTCGCAGTAGGGATTATTACTATAGAATCCCTAAACACGTAAGGATTATTCTTATGAATTTCACCTATTTCTTTTGACTGTGACTCTGTGAGGGGTCATCATGTCTTCCAAAGTATAACAAAAATGTTCCAGAGATGCCAATAAATAACAAGGGAGACCCAACTTTTAAGAGATCAGACAAAATACTTTTGAACACTCAACAGCGTCTCAACTATGACCATAAAATGCAGTAAACCATCACAAAAATTTATACTAGTATAAAATATTTGAGCTCTATAACAGCCTTAGACTTCGCAAGAGAGGAAGTTGCACACAGATATACAGCCTAGGTTACTGGTATAGAAGAGTCCTAACCCGCTCAAACCCCAGCCCTAAAAAGGAGACGACTTTTGAGAACATTTCAAACCTTCACACAAACCCCAGAAAGAAAAAACTGCTGAATGAATGGAAAGGTGAAAGACCAGGAAAAAGCAATTCGTGCATAGAAACTGGCAAAGAAAGATAAGCTTTAGCTGGTGTTAAAGTTTCACAAAAAAAACAAAATTCAAGAATCACATAAAGGGGCCAGATGATAAGATATGTTTAGGGTAAGAGCTTGACCGAAAAAGAATGCAAATTGATTTACCTCCTTGTGTCCCTCCATTTGTGTGCCGTTGCTAATTTGGAAAGATAAAGAAAGAAAGGGCTGGGGAAAATAAAGTGATATACACACACATATTGTGCGGGACGCGGATATATATGCTCCGGGTGGTCATTACGTGTTAGCTACGGAAATGACAACCTGCTTTGTTTTTGTTTTGTTTTGCAGCGCTGCGCGTGTACAAATGGTGTTTTCCAATCCGCCTCAGAGTTGGATTGGAGAGCCAACTCGGCCACTTGTAGCTGTGTCGACGCGTTTTCCTTCCTCATCGTTAGTGTTTAACTTTAAGATTCTTTCACCAACCATATGACAGCCTTCAAAAGTACTGGGGAAAAACTAACCATCCCGAATTTGGCATGCCCCAAGATTCATACGTAGTAATAACGAAAAAAATAGAGTGAGAAATAAAATGGAGATAATTCCCTGTTTGGGAGTAAAGTAAGTTTTAATTGCACCAATATGACTCACATATTGCGTAGGACTAAAAGGAGATAGATTGCCAAAATTACCCTTATTGAATTTATCTTTATTAATAATACAAAGTAACATAATAATAAAAATATGAGAGGCCCAACACCACGATAGGACCTAAATAATCCATGCACCACATCCACAGCCGCCATAGTCATCGGCACCGCCGCCGCCACAAGTGCCACCGGCCTCTCCATCTGTGACCTCATCTAGCCTTCCTGTCGGCCGTCGTCATATCCGGCGTCATCGCCGCCACCTCCGACGATGTCGCCGCCTCATCCAACACCGTTGCGCCTCATCTGCGTGAACAATGCGCCCTTTGGTGCCGCCTCCGCCTCCGGTGAGCCAATCACTTTAGATCTCGGGTCTGGTCTCAGATCTGGTATGACTACCACTCAAGTGTCATCTTGTGATTCTAATGTCATCTTAATGATATTATTGTCATCCCGACAGAAATAAGATGACACTTTCGAATTAAACACATGACACTAATCTTTTACAAAATGAGTACTATTGCCATCTTCGTAATGTTAATGCCAAAAAATGGCATTTATTCTTGAAGTGACATTTTCATAGTCAAAGTAATAACATATATTGTAAAGGTAATCCCACAAAAATAAATAGTTCTGAAATTAATTTTCAATAGATTATATTTAATAGGGAAAATAATAACATTTATGTCAATTTCATATTAAAAAAACAAAAAAAACAATATATACAAAAATAAATTAAAATTATCGAAATAAAAAAAAGGGAAATAACAAAATGAGATATGGTGGAAGAGGAGGAAGAAGGAGGAGAGGGGAAGAAGAAGAAGAAGAAGAAGAAGAAGAAGAAGAAGAAGAAAAAGGAGGAGGAGGAGAAGGAGGAGGATAAGAAGAAGATTCAACCATACCTGGTTGCCGTCCACTGTTGGCCGCTCACTGTTCGCAGCCGCTCGCCGCCCTCGCCACTCACTGATGGCCGAAAATGATGAGCAAATCCATGTCCATATCACTGAAAATCGGAGAAAATGAAGAAAATCGAGATCGATAGAATGAAATTAAAGGTATTATAGAAGGGAAAAGATAAATGGACGCATGAGATCTGGAGTTGTGGTGGCACATGCAAGAGAAGAGATGAGGAAGAAGATTAGGGATAGAGAATGAGAGAGGGAGATGTGTGTGGAATTGGGGGGGGGGAAGGGAGATGTGCGTACGAATGGGTAAAGAAGGGTAGAGAATCGGGAGACCATCTAATTTAGTCCTATTTGGGGAATAAATTAAAGAGAACTCCTATTTTGGAACTTTTCCAATATTTTAGTTCTATTTAGAGCAATAACTTAATAAAATGTTAGTCAATTCTTTTTCTTTAACAGTGCCGTTTCAAGTAGATTTGCTTAAAGTTAAATTTCCTAATAATGATCATTGGTATTACTACGGAGTAATAATTAAAATTTTGTAGAGCGGATTGGTTTAGACGAGATTCTCTCTTTCTAGGGGATTTTGTGCGGCTTCTTACCGATATGTTTTTTCCGCCATTTTGGGCGGAGTTTTTGCTAGTTTTGTTTATTGACGGATAACAATCGATCGACGTTAACGACTCTCAGCGGGATCACACTCAGAGAGGGTTGAAGATCCTTGGACCGCGGTGATTATGCTCGCCATATTTGCTCTGGTGCTATCTCCACCTGCAATCGTGACTTCATTTGCGGCGGAAGAACCGTCTTGGAGGCCAGCACATGGGTTGTCTGTACTTGCATCGCTGTTGGTGGCAAACCCGGACCTAACATAGTAACACAGCGGTTGCTTGGGAGAGTGGAGGGGGTGATGCATATGGGATGTTGGAGGATTGGCTGGAGTGACTTCTTGGGCACTGCTCATCCTCAATCAAGCTGGCTTGGAATGAGAAATCTGGTGCCCGCAAGTTTGGAGGTTTGTTTGGATGAGATAAAATTATTGGTCTAAAAAAAGGGATGTGGGCAGGAGCTGCAGGCCAGCCACATTTGAGTTGGCGAGTCTCAGAGCCAGCTATACTCGAGTCACTGTTAGGGGTTGTGTGGAGCTTCGATCGGAAGTTTTATATTAATTGTTTTAGTTTCATCATGAATTTTATTCCGTTGTTTTGTTTTTTATTAAAGTCTATGGCGCTAGGTTTATTGTGTTGAGCGGGTTTTCGGCTAGATTTGAAATGTTTAGTGGTGGACAGATCTATTTGCTCAGCAATAGTTGCATTAAGCTCGATCAGTAGTTAGCGATCTGTATTGCTCCTTTAGGGGTGATCGTCTCCATGTCTAATCGAAGAATTAATAGTAGTAGTTGGAAGGTGAAAGTTGTAGTCACTATTGGTTACTTTGAGATTGATAAATATCCTAATTCTAATTGTATCAACCTTTTTTGCAAGGAAAGAGTGAGTTAATTCTAAAATAATAAAAATAATTAATAATGTGTTTTGATGAATCATCCGTTCTGTCCTACATTTGTTCCCGTTTATTGGTTCCACCTGCTCAATCTTCATACCTACATTGCAGCCACACCCCACTTCTTCCATGAGAAGATGACACTTTATATCAAGTTCCCTTGCATCTCGGTTGGTATAGGCATCCACATCCACATCTATTCCTTCTATGCGTCTATTCTACATAATTTCATCTAACTTCACAACAATTCTAGATGTATCCACTAGTCACTGACTCACTGCACTGTACTAAAAGCGCAAGAGAAAATGGTGAAGCAAACACAACAAACCCTAGGACGATAAAAATCACTTCGCTCTACTAGCTTTTAAGTCTAAAATTTAGTTCCTTGTTTTATATAATTATTTATAAGATCTATTGAGCAGCGATTTATGTAAAAGATTATATGAAGTATGGTTAATTAACAAAATTCATTACAAAAAATATGAATTAAATTTACAAAAAAAATATATGAATAAAAATCACGATTTAAAAATATCTATCGCAAACTGAATACAATAGCTTGTTTAATAATCTCTTTTCAAGTTGGTAAACATGAAATCGAATTACCAAAACTTTTAAATGTCATCCTTGAGAACACATTTTCATAAAATGACGCTTAGAGAAATCATCTGGTTAATGCACAACTAATCATTGGGAGGACCGTACAAGCTACTCTTAAAAGAACTAAAACTCTGTTCTACTAGAAAAAATTGAAAGGAGATTATTCATCAGAAATTGCGAAACTTTTAAAAAAAAAAAACTATCTTGCAATCCCCTATAGGTTGTTTACAACCACTTGCTATTCCAAAAGCAATATGGGTCAACGTCTCTATGGATTTCATAAAAGGGTTACCCAAATCCCATTGGAAGGATACTATCTTAGCTTAGTGGTAGTAGATCATTTGAGTAAATATGAACATTTTATGCCATTAACTCATCCTTTTATTGCCAGCACATTGGCAAAGATCTACATGGATAACATTTTCTAAGCTATATGGAATGTCTAAAAGCATTGGCTATGGTAGAGATAAGATATTACCAACAATTTTTGGTAATAGTTGTTCAAAATGCGATAAATAAATTTCTTGTTGTCCACTACTTACCATCCTCAAATAGATGGTCAAACAAAGATTGTTAACAAAAGTTTGAAAACGTACCTCACATGTATGGGAGGTGATAACCTTAATGAATGAGCGATATGGATTTCTTTGGCAAAATGGTGGCATACTACTAACTACCATTCTACAATTAGAAAATACCATATGGATTTCTTTGCAAAATGGTGGCATATTACTAACTACCATTCTACAATTAGAAAATACCATATGAAATAGTCTATGGTCAACACTATTGTCATGTTCCCTATGTAACGGGTGACTGCTTGGTTGAGGTTGTTGATAGGAGCTTAGAGGCTAGGGAGGAATGTCCTAAATGATTGAAGATTCACATGAAAAGGGCTCAAGATAGAATGAAAGTACAACCTGACAAACATCAAACTGACAGAGAATTTTTGGAAGGAGACTGGGTATATGTCAAGTTGCAGCAACATAAGCACCAGTCTGTAGCTTATAGGGGAAATAAAAAAGTGGCTCCTAAATTTTTGGGTCTTCTGAAATCATAAGAAAAAATGGAAAGGTGGCATATAAACTTCAATTGCCAGAACACTCTAGAATTCATTCGGTGTTTCATATTTCTCAACTAAACAAGCATAATGAATTGGTTCCTGTTTTTAGATCGATATTGGTAGTTGATGAAGATAGATTATCATGAGTGGAACCCTTAGCTATTCTGTATAGGAAAATAACAAAAAGGAGAAATGTAGATGTGAATATAGAAAATTATTTCAAATTGTTATTGGTTTATTTGGCCGTTCAGTTATAGTATTCGGTCTGTTTTGAATGCTACCAGGCTTTATCAATTTTATTATGCCTCTTTTAAGTGCTATTCGACCAATTTCAGTTATGACGGTTGTTGGGCCTTATCAAGAGGAAAATAGTGATGCAGGTCCATTAGGTAAAATTTAGCGATTAAATTAGTTTGGCTCATTTAAAATATCCAATTAATTTATATAATCATAATTTAAGTCTTTAAAGAATGGACTGGTCCTATTAATTTATTTATTTTGAGCCCATAGTGATGCAATGGATAAAAGACATGATCCAACTTGTAAAGAGGAGAATGAATCTAGTGAAATCCGTCCATATGCATGAAAAATAACTACGAATCTTGTTAGGAAAACTGTTCAGATACATGACACAAATGCTAATTTTTCTAGATATGAAAATACAAGTAAATAGGGTCCAAAGCTCATTTCGATGGGAGCCCTAAACATATGAACAAAAATTACAATGCTTATGCATATTTCATCCTATCAACACCTATAAATAGGGGTATTGGTTGAGAGAAATGGCGGAAGCAACTTCCAAACGAAGAAACGCTGCAGAAACCCTCTGACAATCTCCCGAGAGGCTCTAAAGAATTATGAAGAAGGAGAAAAAATCAAGGCACAAATTTTATTAAAAACATATGAATAATCCTTTGTGATTTTGTCCATTCTTGATAAAATAAGTCCAAAACATGGAGAACGTTCAAAGGTATGAAGAATGAAACTTGAAGATTCGAAGATCTGAAAAACAGGGCTTTAAAGATTCGAAGATATTCATATCAATTGAAGATCGAACCACATATCCCGGGAAGCTCTTTAACAAAAGATCAAACCATAAATGGCCCTTTTGTTAAATATCAAGTTATTTGAAGATTGGAGATCCTTCAAACTTAATTCTACACTAAAAAACAATCAAAGATTCAAAGGACCAAGCTTATGAAGACTTGAATATATAAGGAATAAAGATTGAAGATTTGAAGATCCGGAGAATAATTATTCAAATATCTCACGAACAAAATTTGAAGATATGAAGAACGTTTGAATATTTGAATAATTAGAGATTTAATTTCGAGTTAAATTATTCAATTATATTTATTTCAATGTACAAGTGAATAATCAAAGGATTCATATTTAAAGATTGAACCCGATATTCTCATCTATTTTGATGACTTAAATATCGAGATATGAATAAAAGGTTACTAATGTGCCAAAATGCAAGTCATTACCTTACCAAATTAGTAAAACTAATTCTAGAGTGTCTTGACAATAATACTCCTTCCATATTTGGGCATCATTTGGAACTCTAAGAGTAAATATGAAAATTCTAAAATACTGAGTTTTGTTTGCCGAATCATTAGGTAACTATCAAATAATTCTGGCTAAACGGTACAAATCGAATTTCTGGATTTTTAACCAGTTCTGATCGAAACCAAATTTGATAAAATCTGTGGACAAAAGATCTAATTGGCATGTAACCCGATTATGATCTATCCGAACTCGACTACACTGACCTTGTACATAAGGGCGTAGTTGTCCATGCAAATTGAATGATGGGATGCCATAAAACCCGACGGTGCGAAAAACCTCTCCAACAAGCACTCAGCCAGAGGCGGATTGGGCCTAGGGTCTGGGAGGGCCAGGCCCACCCTCAGCTTTTCTTTTTTAACTAGTATATAGGTGTAAATATTAAGCCCATCCTGAAAAAATAAAAAAACCTAATATATCCGTAGAGTTGGAGCCCGTTTGGTGACTTTGTTTTTCGTTTCGACTTATCAGCCAATCTTTTCGGTAAACACGTAACTTTTGATTTCTCATGCTACTTTTTGTAATACTATGAAATAAAGGGAAAATCGCACTTTTAGTCCCTGAAATAGTCACAAAAATGAAATGTCAGACCTGTATTTCTGATATTGTAAATGTCACCCCTCAATTGTCCAAATTGTTGTAAATGTGATCCTTTAAGGGGTGAAATGTACTCTCGCCCACATTGTATATTTCACTTCTCAAAGTAACACATTTACAAAATTTAGGACAATTGAGGGATGACATTTACAAACTTGGGAACACGGGTCTGACATTTTAATTTCGTGACTATTTTAGGGACTAAAAGTGCAATTTTCCCAAGAAAAAATAAGATTGCATTTAATTTTCTGGTTATATTGACTGAGATATTGTAGATGATCATTTTAACTATTTTTCATATAATTATTTCTTTATTTTATTAATAGAAAATATTTTAAATACAATTTGTTCATAAATCAGCAGAGTTAGTCAATCTAGTCATTTAAGCCAAAACTTTATAAATTTCAGCAGAATTAACTAATTCATTATTACCAAACATGCTTTTAGTCCAGCAATCCAGAGTTCTGTCTCCCAAGCAGCGAATTCAAAGAAACCCAAAATTACCAGTCGGCGTAACTCAACTTGTAGCGAGGGAGTGCCACAAGGGTTAGGTCTCGGGTTCGAATCCCGGCAAGTGCGATAAGGGGTTAGAAAAATGCATAGGGTCTCTGCAAGTACCGGGGATGTAGCTCCACTCTCTATCTGTCAGGTTGTGATGTCCGGTCAGTGTTGGGGACCCTCAGGAGTGTCATTTTTTAGAAGAGATAATTACCCCGGATATTACTAAAACTTCTTATCTTTCTCAATCTATGACTTAACTAATTTTTTTACCAAAATAATACTAATATTTAATCAAATTCGTAATAATTAATTAATTAAATAATATAGGTGGACAAAATATACCCTTTAGGGTATATCTATAAAACCCTAAACTCCTACTATTTTCTCCAACCCTAGCCTCAATTCTCCCACCTTCAAAAATCCATCCGCCTGCCGCTGCACTCCCCCTGCCGCCGCCGCCCCATGGTCCGCCGTCAGCCACTCTTCAGGGGAACAATCGCCGGCCAAATGCATCCAGGCGCTTCATCGCCCTCCAGGAGCACCCCGCCGCATGCCCCGCCATCCAGGAGCACGATATCCCTCCAAGTTCATGCCGCCCATGGCTAGTCGTCTAGGAGCATGATCGCCGTCAAGGAGCACGCCACCCCATGCCCTGCCGCCTGCCGCCGTTCCGATCCATGGGTGCCGCCGCCTGCCATCGTCTTCTAGATCTACTGCTGGAGAGTGTACGAAACCTAGCAGGGAGGAGGGAGTGCGGCGCAGGTTAATAACGTGAAGGATGGATTTGGAGTTGTTACGTAAAGATGGGCCTCTTGCATCATTGGTTTGTAGCAATTTTTTGAATGCGGAGGCCCACTGCTTTGGATAATTCGCTAGTTGCTTTGACCCAAATCTCCTTTTTGCTTTTCAATTTTTAAAATTAGGAATTTCTAAAACTAGGGTTTATAGGCATTAAATATGGGCATTGAACATCGGCGGTTCAATAAGTGTTGAGTATGAGCAATGAATATATATGATAATAGACATTTTGGACATGACAGTGAATGGATGCATTGAGAAATTTTGTTGTACAGTGATTATGACCAATATTGCAGTAACACAGGGCAATAATATCTTCATGAAATGCATTATAATTAATTAGGCATAAAATAATAAAATTATTAAATCTAAAAAACACAGAATAAAAACTAAAAATAAATTCTTCAAGTGAATGAGAAGAGAATTAATTTTGATGGAAGTGCAGTGATTATTATCGGTTGTGCAGTAAATTCGTGCATTAATGTAGTGCAGTAACGACAATACAAAGTGCAATAATTTTAATTGGACATAATTAGTGCATAATGCACATATTTTAAATAAGGGTATTTTTGTCATCCAACCTTTCAATAAAAACGAGATTTCTTTTCTTTTTGGATTTTCAGTCATATAAAAGTATAAAAACTAGTTAGGTCATAGATTGAGAAACTCATTGAGTTTTAGTCATATCCTACTAAATTTCCCTTTTTAGAAACCCAAAATTAAACGGCCCAAATGTCCAAATCAGCAAGGACGAAGGCGCAGAGGCAGTAATCGGCTCATTCCTATTCGCTATCGCACTCCGCCCCAAAGAAGAGGTAATCGGCGCCAAACCCAAACCCCTGCACTCGGACTTCTCCGTGACTTCGTCAGTCGGTAGTCCGTTAGGCCGTCGCCCTACGGACGGTCGGCGCACGGTGGCAGTGCTTTACGGCTGTCGGCTTAGCCTCTAGCTGAGTAGCCTCTCATCTCTTGATACCTCGACTGCTCTATTGCTCAGTGACGACAGTGAGTCAGCGCACCATATTTGCTCTTAGCCTAGTGGCCCCCTCGCCGCCTCGCCGGTGAGTTTGTTTTTTGTTCTTCTAATTTTGCTAATTGCTACTTTGCTAAGTTTGTTATGATATTTTCTGCCTATTCGCTTGAATTATATTCAATTTAGTCATTTGATTATTTGAGTGACTCACTTTCTAGTTTTAACATTTATTATGAATTTACTATGAATATGATTTGTGATTCGGTAGTTCTAATTTGTCATTTGTGAGCATCATTTATATTGAAATGAAACAGCTAGTATTGGAAGAGTATTTTCAGCAATGAATATCCTGAAGGATATGTTGAGCAACCGGATGAGTGATGACTGGCTCAATGATAGACCTATTGTTTAGTTCGAAAGACATTTTTTTGAAAATTGACAACGATGTCATTATCAAGCGGTATAAGTAGATGAAAACCCGTAGAGAACAGGTGTAAAGTTGTGGTTTTTCCTATTTGACTTTGAGGAAAACTCTTAGAGTCTTAGTCCTAAAATATTTACTTTTGTCTTTGATTTTGTTGTTGCAATGGATGTTATTTTATACTTGCAAATTAAATTTGTTAAACAGACATTATTATATTACATTTTAACTTTTTTTTTGTTGCAATATGCATTAGTTAAATAAATTTAGGCCCCCTGGATACTGAAGCTAGATCCGCCCCTGCTCAGGTACCCGCTCGTCATGGAGAACGACGGACAGGTTGCGCTTCTGCGTCTGAAGTCATCAGAGCCACCTCTCTATCTCTCACCATCTCTGGATCTTTCTGCAGCCGCTCGATTAGCCTCCCGATATCTCTACTCTTCCCTCAAGCCCTTCACCCCCAAGTCTCCTTTCCCTCAACTCTTAACTGACGGCTTCGATGCAGAGCAAATATGGCAGCAAATTGACCTCCAATCGGAACCTTTGATTTCCTCCATCCGTCGAAGAGTCAGCTACTTCAAGAAGAATCCAGAAAGCATTTCAGAACAGTTCAATGTAGAATCTAAGGGGTTGGAGAAAAAAATAGAACCATTGGAGGAATTAGACGGGAATAGAGACAATATTGAGGATGCTGTATTGGATGATTTTGATGAGGATGATGAAGAAGGGGAGGAAGAGCAGCAGGTTGACAATGAGGATGATGATGAGGAGAAAGAAGAGGACTCGGAAGAAGAGGAGGATGATGGTACTGGCTTAGTAGAGGATGAGTTCTTGAAAATAAAGGAACTAGAAAAATTTATGACAGATGACGAGGCAAGGGAGTTTGGTTTCGAGAAGGAGGTGAAAAAGAAGAAGAGGAAGAGAGTTGAGCAATCAGAGCCCGATGATGAAAGTGCAGGAGATGAGGATGATGGGGTGTGTCTATTTATCTCTATTTCAAAGTTTTGAGCTTTAAAATGTGTTGTCGTGTACTGTGGAAGACTAGTAGTTCCTATGTTTATGTATTTTTCAACCCTTTTCCTATGTTCTTTATTTTTTCAGCTTGGAGATGTGGACTTTGATGATGATATTTCCGATGAAGATGCAGACATGGAAAATGCCAGGTGATGCACAATCAGTATCCTTAGTTTATACTTCATATTTTCTGCCTAACTGCAATACTAATATTATGAAGTTGTTCATAATCATTGTTATGTTTTGTTACTATGTTAGATCTTAACCCCTGATTTAACTCAAAAGGTTTTGCCATTGTAGGCCTGCTCTTCTAGATTCTCTTCATATTTTATTGGCTGTAAATCTGTAATTAGTACTCCCTCCGTCCATATTTGTTTTGCAAAATTTCCTTTTTTGGTTGTCCCAAAATGATTTTCTACTTTTCATTTTAAGTATAGAAAAATGATTAAAGTTACAAATTTGCCCTTGCTCCTTACCCTGCAAATCTTTCCCATTTTCTTACCCCACCCATCCCTTAGGCCATATCACTATCACGATTCATCCATCAGGCCATCACATACAAACATCACTTTGACCCACCCTCTCTCCTCATCTTCCCATTCCAATGAACCATCTCCACCTTTTGAAGATGAAGACGGAGAAACAGCTCCGGCGCAGCTCCACCATCCCTTGCTTGGTCAAACAGCTCCTGTTCCGGCCCCCTTGTTTCACCACCTAAAAAATCCCCAGATCCGGGTGAGTGGCACCACCCTCAATCAAACTCACAGATGAGTGGCTGCCGCCCTCAGACAACTCTTGCATAAGTGGAGGACGATAGTCATTGAAATTTGAAGCGAGTCTAACAAGACGAGCTGCCGCCCTCGGACACCATCGGAGATGAGTCTCCGCCGCACTCATTAGAGCAGATACTTGGGTCGTGGGTCGAAGCACTTCTGGCTCTGGCAGATAGTTGGGTTGCTTTGGCGTATCACTGTTTCATTTTTTTCCCTCAAGAGACCTTGTAGAAGAAGGCCGCACAGTGCATTTGTCTGACAATAGTGTACTTTACCCTGTAATTTCCCAGTTTTTTTGTTTTGTTCTCTCATTTGTACGAAGAAGGGAAAACTGGAAAAGCAAATATCAATTTCTATTCTTTCTTAATTCTTGTGCCGGTCAACTCTTGCAATTCAATTCGGGACGGAGGGAGTATTTAATACCCCTTTATACCGAAGTATGTAGCCCAATAAGTCAAAATTTACTCCTACTGGTCTGTCTTGGACTCCTCTCCGTTCTTTATATTTTCTAATTCTTGATTTGGTGATTTCAAGTGTTCACTTTCAACTCTATGATGTCATGTCCGTGCCATCTTCTCATTTCAAGTAAATTTGAGTTTTTGAAGTATTAATACAGCGTTCCAACTTTAAATAATAAGATACTCCATATCTCTTATACTACTAACTAAATGCTAGGGTTATCGAAATTCAGGAAGCAATTTTGGAACCATACAACCCTTTTTTATTGAATGCTCCATTCCATATCCATTATACAATGGACTTTCATTAAATTAACTTGCTCATAAATGGTTTACAGGTATGAAGATTTCTTTGAAAAAAAGAAGACAGATCTCAACAGAAAATATAAAGCAAGTAATAGATCAATTAACATGGAAAGCGACGAAGAAAGAACTGATGATGGTGATGATAAGGTAGTGTTTACTATTTCTCTAGGCGAAGGGGATAGTGATTATGTTCTGTTTAGATCAATCATCCATATATACCCTTTTCTAACAGGGGAACCACAATCTTTCTACCCATGAAAGAGAGCTTCTAAAATTACGCTCCACGATAGAAGAAATGGAGAAGGCAAACATAGAGCCAAAGGCCTGGACAATGCAAGGAGAGGTAAAATAATTCTTGTGTAGTTTTCAGGTATAATTTTCATTGTTATTAAAAATTGTAATCCATAATTGCAGGTAACTGCTGCTAAAAGGCCAAAAAATAGTGCATTGGAAGTTGATTTAGATTTTGAGCACAATGTGAGACCTGCACCGGTGATTACAGAAGAGGTTACTTTGTCCCTAGAAGAATTGATACGCAAACGGATCCTTGAGGTGATTGTTTTGGCAGATTTTGTATATTTATGCCATCATTATCATAAACTATCTATATATTATAGAAGTATATAGGTTCAGTTCTTCAGACTTTTGACAATTGGCATTTAAATTTGTATCATAAATTTTTGTTACCATTCTTGTACTTTTCTCCTTTAAATAAAATCTTAAATGATCAAGAAGATTGAGTTTTTGACAACCTGCATTTTTGGAAGAAGCTAATAAGAAGAACAAACATGATATGAAAAACTGACATTCAGGTCTTTTCCACCATTTTGTTAAACTGCAGGAACAATTTGATGATGTTAAGAAGCCTCCTAGTATGCCATCCCGAGCGCCAAGAGAAAAGAAAGAACTGGTAGTTTGTTTTCTCTAAAATAATGTGTTGGTGTTGCTTTTATTCAACCATGCGCTTCTTTATGTTCCGGATTCTTTAGCAAGTATGGGTAATGTGAGAATCCATTACCCTTTTCTTTTGTTTTGTTAATGCAGGATGATACTAAGAGCAAAAAGGGTCTCGCTGAAGTGTATGAGGTGAGTTTATTTATGTTTTCTGCTGTAATAATGGTGCTAGAGAATAGAGATGTAGTAAACCATTGTTTCTTTTCAATAGTTTGTTTTACAAATCACTGATGTGTAATAAACATTAATGCAGGAGGAATATGTTCAGAAAACTGGGCTTGTTTCAAACGCTATGTCTTTCTCGGATGAGCAAAAGAAAGAGGTGTGCACTATTTGTCTTTAAGATTTTCTTTTATTCATCTCTTCAACAGGAAGAAGGATTCTATTTGATGTCATTTTTAAGATTTTCTTTTATCCATTCCTGCTATTAACAACTAAATGGATGAAGGCGAATGGTGTTCATACATTACCGTATTTATACAGCAAACATTTGCTGGAAAACTATCTAATATATCAATGGGCAAAGGTGGAATAGAAAAGGCTTTGAGCACCCTTTCATACCTTTAAGGCTTGTTTAATTAGTAGATTTTGGGGTTATGTTGATTTTTGTTGTGTTAATTTTTCTCTGTTTGGTAGTAATAGATCACTAAAAAACTTTATCTTTAACTAAATAATGCATATTTTTTTTTATATATTTTAAACTTCTCTCTTTTCAAGCATCTATTGTAATAAATGTCACTTTCTTTTCAAACCCCCAATCAAACAAGGATTTAGGGCCCACCCTCATCTGTAGAGATGCACACTTGCAAAACTAAAAGCAAAATGCTGATAAAGAAAGATGTGAACAGCGGATTACTGACTATTACTCTACATTTTCAGGCATCTATGCTGTTTAAAAAACTCTGCCTCAAGTTGGATGCGTTATCTCATTTCCATTTCGCACCTAAACCGGTAAAGCTATAGCCTGTAGGTTATTTGGCTATTATTTGTTCTGTTTGATTTTGGGGTTATATGCTTTCTTACATATGAACTTAAAACAGGTCATAGAAGAAATGTCTATTCAAACTAATGTCCCTGCTCTTGCAATGGAAGAGGTAATACATTGCTTTCAAGTGATAACCTTTTTCATCTCATAGCTCTTATCATACTTGCGTGTTGTAAAGAGTTGCCGAGTCATCGAATGACCTCGATTGCATGCAGATTGCACCAGTGGCCATCTCAGATGCAGCTATGCTGGCTCCTGAGGAAGTTTTTACTGGAAAAAAGGATATCAAGGAGGAAACAGAGCTCACACAAGAAGAGAGGAAAAGGAGGAGAGCGAAAAAGAAAAGAAAATTCAAAGGCAAGTTTTCAAAAAAACTTTTAAATTATTAGTTTTTTACTTCGTGACACAAGACATGAAGAAGATTCATTTATTACTTCATTACTTCATATTTGTATCCCTTCTGAATACATGTAGCGATGCCACTACTTTTTTGCTTGATACATAATATTATTTCTTTTCCATCATTTGTAATGGAGTCAAAGATTCATTATTTTTTGGCTTGAGAATATGATGGAATAAAGCAAAATGGCTCACCAAACTGTCTGTGCTTCTTTGTTGCTTCTTTGTTATGAAGCAGCAGTCAGTCCATGCAATTTTGGATGCGATTTTCATTATGGGTCATCCGGAAACAGTCTCTCTGTGCTCTAGTACAAGGGTAAGACTGCGTACATCCGACCCCCCCTTACCCTACCATAGGTGGGAGCCTTTGCGGCACTGGGGTAAATGATGATGATGACATAATATTATTTCTCACTACTCATAGTTTACTTGGTACTGTACTCCTATTGTCATATTCCATACTTTGTACTCTCGATGTCTATTAGGTTTCTGTCGTTCCATTTTCTATCTTGTTAGAAATGGTATGTCACTCTGTACTTTCCTTCGCTAGTCTGTAGTTTGAGTTTTTATGCCTAAAATTTTCTTCCGTGGTGTAGTATTATAATTATAACTCGCATTTATGAAAGTGCTGTTTCTTGTTGTATCTTTACAGTAGTTGCATTCTTATCTATTAAGAAAAATGGTGCATTAGTTAAATGATAGGTGGAGTATAAATCAAATTATGTGTACTTTTATACTCCGTATGAATTTGCGCTTGTGTATCTTTACTGAAATACTCTGCGACTTCATGTAGATTTCTAGGCTGCTGGTGTCAACAAATTTTCACTTCATTTCATAAATATTGAGTTTGTATCCTAATTTTTCAGCTGAGACATCAAAAAAGAAGGCACCTCTAATTGCATTGCATACCAGTTCTGAGAGTGAGTTCTGGTGCTATGCTTAATGACACATGATATATTTTTTCTAATAAAAAAGAATGTATACACTGATCTGATGCATTGCTTCTAAATAGCAGACAAGGGACAATCGTGACCTAGAAATGTTCAGATTCCAAATTATGCCGACTGTTCGAGTAGTAGCTGTTGACACTAATGCTTGGTCCTGGAAAACAATATCTAAGTTCAAACAGGAGTATGGCAACCACAAGGCAAGTGGGAAATAGCTATAATTATGCGAATATAGAGTGATGTATTGATCTTCATGTTCTGGGAAAGGCTGCATATTTTTGCTTCATGATTATCATTTCCATTTTGTTTTGCTGAATATTTCCAAGCTGGTTTAATTTTGTTTAATCTATGTATTTTAAAATTTTGCGGTTGTGACAATCAAGTAATACAGTTAGTTTGCAGTTCCTTTGTTCAATGCTGTAAGACCATTTTATGATTTGAATGTAAACTTGAATTAAGAGCATAGTTGGAGTTTTCTCTCTCAAACCTGGGATACTAATAGTCTAATATGCACGCAGAGTGCTACTCCCTCCGGTCCCAAAAGAACTTCATAGATTGAAAGTGAATTTTTTTGTTTAGACTTTCTAATTGTGCCCCCAAAAAGTAGATAAAGTGTAGTGGGAGAGAGAAAATAGGTATAAAGTAGGTAATAAAGTAAAGGTATAATGGTAATTTTATATTAAAAAATTGTCAAAAATAAAAGTGTGAAGTTTATTTGAACTTACCCAAAAAAGAAAGTGAATTTTTGCAAGAATGTTTGCAAAAAAGAAAGTAGGTAATTTTTTGTTTTGGGACGTTTACTGAAAAAGGAATGTTTGCAAGAATCCGGTTGACCCTTTATGGCTTTGAATTTTACTTTAGGAAATTGGGGTCTGGGTGTCTGACATTCTGAAAGACCCGTTACAACCCTTTTTCAAAGACATGGATGAAATATTGGGTGCTTTGTAATATTGTAATAAGGGATCCCAAGCCCCAAGGCCCCAAAAAAGTACACATAAGTTGTAGATCCTCTAGCTATACGCCTATACTGTTGGGTTTAATGCACCAAACCCTCTGTGATTTGGAAATTCGGTGCATTAGCCCCTTGTAATTTAAAAAATGTGTCAAACCCCCCTGTGTTTTAATTAATCATGCGCCAAATCCCTTATGTGAACAAATTCAATTGTCAAATAAAAGAAAAATGATTAACATTTTTGTATGATTCAGAGATTTTGACATGTTTATTTGCATATTCAATCAAAATATTAGGAAAAGTGATTTTCAAATCGTTAAATTTATTCATAAAGGGGGTTCTGTGCATGATTAATTAAAACACAAGGGTGTTTGACGCATTTTTTAAATCACAGGGGGCTAATGCGCCGAATTTCCAAATCACATGGGGGTTTGGTGCATTAAACCCCTATACTCTTATATGTCAATATATTAAATACATCGCTTCGGAAAATATTACTACCTTCGTCCCATTTATATTGTCCCGGAAGTGGGTGGCACGGTTATTAAGAAAAGTGGGTTTGTGTGGTTGATAGTAATTGATAAAGTAAGAATAAAGTAAGAATTGTTTAGAGTCACACAAACTTTGTCAAATATGGTATGAGACAATTTAAGTGGGACTTCCCGAAAAGGTAAAACAGGACAATATAAATGGGACGGAGGGAGTATCTTCTAAAAAATGTGCAACCTAATACTTCGAGCCCGTTTCATGACCTTTTTTTCCGGCTTATCTGTCAGTTTTTTCATCAAACACGTAACTTTTGATTTCGCGCACTAAATTGTGTAATAAGCAGAAAAATTAGAATTGAAATTATTTTTTTCGCTGTATTGGTTGAAGTTATGGTAGAGGATCATTTTAGCTATTTTTTCATATAATTTTTTATTTAATAAAAAAAACATTTTTTTTGGAACAAAGCGGCTTATATTAATAATAAAAAATTCAACAAGAGACAAAAGAGACAAAGGGAGCATTTGCAGTCACTGACCCTCGAACCAACCTTAGAACCAATCACCCTAGGTAGAGCAATACGATTCGCTAATCATATAATGGGTCTAAATGAGCCTAACGTGGCCAGAGAAAAACCCTCATCACCCCCACCTAATGTAAGAGTTTGACAGAACAAAACAATGGTAAATGAAATAAACATAGACTGATCGAAAAGCAGAAAAATAAAAATCGTAAAAGCGTGGAAATTAAGATGCATCCTAATTATCACGAACGAGCTCCAATGCGGTGGTGGTGGTTCTGGAGGAGGACGAGCTCTACCAATGTCAACACACTCTAAGAGAACGCAGACAGAAGCCCCTGACCAGACGAAGCTAGCCATGACACCAACAAAACTCCCCACATTGAGAGAGGCAAACCACCCCAGAGCATCAGTCCCCGGAAAAGAACCGTCATAGAGCAAAATCAACACAATCAGCAAAGAAGAATTATCCAATTGGATCATACCTCTATCGAGAATGTGTAATGAGAAATTCAACGTACATAACCCAGAACATGTCCTCTTCGTCCTTCATCGTTGATAAGTCGGGAGAAGACGACGCTGATACGCCGCACACTAGGGCTCTTTCTTGCTAATATGGCCGATCGAAACTGACTCTATATTACTCGTCTTAAACGCCGATCGGATTCGATCTTGTCTAGCCGCACAAGATCGCCGCTACTGCTTTTAGGGTTTACATCGGCCCCCAAAGAACACTCCGTATTCTTTAAATGAATGACAATAATGTATCTACTGCTATTTTTCCAAAAAACAAATATTTTAAATATACTCCCTCCGTGCCGCTATGATTGTCCCATTTTACCATTTCGGTCCGCCCCACTAAGATTGTTCTATACCTTATTTGGTAAAATTTGTGTGGCTCTAAATCATTCCTACTTTATTCTTACTTTATCAATCTAATATCAACCACATAAACCCACTTTTATTAACAACCGTGCCACCTTCACTTGTTCAAAACTTGGGGGACGGAGGTAGTAATTTTTTCATGAATAAGCAGAATCATCATATACAGACATTTCAGCCAGAACTTTATAAATTTCAGCAGAATCACCCAATTCACCCAATTTTATTGTTACCTAACGGGCTCTTCCTCTGTATAAAAGGTCACTACACTAGGTTTTAGCACAATATGTAAAGGATAAATAGTAGGAGTAATGAATAGTGTAGAAAAAGTAGGAGAAATGGTGAAAAAGTAGGAAATAGAAGATAAAAAGTAGAAAAAGTAAAGATAGTTGGGTATTTTTGAAGGAAAAACTTACCAAAAAAATAAAATGTAGCAAACTTTTTTTTTGAAAGGAAATGTAGCAAACTTTTAAATACACCACAAATAAGAAATTATAGCAAACTTTTAAGTATACTTTTATATTAATATACTTTTATTGTACTGATCTGTTTCTTATATTAATACTCGGTTTACCAAATTTGTATACCTGTTTATTACACAACTTTTCAATAAAAAAAGGAAAAATTGTTAAGAATAATACAACTTTTGAATATTTGTGATCTTTGACGGATTTTCTCATAATAATATCACATTTACGTAATCTCAGAATAATACAAATCTTGCATTTCATCTTCTTTCATTGGGCTCTGACTGGTTGATGATCTACTATATCAAGGTTTTCTCTTTTCTTTGAAACCTCACATTTCTCAAATCTGCTCAAAACAGTCTTATATTTCTTTCTTTATTTTTTCTCTTAGGCACATTTCAATTCTTTTTTCCATCCTTTTATTCTTGTTTCTTTTCGATATCTATTATTCTATTTCTCACTCTATTAAGAGAGTCTTTTGTACAATTTCCTTCCCACGTAGAATTTTTATCATTTTCTTTTTATTCTCTTATTTTAATTTCATTTCCCTTTTTATGTTTCTCTTCTTAATCATTCCTTTTTTATTAATTTTTTTTTGCACCCTACTCTTTGTTATATTTTCTTTTTATTTTCACTTTTCCGCTTTTTTCTTCTTGTTACCTTTTTATATTTTTTCTTTTTTCTTATTTTTATATTAATTCCACTATTAATATATTTTTCTTTATGCATTTTCGTATATTTCTAAGTCCATCCATTACTTTCATCAACTATGAGAAAAACGAAAAGATTAGGGAAAAATAAAATTGAAAGAAACATAAAACATTTAGAAAAATGTAAGAAAAATAAAACATTTTGAAAAAATATAAGAAAAATAAAACATTCGTGAAAAATAAAATAAAGTTTTCCTGAATGTTTTTTTTCTTTACATTTCTCGAATGTTTTATTTTTCTTTAAATTTAATTTTTCCCTAATCATTTTAGCACATAGAGTTTTTCCACAATTGATTGAATTAATTGGTGGATTACTTAGAAAAATACGGTAATGAAGAAAGAAGAAAACATAAATTGATGATGGAATTAAGATAATAAGAAGAAAGAAGAAAGAACATAAAAAAGTAACAAGAATAGAAAAGGGGAAAAGTGAAAACAAAAAGAAAATATAACAAAAAGAAGAGTGAGAAAAACTTGAAAAAGATCTTTAATAAAAAAGAATGATTAAGAAGAGAAACACAAAAAGGGAAATGGAATAAAAATACGGGAGGAAAAAGAAAATGACAAAATAATCTATTTGGGGAAGGAAATTGTACAAAAAACTCTCTTAATACAGTGAGAAATATAATAATTAGCATGGAAAATAAATAAGAACAAAAGGATGGGAAAATGCGTAAAAACGTGTATAGGGATAAAAATAAAGAAAGAAAAAGTTTAGGGAGGAAAAGGGAAAATGAAACATGCATGAGACTCCTTTGAGCAGATTTATGAAAGGTGAGATTATTTGTGTAAGGTTTTAAAAAAGAAAATAAAAATATGGTATAACAGGTCATCAATCGGTTAGGATCCAATGAAAGAAGATGAGGTGCAAATGTGAAATTTTCTGGGATTCCGTAAATGTGAGATTATTATGAGAAAATGGTCAAAAGAAGAATTATTCTTGTAAATTTTTCTTTAAAAATACCATTTATTTTACCTACCTCTCTTTTCCTTCTCTTTTCCCTTTCCTTTCCTCCCTCGTGGTCGCGTGCTCCATCTAATCACATCCATATTCATCATCTTGTGTCTTATTTTCCATAGTTGGAAATGGACGGTAGCTTGAAAACACAAATAGAGATGTACAATCATGTCAAGAGTGTAAGTTCAATTGGTGGGAAGATGGTGTTACATAGGAGAGGCCCGAGGTTCAATTCCTGGTAAAAACTAGGTATGGAACTTCATATCATTTCCACCAGTTCCTGATCAAATCTCAAATACACATTCATATTTTTGGCCTTCTGATTTTGGTGAACCCCAAAGATGGAGTGTCATCTGACATATAATCACCATAATTGCAGTTTGTGAAATATTATCTTCTTTGTGTTCAAAATTAGTTTTGTCATAACCAAAATTTGTTTGCGTGAAAAGTTAAGTTGAAAAATTAGTCATAATCTATTAAATAATGATGCATTGATCTAGAATATTCTAGGTAGAAAAGGCTAAAGATGTTCTAGAGAACTATAGCTACAAGTATTCTAGAGAATTCTCCACTAGAGAATTATTATCTAAAATCTAGAGTAATTAGTCATAGTTGTAGAAACCTCTAGATTCCTAGTATTTAATAAGGATCTAGAATAATCATCTAGCTCCTATAAATAAGACTCACTGTACTCATTTGTTCACTAAGAAAACCCAAGCAATATCAATACAATATTTCTTTTCTAGAGACAAGAGCTCTACTCTAAAACACTCTTCTATACTACACCTCACTAAAATCACTTAACATATTCATACACCAACAATCTCTTCTATTTTCTAACATAATCTGTAAATTTTGGACACAGACAACTAATGTTTTTGCACCAATAGACATTGGTTTTGTGCAACCATATATTGACATCTCTACTGAAATACATATTTGCGTGTAAAACAATGTGAGTGATGCGTAAAGTAATGTTTGTGAACATACATTATTTTTCCGCGTCCATAAATAACTTGAATGAACCCAACATCAATCGGTAACGAGCTAGGGTCTCTCTCGATCGGGTAGTGAGCATATATATATATATATATGGATTGGTTTAATTTGAAATTTTGCATTTTATGATTTGATCTAATATATGCTTTCGTATATTTAATGGCTCTCGTGAGTCGTGACAATTAAGGGAGGCTACAGTCTCTGTTCTAACTTTTTCCATTGGAGGATTTGAAGGTCCATTGACTATGCAAATATCCAAACGTTTCTTTCCATGCGCGCCTTCAATTCGTTCAAGTGCACTTAATTAATGAGCTGCTCAACTCAAATATATATATGTGAAAATATAAGCGCATTCAACGTGATCGAAAAACACCCAAATAAACAGCTAAAATTGACCTTTTTGGTCAAGAGGGATGATTTAACTTTAACAATGATTTACAAACTAATATTGACTTTGCAAAACAATTTAGAACGGAAGTAATATGTGTTCTTAGAATAACGTAAGCATATGTACAGTTAATTATGGAATGCCAAGAAATAAATAGCAATTCTCTATTTTCACTTTGCAGTTTTTTGTACTTTTAAAGCTTATACCGAGTATTGTTTATTGAAAAATTTTAAAATACGTAATAATGTTTAACTTGCAAACAATTTTGTCAAGATGACAAGATTTGCCAGATGGCAAGATTGGCTAAAAAATCTAAACAATAACTAAATGGTGAGAACTACGTACGATATCAAATTAAAATATGGTGTATAGTACCAATCTATTCATTGACCATTTGACCACGCACAAATAACTGCCGCAGAATCGTATCTATATAGACTAAGCTAAAAAAGTCAACTTCAACAGCTTTTGATTTAATTTATTTAAGAACTAGGAGAAATGAAGAAATATATGGAACTTATAGATCGATATTGTACACACAGATCGATTCACTTCCTTTTGGATGCAGGTGCAAGTATACATATATATTGTATTAATGCTAATTAAGCTGTATCTTAAGTATAAAAGATAGAAGGGGTTGATATGATGATTTAAAATCGAGCTAGCATTAATTAAATAATATATTTACTTTGATATCCTTTGAACTCTAACCTTGAACCCATGTTTCATGTAGAGAATAATAGAAGTGTTTGGCTCCACAGGGTGCCCATCCACAACCCTAACCTGGAAATTATGTATGATAGAAGCAGCCACTGACTTCATTTGAATGAAAGCCACTTCTTTTCCCAAACAAGTCCTTGGCCCTGCATTGAATGCCAAGAACTTGTATGAAGGTTCATGCTTCACCGTCCCTCGCTCAGTTATCCATCTCTCTGGCTTGAACTCCGACGCGTCCTTTCCCCATATCGTCTCCATCCTCCCCATCGCATACAGAGAAAACATGATTTTCATCTTCGGGTGGACGAGGTGGCCGCTCGGAAGAGTGTCCACCTCGATCGGTTCCTTGTGCTGGAAAGGAACCGGTGGGTACAACCTCAAAGACTCACACAATGCGGCGTGGAGATAGACTAGGGTTTTCAACTCTTCGGGCTTGAAAACCCTCCATTTCTCGCGGTCCTCTTTTGGGACTATTAGGGTTTTGAGCTCGTCTCTTATTTTCGACTCGATATGGGGGTGAGTGGAAACCAACCATATGAACCAAGTGAGGGCAGAGCTGGTCGTGTCTCGGCCCGCAATCATGAGGTTCATCACCATGTCTCTCAAGAACTTGTCGTCGTCTAACCTTATACCCATCATATTGGTATCAATATCATCACCAATAGTAATACTCTCTCTCAAGTAAGAGGTGAGGAGATCACACCCCTTTTCCTCTTCCTCCTCCTCCTCCTCCTTTTTGTCGGCTTTCTTATGCATCGTCGTCGTCACAAGTTCTTCTTTCTTCATAGCGATGTATTGTCCGATGATGTCATCCAACGTCTTCGAGGCAAGGCTAAGCTTCTTCTCCGAGCCGACTCCGACCCATCGCTGGAGCTTCCATATGAACTCCGGCATGATATGGCGAACGAGAATGGCTTCCTCGGCATCGTCCATCGCCTTTGAGAATGGAACCTCGGGGAAGTCGACGGAGACGCAGCCGGGATCGTATCCGGTGAAGAGGATGCAGCTGGTGTCGAAGGTGAGGCGCTGAAAGAGGTCTTGCAAATCGAGCACCGAACCCCGGTCGGAGACGTGCTGGAGGACCTTGATGAGGCCGGTCTCGACCTTGTCCTTGCCGGTGCGGAGGAGGAAGCGGTGGAAGCGGATGTGGGTGATGAGGCCCCGGGCGATCTTCCTCTGGACCCGCCACATGTCCAAGTCGGCGTTGAAGATGCCGTCGCCCAAGACGTCGAACATCTCTCGGAACTTGGGGCCTTTGGGGAAGTTGAGGAAGTTGGCGCTCATGACGTAGTGGACGTTGGCGGGGTCGACGGTGGCGAGGATGTCCATGTTGGCCAGCCACGGCCCCTTGTAGAGGAATGTGCCGCCGGACCGCCGCATGGTCATGGTGACCCTCTGGTGGATCTGGTTGATGTAGTAGAGAGTGCCGGGCAGCATGCCCAGAACCGGGCAGCTCCGAGGAAGCCCCTTGCTGTCTTCCCTCCATATGTAGCAAAACCAGAAAAAACACGCCACCGCTATGAGTATTTCCATGTACCCTATCGCTAATACTTCTCCCATTGCATGCATCGATCTATGTATATCTTTTCTGTTCTCGACCGATCTGAGCTGCTAGATGCATGAATCAATTATATGTTTCAAACCATATATTTATATAGAAGGAAGGAGATGATAATGATGATGTCAACTTCTTACCCATCGCCCGAGCATCCAGAGAGTAATGTTTAATTAAAGTAACAATCTAAAAGTGAGACAACTATTGGAATCTTGAATAATATGGAACATCTAGAAAAATCAGCTTATAAATATTACTACATACAAACTTTTCAAAAAACGTATACAAGTGAGCCCTGATGCCAAACACCTATTGCACCTCTTAAAAGATTATCCTACTGGACAGTGTCAGAGTGCTATCCTTCTATTTAGGAAAAACATGTACCCCTATTGATGCTTTTATTTCTATTTTGAGAAATTTCAATTTTTTTATTGAGATAAATAGTTTCCATTTTAGCCAATAATCTATGTGAATTTTTAAATAGAGATGGATATATTTTATGGTAAAATTTTCACCAAAAAAAATATTATGGTGAAATATACTCCGTAGTAATGATTTAAAACTACGGAGTAACAATTAAGACGATGGTCAGCATTCCGCTTGTATTTTAATTCATATTCAATTTGTGCCCTTCACATACGTTTCAATGGTTGACATTGTGTCACTCTTTTTGGTTGACCACTGAATTAATCAAATATACTTCCGCCATTGATTAATTAAATAGGGAGTAGTATCATTATATTATTCTCAAAGTAGGACTCATTCAATCTTATCTTGTAAAGTTTTAATCTAACTTAATTACAATCTACAGTTCCATCTTTCTTATTAATTAATTACATCAGCCCCCTTTGTCTCAATTTTAGGGAGACGTATTAATTTATGTTAATAGTCGCAAAGTATGGTCAGAATTCAAACCATTGAGAGACCTCGCTAGCGGTGTAATTGGATCGGAAAGTAAGTCTTTGCATGCATTAAATTAGATATATTGGTGGTGGTTGGTTCAAAACCTCCTTCCTATCTGCTACTGCTCAGTTCCTTCAAACATTTATTTATTTGTTGCATGCTAGCTATCATTCAATTCATTCTCTCACCCGCGCATTCGTCGCCACTTCTGCATGCGGCGTTTAATTGGTATCCATCGATCCAATTCAGACCTAAGCCTTTCGTCATACATACATACATACATACATACATACAAGCATCTCCATCATCTTCACAACAAACTCAACAAGCTTCATTATATATATATAACACCTACAAGCTCTCTTGATGCATATATATATATACGTTTCACGTTTTGGACGGTTCCACCAGTACTTCAAACCAAAAATTGAGATATAAGGAGTGTTTGGATCTGCTTCTTAAAATTGCTTCTGCTCCTTCGGAGAGAAGAAGCAGATATTGGAGTGTTTGACTTAAGTTCAAGAGTACTTCTGAGTCAATCAAATTGCTATTAATAGCAGTTTTTTAGAAGCTAGAAGAGATCATCTTCTGCAAACTGATTTTGATTCTACTTCTGGTTTTAAAAAAAAGCAGAAGCAACATCAAATCCAAATATACCTCCATATATTAATATAATTATAAGAGTTGAAACACTTCTCAAATAAGAATAAAAATGAAGTACTTTTCCGTAGTACATTCTCCGGCCCTAAATATAAGTAAATTATTGTAATCTTGAAATCATACTCGCATTACTTGACATTAATGTGACATTGTTAGTGCCAGAATTAATATATGCTATTTTCCAAGAATGAAAGTAAATACTCACATTTAATAAAAACATGTTTTACTCCTGTTTTTGAAAAATCACATTGTCTTTACTCCTTTTTAGGATAATTTATGTTATAAGAAACACTCAAATCTCACAAAAAATTACCGATGAAGTAATCTTTTGCCGGGCATGCTTTCTCATGGCCGTGAGCTGGACTGCTGGAGCAACTAAGTACCAAAATGTATTACTAAATGGTTTCTTATGGCCACGAGCATTGTAATTTGTCATCGACCAGTTCCGGTTCAGTTCTGTGCTAATTTTGTGTATTTAACTTTTTTAATTAGGAAAACGGAATCAACCTGATCCAATTTTGGAGGAACTAGAATTACTAATTACTAGATTATAGTCCAAAATCGAATAAATGAACCACCAATCCACCCATCTAATTTCGGTGTGGCTCCAAAAATCGTACTAGGTCTATCCCTAGACCCAGGGGCGGAACCTGAACAAAAAGTAAGGGGTGGCTAAAAGTAGCGTACAATGCAAAAAAAAAATCGTTATAAAGGTTTAGAGAATATAATTTTTTTGGATCACACGAGGATGTTTTTCTCTATTACTTTCTTTTTTATCCCGTCTAGAAGATTCAGTGCCTCGTGTTACAAATTGTAAAATAAACATGATTACATGAGTAACCTAACAAGTTAAAAATATTTTCAACTTTAAATTCTTAGAGATAAAGCAATTAATCAATTAAAATTCAAAGCAAGTAAAGCAATGAAAGTAATTAATCTAAAAAAATGTACAAACAATTTCAACTTCATATCAATTCAAGCAATTAATCAATTAAATTTTAAAGAAATTAAATTAATTAATCAATAAAATTACAAAAGAATTCAAACTGTCCAGTGATTAATCAATTCAATTTAGAATAAAAAAGTAATTAAAGCAATTAGCAAATAAGCAATTATACTAATTAAAAAGATTTCAATTTTGAAAGCATTTACGAGAGACCAAAGTACCGAACTGTTGAATATAGGCAACTGGCTTCACCGCTTCAGAGTTCAGAGTATTTATCAAACGGACTTCGTCACTTCACTGCTTGACAGCCTTGAATCACTTCGAATCTTGAGAATCAAGCTAAGGCGGCCGGCGATTGAGGGCGAAGGGGCAATCTTGCATTCTTGCGAGGCGAGTGTGCTCTATCCTATATGCCGCTATGCGCTTATGCGGTGAGGATGCAATGTGAAAACGGGTTTATCAGATTGGGTAAAAAACGACGTCGTTTTGTTTATTTCTGTGCACTTAGACAAACGACGTCGTTTGGCAGATTAGTTGAATTAAAAAAAATACAGCCTGGAAGTCTTCTATCTCTCTGTTCGCTGAATCGGAGCCCCGGGCGCTGGTCTCTTCACAAGGAAGAAGATGAGAAGCTACAGGGACGGAAGACTAAATACCCTATACTAATAAGATGAGAAGCTACGGCAGCACCGGCTCGCACCCCCTGGTTCCGCCCCTGCCTAGATCCTAGTTATCCGTTATAATAAATTATATAGGGGTTGAGTTAACCCAATCGAGCCTGAATTGTAAGGGATTGATCGGAATAACCTCAAGATAAGATATGACCATTCGATCCCAATTCCCAAATGAGCAAGCAAGTTCAGCCAAAGAGTGATCGGTCGAGTAGTAGGTGTCTAGGACTCTAGGTGATCTCATTCATCTTTTTAAACAAGTTTAGTAACTAGGTTTCTAAGTTGACATGACAAAATCTAACGACATGTCTACATCTGTCCTAGGGATGGACCCGGGCCGGGGCCGAGCTTGGATGGGTTTGGGTAAGGCCCGGAACCGGCCCGGGAGTCTACCGGTTCCGGGCCGGTTCAATTTTTTTTTTCTTATTTATTTCAACCCCCACCACCCCCAAACCCCTCGGAAACACCCAGCCCACCTATACCCAGCCCAAACCCAAAAAAACCAAAAAAAGGACCCGGACGGGCCGGGCCGGTTCGCCTTTTCATGAACCGGAACCAGTTACCCCCTCGGGCTGGGCCTAAGCCCGGAACCAGAACCGGTTTCCCGGGCCAGTTCCGCACAGTACCGGGCCGGTTCCGGGCAGCCCGAACCAAGTCCATCCCTAGTCTGTCTCATTAAACATTTCACTTGCTTTTGGTACAAGAAATGATATAATGAAACTCTGCAGTAAAAAATTATTTCAAACATTAAGAGAAAATATCATCTACTTCGACAAGGCATTTGAAATGCTTATTTTGGGATTGATGTAGCATAAGTTTTGTTAGTCGACGTACGTCCCACAATTTCTTCACCAATGTATATTGTAAGAAGATGTCAAAGAACTGAAATGTCACGCTAGGAACCGGACCAGAACCGGCATAGTCAGTACCGGTTATTAGTTGGGGAATCTGTTGGTCCAGGAACTGAAACCGGACTAGATAAATTAGACAGTACAAAAATCAAATATGTTACAATTTTAATAAATAAACTTCAAGACCAAAAAAAGTTATGTCAACTGCAAGCACAATGAATGTCACCAGATTAAAAAATATATAATGTCGCCAATAAAGAAAAGCTTAAGAGTACAAAGTTCCAATGCCACAAAAAAGTAGAATTTCTGATGAAGACTACGAGGAGAAGACAGTGGGAGTGAAGTGTATTTACTGCCTGGACCATATCACACTTTTTTACAGGCGGGAAAAGAGAAAGTCATCCACGAGTCAAGCCAAATCACTAAGGGTGTGCATTTTAAACAAAAAATATATCAAAATAACACTTGAGAAATCAAGGCTGCTTGCCTGAATAATATGTATTAGCCTGGAGTTCGAATTGAAGATGTACTCACTCTGTGGATGATAATGGATGATAACAACATAAAAAAATGAAGATCATCAAACATTAATGTCTGTACGCTTATATCGACTAGTACTGTTGCCAAATTCTTGGGAGCCAAATCTCAGGGGGGCGTGGAGGTAATTGTAATTATTATTGTCGGGAGTCGACATTGGCTGTTGAGGATAAAGCGTGGGAGGTGGTGGGAGATTATGTTGCGCTGGAAGAGGAGGGAGTGCTGCACTGTTGTATTTATGATAAGGGTGGTCACCTGTCAAACTGTAACCAAGAAGAAGCCAAAGTACTATTAATATTAATATTAATATTTAGTATCTAAGTACTATACATGAAAGAAGACATAAATCAAATATGTGGGCAAGGGGCATGTTCAATATAATCATCCTGAGTTTTTCAAGTTTTCTTTGTTTTTTCGGGACAGAAGTAAATATTGCACCTTGAACTTGAATTCTTGTAGGGGTTATCCTCTTCACTAGATATTTCACCCTGCTGCAATGGTTTGTCAACTAGGGTGGTCCAAGCACTGCCCGGCAAGTCATCCGAAAAGTATCTCCTTCTGATCAACTGAGACCAGTTCCAGATAATAGGATATATTAGTTAATATGGCAATACTGAGAAATAATGTCATTTGATCATGTACTCCCTCCATCCCTATTTACGGGGGTGTTTGGAACTAATTCTGCTTCTACTTCTTTTTTAAAGCAGAAGCAGAATCAGTTTTCAGAAGCTGGTCTCCCCCAGCTTCTAAAAAAAACTGATTTAGGAATAATTAGAGCACCAAAAGTACTTCTGCACTTTCACTCAAACACTCCAACTTACTCCAACTTCTGCTTCTGCTTCCTCTTTCACTATTTGGTAAAAAAATCATATCAAATTAATCCACTACCCTCAAACAGTAGTAAATGGACAAGCGTCAAAAGAGAACACTGTGCAATAAATCCATCGGTGTATCCAAAAAATTATGGGGGTGATTTCATACAATATAATCAACCCTTTTTACAATCATTCAACCACACTATAAATTCAACATTCTACTATGTCATAATTATCTTTTCCTTTCATCCTAAATATTATCTTCACCTTTACTTCCTTGTCCCCCACGGCAACGCCCCTGAGCAAATCTTACCGTCAATAAAAAGGGCATTTTTGGAAGTCAAAGAAAAAGTCAGATTTCCCTAAACAACGTGGAGGTCAGGGTAGGAAGTTTTTTTAAAAACAGGAGTGTGTACATGTACAAGGGAAGAAAAATATACAGACCATGCGAAAAAACTTCTGCAAACCTTCCTTGTCATATCTTGCTTCTTTAGCAGCCTGCTCAGTTCATAACAGTATACATGTTTCAATCAAAGTCAGACACAAGCACTTGGATAAGGAATAATGTGTGTGACACATAAAGGTAACCAAGAAATCAGATATGATCTACTTTGAGAATTATTTATGACCCAAATTGAGGATACTTTTAGGGGAGGGAGAAAAAAGAGGGAGTGAGGATAGGTGAGAAAAGAAATGAAGAGACAGAGGTGAAACATAAGTAGAAGAGAAAGAGTGAAAATGGATTGAAGTCATATAATGGTTTGACAAGTAACATGGAGAATAAATTAAAAAAATTTACTTCTTTCTAGCTACTTAACGGGATTGAAGGATTAAAAGAGCAGTAAAAATATCCCTGCATTTCTATTTCTAGACATTAAAGAGAAGAAATGAACAGTGACCATTTTCAGGAACTTGTGATTTTTTTAAAAATCTATGCATTTATATCAATTTCTCTTCCACCCGTTCTCTTCAGTGGCACTTCAATCCCGACAAACATGGAATCAATCCTTTTGACCTCCCAATTATCCCACCCAGTATTAACAAAGATCCATTTTGATGGTTAACCATTAACCAACAAGATACAGAATATTGTAAAAAAGATTCATGCTTCACATGGTGTTAGGTTGTAGCACAACAACTATTTTTGACATTTGGTACCCATATCTTAAGTAGATGAAAATAACTGCAAAACTCTTTTGCTGACATGGAAATGTTTGTCTAAGCTGTAATACGAAACTTTATAGAAGAAAAAAGAAAATACTTGATTATTTTGTATTTTAAGCGGTTTCTTTCTTTTCCTTTTGGTGAGCTCATAAGCCAATTCTTTTTACATGAATAATGGATTATGACTTTTGACCAGAAAGGAGCTACTTGATTACATGAATGAACTAAATTGCTAAATAAACCTGAGATATTGAATATCAAAACATTAGAAGTTAAAAACAATATAAGAGAGAAAGTCAAGAAAAAACCGCAAAAATGCCTCCATTCCCAGGGAAACTTTCAGTCAAGGGAAGTTCTTCACTTGATGGAAGAAGACCCTGCTTCTCAACCCACTGACGAGCTACATCAACAAGGTTACCACTGCTCCCTCTAGATCCCTCATTTGATGCAATATCTGCTTTATTGGCAATGACAATGTAAGGAACAGGAAGGCCTCCAGGGCCTCCAGAAGCTAGTGGAGCCGAGAATGTTCCTGTGGCAGCTATCTCTACAGCCCACTTTTGCAAACTTGATTTTGTCCTTCTTTGGGAGAGATCATACACAAAAATAACACCTAAACTAGAAATTTAATCAGGAGACACAAATTAAATCATATATATTCATCTCAGTTGAATTTTATAAAATGCTTTCAATGAATAACCACTTTATTGCGTATGCTTCTTTTGCCAACAGTTCTAATTAAAAGGAAAAGAAACAAGTTATGCCAAAAAAGTTTGGCTTGGAGTGCTTTCAACATACTAATGAATTTAGTTCAGGTTCCATTTGGATAGCATTCAAAATGTATAACCGAAAGTTATTTTTCCAAATCATTTCATTGCATTTTCATGCTTATTTTTGTTAAGAAAACATGGGGAAAAGGTTAATTGCTCACCATTAATCTGAGAGTAGAATAGCGAGCGACAATCTTTGTATCGCTCATGTCCACATACATCCCAAAGCTCCACAAAAAAGTCTCTTTCGCTGTCAGTTTGGATGCTACTGGAAGTGCTACCAGGATTCCCATAAGTAATGTGCTACAAGGAGTACATATAAATAGATTAAATGAAATAGCATGCAGCTCCCCTAAGCTGATACTACAACTAGAGCCCCACCAGATCCAAATCTTACCTTCACGCTTACTGAACAACCAATTGTTTGAGAAGGGTGAGTAATGGAAGAGCCTTTGATAATCAGATTAACAAGAGAGGTCTTTCCCACACCTATACAAAAATATTTTCAAAGTAAAGGTCAATAGCAAAGACACAGTAGTTGCCTGAAAAGCATTAATGTGCTTCAGGGTATATGCGATTAATTACCAAATTCAAATCTGTGAATGTATTACAGATATGATACATAAAACTCCATCAAGTCTGAGCTACATATAATTATATAAACAAAAGTCTCCATTGATTTCATAGACAGTAGCTAGAGTTCAAGCAAACAATGATGAGTAGAATAACAGTTTGAGCAGGTTACGAATTACGATTGCCGACATTCATGCTTCAATGACAACTGCAAAAGTCCATGAGGTCACACACATTGATAGAAAATTCTTCTTCTGGGGGTTCAGGGTTTACGAAATTGAATTTTTCCTTCAGCTACTCATGAAATTTGTAAGTTTTCAGCTACAATGATGCCGTGATTGTATGCCACTAAGCTTCTGTCAGGATAGAAAGTAAAATACTTTGACTACTAATCATTTCTCATACAGTTCACTCTTTCTATAAAAGTAATCCTTCTTTTCCTATTCATTTGTTTATGTTGATCAATTTTCCTTGTTCTATTATATTTGCCTATTGTGAAATACTGATATCTATGCAGATTGACCCCCCACCCATTTACCCATTAATCCTCTCCAGTTTAGCCTTTACTCCTATAGGAACATACATGAGAGGATGACTTTTAATGAAGGCAATAAAGGCAATGCATTAAAAGATTTTACTAATTTATCACCCCAATATTTTTTCTTGAATCACATGTTTGGTGACGTAGAAAAATAAATATATAGGACTGGGGAGACTTATAATTTATTGAACATAATAGCACTTGTACGGTTGTACCAAAAAGATGGCAATATAAAAACCAGCCATGGTTTAAAAAATACAAAATAAACTCCAGTCCAAGGAAAGAGATGTTAAAGAACATGAAAGTGTCAATGTCAACTACATGTGAGCACCATCACTAATACCAGAAGAAAAAAATCCTTATTTTGTATTCTGTGCTTCACCATATTTAGACAGTGAGTTTTGTCCTAAACAACAGATAAATGGCTACAGAATCTACTGAAACCTACTCAATTGGAAAATAAACCCACCTTATATAACACCTTAATTTTGTATATGTATCAATAGATTTAAGTGCTTCAACCAAAGATGCTTTTGTTATAATATCTGATATTCATCTGCCAGCAGCACCATCAAACAGAAAACACACTTAAGAGACACAATGAACTTAAATGCCTCTAGAAAAGAAAGTACAACTTCTTTACAGCTTAAACAAAGTTGTGTGCCCCCACGTTATTGCCATTAATCAACAGGCCCAGCAAACTAAGACTAAAAGAAGGACAGTGTATATTCTACTAATTCAGCACTTGTGGGTTTCCAAGTTATAATGAGTTGCACAGCATACTGATCTTCCCTAAATACGGACCTCAACTTTGGAGATCAAGTGGGCCTCTACTACAGAGCAGGAGCATATATCACTCATTGACACATTTTCAGCTCCCACAATTTCAAAATCAAGTAAGTGCACACAACTAATATATTCCAACCATTGAAAAAATACTCCGTCACAATGCAATGTACAGGCATTAAATACGAAACAAGTTAAGAAGACGTTAATTGACGCAATTTTGAGACATAAAATGTAAATTTCAAGCATTGGCACCTGAATCTCCAACAACAAGAACCCTGACTTGTCCACAAGGTGGTCCTCCATTCTGTTCTTTGTTTTCCCTCTCCCTTTCCCTCCAAAACATGGCCTCCTGCTAAAAAACTACAGCTACAAAGACGAAGAAAAACTCATCAAAACTCAAAAGCTCTGACGATCCGTTTCTCAAGTACCCTAACTTTCCTCCGCTGGAGACGTCGCCGGGATTTCCTCCACCACTTGTGACGACGTTACTTTAAAAGAAACCGTGTGAGGCGGCGTTGAGGACAACAGAAACGAAAAAAAACTGACCAATCGATTCCTTACAGTAAGAAGGTTCCGAGTAAACTCCGATGGAGGACCTTGGTTTTCGGGGGGGCTGAAATGCATTCGAGTTTTATGGAATTGTGATCACCAAGACTGCAAACGCGAGGACGGGTGGAACGGCGGCCTTCGAGCAGCAGCTTGAATCTGAAACTAACTCCTCCGGCAGCGACTGTGGCTGGTTGGTTTGTTCAGCGATCAAAGTCCGGAAGGCAGATCGAGGAAGGTGGTCTTTACGATCTGAAAGGCCAGTAGGCCACTTCTATAAAATAAATTTATAAAAGCTCGGACTTCGCGCACCCCAAAGTCTGCTGGACGCACCTCTTTTTTGTCAAAGATGGGCATGTATGTCCTTTTCTCACATACGGAACTCTTACTAGGCACATCCCCAACTGTTTTTCCTAATAATTAGGGCATCCACGTCCAAAGATTATTTTTTAGATCATTTTGATGATGTGGAGGATTTTTTTGAGATCATGGATGAGGAGTTGAGATTATTTTATGAGATTAGTTGATAAAATAATCTGGTATCAAATTCTAAAGTTGGATTATTTTGAGATTATTTCCAACTTCTAGGCATATAATCATATTATGGTGATGACTAACTTTGTAGTTCGTGCATGCTCATGCTTCTATCCAAGGTAAATTAAGATCATGAATGAGGAAAAATTTATAGGTTTGAAAATTATTTGGGGTTATCTTATGTGGAGGTAACATGACAATAATAAGTCATGAAAAAACGTAAAGTTGAAGATCATCAATGTGGATGCTCTTAGGAAACATCTTTTTTAAGGGAATAATGGGTGTCTACTTCATCCGTATTGATTTCTTTTAAACAAAAATAAGTTTTAATATATCCTAATTTTTGTTTAATATATTTCTACAAAAGTAATCTCATAATATCAAATTTATTCAAATTTATGATCATTATTATTATGCTTATTATTATTATTATTATTATTATTAGTATTATATTATTATTATTATTAAAATTATACCTAATAGACTAATTATAAGTATAGCTATAATTATAATTGTAATTATATCTATAATTATAATTATTTTTATAATTATAAGTATAATTATAATTATAATTTTAGTTATGATTATAATTATGATTATAAATATAAATATAATTATATTTATAATTATAATGTAATTACAATTAGTATGATAGTAATTATAGTTATAATTATAATTATAACTATAATTTAAAATGTAATTACAGTTATAATTATAGCTATAATTATAATTAGTGTAATAGGTTTAATTATTATAATTTTAATTTTAATTTTAGTTACTATGTATAATTTTTTATTTTAATTAAATTATTTCATAATTATGATTATAATCATAATATTATTTAAATTGTATTTACAATTACAATTATAATTATAATAATTATAATTATAATTATAGAGATATTCAAATCAGATTAGAAAAATTCAAATCATATCAGAAGGATTCAGATCAGATCAGAAAGATTCAGATCAGATCATACCAGATCAGAAAGATTCAGATCAGATCATACCAGATCAGAAAGATTCATATCAGATCATACCAGATCAGAAAGATTCAGATCAGATCAGAAAGATTCACATCAGATTAGATCAGATCAGAAAAATTCAGATCAGATCAAATCATAAAAATTCAGATCAGATCAAAATTTTAAAAATTCAGATTATAAAAATTCAGACCAGGTGAAGAGAACAGCTTCTTAATTCTAGTAAACTAATTATCTTCATTTTTTATTTGTTTGACTAATTTCAAAGGTGGAGGGCCCCTCCTTTAAAACTTCATCAACACCATGTTACATGACTAGATTTATGATGTGAATGATATTTAAGATGTTTTTAATTGAACTAATTTCGAATCACATAGATTCAAACAAATAGGATCAGATCTGACTAAACTTGACCAGATTTTTTTTAAAAAATTACATATATAATATGGATGTGATATGAAAGATTATAAAAAGATATTTAATTTGGTATAAGTTTTATAAAAATCGGAGCAAAAATGAAAAAGTTATGACATTTTATTTTAAGAAAAAGGAATTACTTGCCACATGACATCATTTTATTGGATGTACATTTAATGTAAAATTGTAAGAACATGATAGAGCCGAGCATGGAGACGTTAGGGTGCACGAAGCAATTTTTTTACTTACGTTTAATTATAATTAATTTAATTAATAATTAAGAAGGCCCAAATTTGTCCGTCCATGGTTACGTTAAGCAATTGTGGGGTGCCTGAAAGCAACACCCATTTATAAAATGCCACGGGGATTTTGGCCGAGTTTTGTGTTGGCACATTTTGACGACTATATGATTCCGAATGCACAAGTTATGTACATATATAACTTGATTTTCACATAAAAGTGCATCTAATAAAATAATAAGTGCATCATTAAATAAGAGAAGTGCATACTTAATTGATTTTATGTAATGTACAAATTGATTGAAGCATTTACAAAAAGAATGATTGTGTGAGCAATCAATGGAAATGTTGATGATACTCAAAGTTTGAATAAAAGTGCATCTATAATTTACTTTAGATTAATTGCTATAGTTTTCAGTAAAGTGCACTTGTACTTATTCAAGGGAGTTTTTATTTACAGCTCTCAAATTACTAAACACAACCACTAAATTAAATAATAAAAAATAAAAATAACACAGATATCTTAAATACCCTTAGCTTCGTGTAACGATCGTTACGTGAGATAAACCAAACACAAAAAATTCAAGAGGCTATCTCACGAAGGCTTAAAAACCTAGAACAAACGCAAAAGGCTAGAGAAGCACAAAAACCAATAGAAGGGAAGAAGCGCAGAAGGCCAGAGAAGGGAAGGAAAAACAATAGAAGGGAGAAAGCCATAAACGCGCAAAATAGGCAAAAATCCTGGGATTACTAGAACTGGAAGTACGGTTCAACCCACCGGCATAATCATTTCAGATCATATAAACTTAAGCACTTTGACTTAAAATAATTCAGAAACAACAAATGAGAATCTGAAAACCATCGGTAGATCGAAATTCGTATTGTTCTCGGCAAATCGAAAAATCCAAATATACAAGCCGAGTTGAAATTGAACTCCTAGATCAAAACCATCCAAGGAATCTTAGAAGTCGTAAAAATTCTAAACCGGGATTTACAAGCTTTTATGAACAGAAACGTGATCGGCTAAAACTTGCAAGTGTACATGTGCCAATGTAGTAATAAAAACCGGTAAAAACATCGAGTCGAACACGAGGAAACTTTGTTTATATGATTCAAAGTTGAGAATAGATTTTTGTAAAAGACTTAGTAAAATAGTTGAGATTTTTGGATTTTAAAGTGATAGTAAAAGCAACCAAGGGTTCGGGATTACTCCTAAAAGACTCATAGCGATGAATGTATATTCTTTCCCCAATTCTTATGAGTGGAATGTCGCTAAAGTATTCTAACTCTTGTTACGGCAGCGAGATTGTGATTAATTCTACATGTGAATCCCATCACAATTCACACTCATCTAAAATTAACCCCATTGAAGATTAGGACATTATAAAAATCACCATATTCAATTGAGGTATATTTCTATTCACAATTAGAATATGTCTAACCCTTAAGTGCACGGTTTATAACTCAACGTTAATTGCTCAAATAAACCCAACGATATAATCATGCGTTGTACACCGTAGTCATACACATACAAATATAAAGGAAAGATCATAATAATTTGGTTGAGAACATACATCAAACACCTAGAGTGCATAAAGTTTTATCCCTAACCTTGGCTATGAAAAATTAGCTAGAACAATTAATAATGGAATTACAAGTATTCAAATGATGAAATACTTTCAAATACATAGGAAAATAATACCACAACTCCAAAGCTATGGTGGACAATGGAATCCTCAATTGAAGAACTTCTCCCAAGACCAAGGGGTTGCTCTTGAGATGCTAAAGTGGAAGTAAATTGTGTATAATATGGAATAATATGGTGAGAGGGTTTCAACATGCTTAAATATTGAGTCTCCAACGGCCATTTTTTGACAAGAAAACAAACTCCTTAATGGGGTTTGGTGTTTTCTCTGAATGATTGTGATGACCGTTGGTGTTTTAATCAACTTCAGACGAAACCTGGGCGGCATCTGCCCTTTAAAATTATTGCATCTTCGCTCCAGGGGCCGAACGGCGGCCCTTCTTTACCAAAAGCCGGGCGGCTTTTGTTTTGTTTAATCTGGATTATTCTGCGGCGAAGAAAGTCGGCCGCTTTTCACGAAAGTCGGGTGGCTTTTGTTTTTTATGTACCCGGACGGTTTTTCTTCAGCTTTGGACGCTGATGCTGATGTGGATACCAAAAGTCGGCCGGTGTTGGTAAAAATCGGCCGCCTTTCTTCTTTTTCGTGCTTTTTTCTTTACTTCTTATACACCTGAAAATATTTTATTATGACTTTAGTGATAATGTTTGGATGATCATTTTAGCTCAAAATGAGCTCAAATCTCATAGATTAGATAATTAAAGAATAAATTCCACTATTGGTCCTACGAGTTTTAGGTCAATTCCACATTTAGTTCACATCTTTCACTTTGTCCACTTTTGATACATGAGTACATGGCTATTGTATTTTCGCCCATATTTGATCTTTCCGGCATTGTTTCTGATGGTTAAAATCACTGGAAAAGGGCCACAAACGGTTAAAAAAATTAGTCAAGTACCAAAAGTGGACAAAGTGAAAGACGTGGATTAAAAATGGAATTGACACAAAACTTGTAGGATCAAAAGTGGAATTAATTCATAATTAAATGACATGGAATCTTGTTTCAATAATAACTTATCATGACTGGATCTAAAATTAATCATATGATTTGAAATGTTAATAATTAAGAGCCTGATTTTCTTCTGTACTAATATTGAGGCGGATTGCCCCCTCGTGAACCGCCACTGTTCGAGGAAGATGAGATTGTATGGGCTTCTTACTTTATAGTGGTTGGCAAAACCAGGAAGTTAATTGTTCCTCTGATAATTATTATAGTCATAGCAGGAACGATCAATCTGTAGGTAGAAATTGCATTTTTGCAGGATTAGGATTCGGTATTATGGATTTGAATTTTCTATTTCTATGCCTCATCTGATTGCAGTCTTATGCTATATGATTGAAATTGTTCTTGGTATCCTTATCAAAAATAACAATTAAGTTATTTTATTTCAAAAAACTTAGCACTTAATTCCCTTTTCCAGTCATCCCTGTGAAAACATACTTGCACTTGGCGCTATATTATCGCATTTATTTCAAGAGCAAGAAAACTCACATCATCGAGCAAAGAAGAGAGAAACTATTCCGAGAAAGCTTCGTGAATAGTGCCAAAAAATCAAGCTAACAATATGAAGAGAGACGAGAGAGTGAGAGAGGAGGCTTTGATAAAAAGATGTTAATTTTTAGGCCTTGTATATGTACACAAGTTGTAAGTCCTTGGGTACACGGAGCATTTAAAAAAAGTATTATTTTTTTGGGAAAAAAATAAATCAAATCGGGATCAATTTGAAATTGGATCATGTCCACCCGCAGAGAGAGATGTAGAGCGTACCAAAATGAATCAAGAAAAGAAGTGACATTGTTAGACGCTAAACCAAAATAGCTAGCTAAACACAGGAAAAGAGAGAAGTCTCCATCAATGTTCAAAACTCTACGAGCTCGTTTGATAGTGTACACATTAAATTTTTACACGTGAAATGATTGAATATAAAATTATCATGTTGCATGTAAAATAGATTACACCGTCTGACTAGATGTGCGATTTATTTTTAAGTTGCATGCAAAGAAGTTGAGTGCTTTAAAAAGCATTCAAAGTAATTTATCACCCTCCACGTCAAATATTTTACATTGTACAATGCAAAATATTTTTAGAGTGATCTACCATTTACATTAAATAATGAAGCCAAATTGTGTAAATCTTTTACCACCCTACTCTTTGCATGTAAAGTAATTAACTCACATCCTAACAAATGCCCTCTCCAAGTATGTGATGACGCGATGAACTCTATCTACTTCACGGCCTCACCCATTTCTCATCACCATCAACTCGCTCTTTTATTACTTTATATTTATTACGGAGTATTTACTTTCATTATAATCGTAAGAGAAAACGGCTCATTTCTTTTTCTTTTTTTTGGGCAAGAAAACGGCTCATTTCTATGACCATAAATAGCACTCCACGGCTTGAGTTCAAATTAATACGACCATCAATACTTCAACAGGAGAAGAATGGGAGATGTTTTTTTACCTTTTTTTTTTATTTAACTAAGTCCAATAAATAAATTCACGTCAATATAATGCATACATGTTTAATTTGTTGGGGAATACACGACCCCCGACCTCTTCCAGGATCACCAGCTCAAAGGACTCTTGTACATTACCCATCAACTCGTAACACAAAGATTCAATCTAACAATATCACTTTGTATTATACAATTGAAATGTACAAAAGATATTTTACAAGTAAACGAGTAGCTCACATCACTCTTTGTATGAGACTACTTCACTCTCACATCCCTCTCTAGAGGAGACCTTCTCTTACTCAATAGCCCTCCTCAAGGATCTCTCTCTCTCATCACTTGAGGAGGCTCTCTCTAGCCTCTCACTCTAGAACCTCCTCATGGCTTTCACTCTAGAGGCTCTCACTCATTTAGGAATGAGGAATCTCACCCCTATTTATACAACTCATCTCAAAGCTTCTCTAGAACTTTTTATACATCACTACATTTCTAGATTCTTCCAAGAACTATCCACAAGCTTCTCTAATCTTCTAAAAGGATCTAGAGACTCCACATCATTTGAGAATGTTCTAGAGGCTTTCGCACGATTCTAGAGAATTCCACATTTCTCTAGAAAACTCCACAATGTTCTAGAATATTCTACACTCTTCCACACACTTCTAGATAATTCCACGTCTCTCTAGAAAGCTCCAGAATATTCTAGAACATTCAATACTTCTCTACACACATCTAGAGAATTCTAGACATCTCCGCACTATTCTAGAATTCTCATTAACTTCTCAATTAAGGAGGGAACCTAACAAATATCCCCCTACCGACTTAATTGAGAAGTAACACTCAACCACCAATAGCAGCCTCACATTTAGACTAAGCAGTCTCCACCTCACATGTGAGTTGCTCCCCCTCAAACAATGCTTGTATCACACTATATGAGCAGCTACAAGGAATGGTCATGATCTCCTCCGCAGGAAGAAATAATTCACTAAACTATCTTGTGCCGCCGTTATCTACTAACGGGACACGCCGTCTGATGACCTCATTATCAGGAAGACTTTCGATACAACGCATCAATAGTAGATCAAATCGCAAGACCAAACCCTGTATGTGATGTTCTCAAGAAGATCTCCTCTCTGCCAACACTTGATCTGCAATTCTTCTTGTACCGCCGTTGTTTACCAACGGGACACGCCGCCTGACCACCACAATATCAGGAAGACTTTCGATACAACGCACCACAAGCAGACCAAGATATGAGACCAGTCTGAGAACCACCCCCACAATGCATTCCGTCACTCAGCTCCATATATGTATGACCCAAGCTCCATAGTGAAGTCCAACATCCCATCAAAGAGCATGATCTCGAATGCCTCTACCAACACTGCTACCATTACAGTAAGACGAGATCTACCCCCATGACGAACTCTACCCGTTACTTTACCTCCAACAACCTCGGCTCTGATACCACTGTTGGGGAATACACGACCCCCGACCTCTTCCAGGATCACCAGCTCAAAGGACTCTTGTACATTACCCATCCACTCGTAACACAAAGATTCAATCTAACAATATCACTTTGTATTATACAATTGAAATGTACAAGAGATATTTTACAAGTAAACGAGTAGCTCACATCACTCTTTGTATGAGACTACTTCACTCTCACATCCCTCTCTAGAGGAGACCTTCTCTTACTCAATAGCCCTCCTCAAGGATCTCTCTCTCTCATCACTTGAGGAGGCTCTCTCTAGCCTCTCACTCTAGAACCTCCTCATGGCTTTCACTCTAGAGGCTCTCTCTCATTTAGGAATGAGGAATCTCACCCCTATTTATACAACTCATCTCAAAGCTTCTCTAAAACTTTTTATACATCACTACATTTCTAGATTCTTCCAAGAACTATCCACAAGCTTCTCTAATCTTCTAGAAGGATCTAGAGACTCCACATCATTTGAGAATGTTCTAGAGGCTTCCGCACGATTCTAGAGAATTCCACATTTCTCTAGAAAACTCCACAATGTTCTAGAATATTCTACACTCTTCCACACACTTCTAGATAATTCCACGTCTCTCTAGAAAGCTCCAGAATATTCTAGAACATTCAATACTTCTCTACACACATCTAGAGAATTCTAGACATCTCCGCACTATTCTAGAATTCTCATTAACTTCTCAATTAAGGAGGGAACCTAACATAATTTAGGATGTTTACTTGCGGAGCCACGTATACAATAGTGGTGTCAATTGACACCACCCACTATTTTTTATAGTTATATGCTTCGTATGTAGAGGTATAATATCTAAAAAATTAATTTGGCGTAATCTATATTTTCCTAAAATTAATTTGATACTTATATAAACGGAATGAAGGTTAAAGTATAAATATATATAAAATCAGTATATATTTATGACTAAAATAAAAGTTATTTACATTAATGTGTCCTTTTAAGTGTAGTGACTTCAATAGTAATTCTAGTGATAGTAACTTAATGTTCAATTTTCACACTTAAGTGATGATGACATTATATATGCTATAGTAATTTTTAGTTATATTTTTGTAAATACTCCCTCCGTCCCGCTAAGAGTGTCTCATCTTTTTTTCGGTCTGTCCTACTAAGATTATCTCATACCGAATTTAGTAAAATGTGTATGGTTTTAAATCATTCATACTTTATTTTTACTTTATCAATTCAATATTACAAACTCACTTTTCGTAATAACCTCACCAGTCACCACCTCCTCATGTCCCCATGTTAGAGGGACGGAGGCAGTAAGTTTTATTCCAATAATATTTTTGAAACATAGTCTAAATATATTTATTCAAACAAATAAATTTACATGTTATAAAATCTAGTGATGGGTTAATATCTTTTACTCATTTTCAAAATGTTGATTCTTAAATTTAAAAATTGGGAAAACATTATGATTAGCGCCATAAACAGAATAATGGGCATATTGATTTTTTGACTAGAGAATAGAAATTGTACCTATAAAACATTATATTTGACTATCAAATAAGCTTTATTTGATTGATTTGAATCAAGCTTTTGATAATTTGAATGATCAAAATTGATAAATAAACTGACCTTGTGTCTATCATTCTTATTATATATTTGAATTGTTGAGATATGAAATAACTACTTAAATAGTGTATTATTACTGATGATAATTGATATCATCATTTATCATGTATTTTTTTCTATTTTAAAATATGAAAATTGACTCAAATAATAATAAAAAATGTATAATTATCAATAAATACGGAGTATATTTTCAATATCAAGTCATAGATGTATTATTTAGTTTTAAAGTTGACACCACTCATGAATCGCTGGCTCCATCCTTGTTTACTTGGATTGTTTCCAATCCCAGACCAGCACAGACTTGAACAGTTATAAAATACAGAGACTAGACATTTAGCATACATTACTAAATCGAGACAAGACTGGTCGGTCAACCAGAATCAGCCCAAATTATGAATAGGGGTCCCAGTCCCGAGCTCCATTTTTCGCAAATTATACCGTATGACCGGTATAGGGTGAGCACCGTATACCGGTGTACGGACTTCTTTATTTTTTTATTCCTTTTGTTTTTAAAAAATGGTAATAACTTTTTTATTTTTGATCCGATTTTTATAAAATTTATAACATTTTTTATTTTTCATGATCTTTCAAGTGAGACCAATATTGCTTATGTAATTTTAAGAAATCATCGAACTATTATATTAATGAGCATTGGATTATAAGGAAAATCGAACTAAATTTAATACAGAAAAATAATTGTGTAAATCACAATTTATCTTAAAATTGTGTATATAAAAAATTTATTTTATCATGTATTTATACATGTGAGTTACATATTTTCATACGTAAAGTTACATATTTGTACACATAAAGTTACATATTTATACACACGAGTTGCATTTGGCCTGCTTGAACGCGAGTTACATATTTTTACACATAAAGTTACATATTTTTACACGTAAAGTTACATATTTATACACATGAGTTGTATTTGACCTGTCTGAACACGAGTTGCATATTTTTACACGTAAAATTACATATTTTTACACGTAGAGTTACATATTTATACACACGAATTGCATCTGGCCTGACTGGACGTGAGTTACATATTTCTACACGTAAAATTACATATTTTACAAAGGTTAATACTTCGATAAAAATTGCAGAATAATATTCATGCAGACATCAGATATCATGAAGACATCAGATATTCATTAAGCAAAAGTGCAGATTCGGTTACATGACTACTTCCAAATTCCCACCCCCGATTTGAATCAACCAAACTAATTGGTTCTGTTAAACCTCACTTGTGCAAACAAGTAAAAGCCTGACCCCGAATCGTATGATAGTATACCCTCACATCTACTCTTGTAAAATCTTGGAGATGAGTTCTGCACATAAAAAATGCTATAATGGTGACCTCAAAATAGTCAAAATAGATAGATGATATAATTGTGTCCTCGAAATAGTCAAAATTGATAACCCAACTCACAGTCAGGTGGTGTTTCTTGCTTTTCAATCCAAACGTACACTAGGATTGTTCATCTAGCAGGCATTTTAAATCCCAGAACTGAGAAGGAAATGATTATATAAAATTACAAAACAACACAAAAGTTGAAAACTTTTAGGGTTCAAGTTTTCCTCTTCTTGCTTGATTTGGATGAGAAGTCATTCTTGTTTCTCTTCTTCTCACCCTTGTAGCCTTTATCAACCTTCCTTCTGTTGGACTTGACACTGATCACACCACCTGGGATTACCTTTCCTCCATTTTGTAGGGCATTCTTGAAATCATCTTCTCTATCCATGATTGCATACCCTTGAAGTCGTTCTGGGTCCAATAAACTATCATCCACTTTGGCATTCATTTCCTCCCGGACCTGTTTTGCTGCGTTGTTGAGATCATCGTCCAATGATATAGCATGAGGTTCCATCTTAATTTCTTTTAGGCGAGATACAGTTGAATCGATCTCCTTGGATGCAAGGTCATACAAGTACTTGTAGAACTTCTTCATTGTTTTTATAAATAGAGACAAAATTTGCTGTCTTTCTAGATGCATTTCTACCTGAAAGTAGTGAATAGGGAATCTCAGTATATAGAAGTGTAAACAAGGTACATAATTTGTATCTGGTGATCCATGCAACCTCAATTTCAGAAACATCTTTATCCTGTAACCCGATGCAAAGCAAAACAGAAGCTTGGGCATATGAAATTGAAACTGGCAGCTTCTCTGAGAAATACAAGTGTGCAAGTATTGAGACCAAATCCATAATCTGCAGAATACACAACATCACTCGGTTCATTTTTTTGTTGTAAAAGAAAACAAAGCTGAAACCATTAAATTAACAAGTAAATGTATCTCCATCATCAATGAGAACAAGAAAATGTAATACGGAGTATAAGACACATAAAGCATTCAAACTGGAATTTAGAAAAATCCCATGTTATATGCACATTATGCATGTGTACAACAACATTACCCCAGTGCCGCAAAGGCTCACACCTGCAGTGGGGTAAAGGGGTCGGGTGTACACAGCCTCACCGTTGTACTGAAGCACATTATGTTTGTGTGTGAGAGAGAAAAGAGTCGCTCCAAACACATTCACTGGACCATATAACACTAATAAAAGCATTGAACTGTGACGGATAAAAGCATTGATTTCCATCTTTCTCTATAGTGATGTCTAAAATGTGCTACCACAGTTTCACCCTCAGCAATTTCAAGTATTCAAAAACATTTTTGACACATTTCAAGTATTCAAAAAAGATGCTGTACCCATGGAAAATCTACAAGATTGCTTGTGTAAGCTTCAAGCCTCTTCATATCATGTGGTGAAAGAATTCCATCAATTGATTTCAAAAATCCATCTGAACAGTCAGCATCAGCAAAATTGATCTTTGGATCCAATACACTGCAACACAAGCCATCCAATAATAAGCATATATTAAAAAAAGAATTCAGCCAACTAAAAGAAAAACACACATTGACAAACCTCATAGCAAGCTTGTAGTCCATAGAACGGAAATTTTTATCGAGCAGCCTTGAAAATCTCTTCTTAAAATCTTAGGAAAATTTTACAAAAACATATAATTGCATCAGTTAAAGGAAATGATATGCAGTAAAAATCCAAAGTACACAAGGATAATTGTGAGTTTGTGACTTTGGTTAACCTTGGTAAAAAGGACCAAAAAAGCCCCACTCATGGTTTTCATCAACTTCAATATCATCAGCATTCAATGGCTTTAAGACCATGCACGTGTGCTCCCCAGTCACGCTATTCTGAATCATGATAGGGTATTACAACAGCAATTGTGAGTCAAATTTAGAAGGCCATAAGAAAAAGTATATACAATAAAAATATAAAAACCTGACTAACATTAATCGGTAAAAAATACTTAACTGGGCTATAGCCAATGAAGAATGGGCCGAATTTCTGTTTTCTCCAGAAGCGGAAAAGGTCCAACGTAAGGCCAAAGGAGACTCCGATATAGTGGAGTTTCTCAGGCCTCCGTTCACGAAGTGGTACAAGTAAAGGTGGAAGGTCTACCCTCGGTTTTATATTTTCCTCCAGTAGAGATACCTGCAATGGTGGATTCGAGTTTTTCAGTAGCAAACTAAGTGCAAAAGAAAGAATCAGAAAATGTATTTAAATAATAGGTTATTAAAGTGCTTGTTTGGTCCGCCCATGGCATCTTCAAGAAATCATACTTTTCTTTTATCTACCTCAGGAAGAGAACTTTATATTTTTTATGTTCGGCCCGGATTCTAACTTTTTGGAGCATATAACCTCCAAAATATATCACCTCAAGCTAAAAATAAAGGATTTTCAAAATTAAATAGTTAAATAATAATGGCAGAGTGCAATAACTAAAAATGAACCTTTTCTGCAGCCTCAATTACGTTGACTGATGGATTCTGTAATACATCTTCAACATCATCGAGTTCACAAATCTGAGTTAACTGACCCTCAAAGTATCTGCAGGCAGTATGTTCTAAACATCAAGACCCCATATATCTAGCATCTCTATTTCTAGACAAAACTCATGTAAAATTTGAAACACAATGAACAACTCTATTCGGTGGAATCCTGTTGGATGTGGGGTATAATAGGTGCTAGAAACTGTTTGAAGTAGGAAAAGGACGGAAAACATAGTTTTGATTCAAATATCTGGTACATCAGCATATCACATGGACTTTCAATCCAAACAAAAAATAATGTTGTACTTGTGTTATTTAGTCAAGCTCGGGCAAATGACACCCCTAATATTAGCTATCTTAAGCCATTGTCATTTCATGATACTTTCATGCGAGTGGGGAAACCCCATAAGGTGCCCCTTTTTAAAATGATATCTCATTAGTCTTTCCGGTGAAGGTTGCAACAAGAAAGTTATCCAGGTTATGACTTTGCCACTACATTTTTTGCATGAATATTTTTTCATCATCATGGTACAATTTTATCCAAACTAGCTGTCAAACCTAAAAAAACTCAAGATGTCTAAAGAAAACTACATCACAGAAACAAGTGAATAGGAAAACAGGAAAAGCATGGTTTCCATGTTCACAGACGCACACAAAAAGCGCAATGGAGCAAGATATACAGGAAAAAGAATAGCCATCTGAATCCGAAATAAAGGTTCTTCCAAGAAAACACGAAACATGTGCATAAGGGGTCATTTAAGAACATAAAAGGTTTCTGGTTTTTTGGATAACTGAAAAATAAAAAACGAAAAATATATTAACTAATTCTGTTTTTCAAATTTAGAAAACAAAAACATGTTTGCTAAACCAGCTTTCCGGTTTACATAAACATGAAACAGATTTTTCAGAAAACTAGAAAACGTTTTTTTTGTCAAAACAGAACATTTTTATAAACTAAAAACTCACCTAGAACTACTTGATTATCACATATTCCAACAATGATGATCCTTACAACAAGTAGCCTCTCATCGCCATTGATAATGACTCCACAACCTCACCCCCCCCCATCACAAAAACAAACCCGCTCCTACCAACATTCATCTCTCATGACCCCAACCACTTCGAGTACCACCATAGTTATTACCATTAACTATAGAAACTGTTGAAAGAGTAACAGCTGATAAGTGCTATCACCAAAGGTGACTTACATGGCCAGTGATGGAAGATTAGAGGTGTAAAAAAAATTAAAGTTGTAGTTCGGTATATTACGATGTCATGCCTGAATTTTTTGTATACCAAAATTCGACATATAGACTTCTTGTCCATATACCATCATTCCGCCTAACCCGAATCTCTTGACTGATCTGTCTGTTTACCAAAATTTGTCAGTATATCTGTATATCTGCAAATTATTTGGCACGGTATCTTTACGAAATTTGCATAATTCATAACTTTCATTGTGTTGATGGTATGAATTTTAAAATTCAGTATATACAAAAGCAACCCTACCACTAACCACCACCACCGGTAGCAACCAATACTACCAATGCTAATGACCAATGCCGTCCTCTCCTATAGCCGCTACATTCATCTCCCAACAACACACCGCCGCCGAACACTATCACCGTTGTCATTCAATGCCGCCTCTGAATGTGACCCCGACACTATGTGTGTGTGTGTCTTGGTAAAAAAATTATAAATTAGAAAAGTTGGAATAGAGAATGAAGAAAATAGAAAACGTAAATAGAAAACAGAAAATGGATAATAGGAAAACAAAAATCGAAAAGAGGAAAACAGAAACTAGAAACTGAGAACTAGAAACACAAACAGATAGGTGGGAAACAGTTTCCATTAGCAAACAGGTCTCAAGTGTTCTTGACTAGCTCGCAAAACCTTAAAAGGGAAGAGAATATGAGTTACCTTGTTAACAGTTCAACAGCAGCAGAACCATATCCAAGCTGCAACAAGACAGGCAGTTTAGGCAGACCAGTTGAACAACAGAAAATAGCATTTTCTGAATAAGTACAAAATCAGACACATTGGTTAAAAGTGTAGTGCAACCATTACCTTCATTGCAGTTGGATGTGTGGCAATGCGAACAATGCGAGCACCTGAAAGACTAGGGAAAACGGTGTCATTAAACTGCTGAAAAAATTTCCATGGTATTTGATCTCCAGATGGTTGGCGCCCAGCATTTAAACTTTTCATAACGGATTCACGTGAAATCTGACCCTCAAGTGAGACCTGCAGATGAAGTAATAAACTATGATTCATAGCACAAGTCTTATACTAGACAGAAACTGCATGAGGACAAAATAATTAGAAACAGTTTATATATGACAATCAGTGTGGGTGTTAATTGATCCTGCCCAGCATAAACTGGATAAAGTAACCACACCTCTAATAGCCTGGCTCACCATAGTAGAGCAGAGCATGAAGAAATTCCTCAGTACCTCGTCAAGGAAAAGATTGACCAAAGTACCAAACAATTATACATGTTACTTGTCATGTGATATATAGCACAAGGGGTGAAAAATATTTTAATGAGGTGTATGTGAGAAAGGGTAAGAAGGGCGGGACTCAGTAATGTGCTGGCTGGTTAATAGGATATATGTGCGGGAGGGAATAAGTTTCTGTCAGGCTGGTATAGTGGTATTCAGTTAGAATTGGCTGGGCTTTGGGCTAGAGAGAGAATTCCCCATTCTTTCCCTAGGTTGGACTGTTCTTCTCGTTTTTCTACTGTAATCTTCCTGGAGTATTGAGAATTCCTCAATCTCCTTTGTTAATAATACTGAATCTGTTTACCGATTATTATTTATTAGCGTGGCTAACATCATGTAATCATACAGCAGACATTCAAACTAAAGCTTTTCCAAGACGCTTACTATAAATATTACATGTATTGCCAATCAAAATGGGAATGGTAGGTATCTACCACCCAGGTTAAGAGGAATGACCTTTACTAAGAAAATACATGTACTTACGTACCTCTCAAATTAGGTTATCGAATTGTTTGCTTCCTTTATTTGTGAATATTTTAAACTATATGTCAAGGATCAGTAGTTGTTGGGTATGTTTGGCACAACTGGCTGAAAAGATACTTTTATGAACTTTTCAATAATTGTTAGCTTTTAGTGACTGTATCGCTAAAATGTCTAATAAAACCAAGAATCTGGCAATCAATTCACATTCAGTTTTCCTGGCACTACTAATTCACATTAAATTAAAAAAAATGAACAAATCTTCCAAAGCTCCTACCCAGTACCAGTAAAAGCACCAGACACGGACATTCCCAAGCCAAAAGCTGCATCTATTCAGAATCCAACCATAAACTTGGCAACCACAAAAAACAAATCTCCAGCTGTATTTTCTCCCAAATTTGGATAGACCCCCATCTTCTCATATTCTAAACTTTACTTTGAGCTACTGGTTCAAATTTCTAAACGTTCTATTCTTGCTCTTCCAACAAAAGATGCAAATCAAGACACTATGTCGCACATCACACCATCACCGTCTCCATCTCTCTGAAACCATTGTTTGTAATTGTGTAATGCAATTGTGCCTCATGGCACACCTCAGCTAATTCTTGTACTCATCATCATCATCGTCAGTGCCCCAAAGGCTCCCACCAACGGTGAGGTAGGAGGGGGGGGGGGGGGGTTGGATATATGCAGTCTTACCCCTGTACTAAAGCACAGACTGTTTCTAGATGACCCATGGTGAAAATCGCGTCAATGGCGCTCGGAGTGTGTAAAAAGGCATTCCATATGGTGCTGGGAGTGTGCCATATGCAATACTGATGTGAGGCGTACAAAACATTGCATATGCAATAAGGCACTTGAAAGAGTACACAATAGAAGGTCAGGGTGTAAGGGTATTATTTGGGCCCACTCGGCTCACCTTTTTGCTTTTTGTAATTAGTATTTTTTGCAATTATGATCCCTATTTCAAACCACTAGATAGTGACAAATCAAGTTTCAGTCGCCAATCTAATAAACTTAAAATTTTAATATGTTGGGAATTTTGTTTTGATGAACGGTTCAAAAAAATTCCTTTTTCTCTGGTAGTCTGGTTTGAACTTTGAACATATTACCTTGCTAGGATTATGGCCTCATTATAATTTGTTTTAATATGAATTTTGATGAATTAGTTGTTTATCTGTTATTGTGTATACACACACACACACAAACACATATGTGTATAATGTATATATATACATATTCACATATGTATGCATGTATGAATGTATGTATGTGTGTGTGTATATATACATATATATATATATATATATATGCTAGGCCTCATAGCGCAATGAGGCTTGCGCAATATGCAATTTCATTTTATTAAAACGCCACGACTATGCAACACACAATTTCAAACCTTGTCTGAAACTAGATCCCGCTTCACACTCTTGTCACCTGTCTCCATAATCCCTCACACCCTCTGTTGTTCCATCGTATAAAGGGATAAAATGGGAATCAGAAGTCTGAATAGGAGCGGCAAAAAATTTAAAGAGACCCATATGACTCCCTTATGGAGCCATACCTTATGGAGTCATATGGGGTGGTGTGGCCGTGTGGCATCATCACTACCACCCATTATTTTAGTGGAGGATTCTGCTAAAACAATGGGTGGCAGTGATGATGCCACACCCTCCCATATGACTCCATATGGGAGTCATATGGGTTTCCATAAATCTACTCATAGGAACCCTTTCATCCAAACCAGACTATATTTATCATAGCTGAACCTTGAGATATTTCAGCTCATTATTAGCTGAATTTTTGTGCTGAACATAGACAAGGAATGTCATCATCCAGAAAGCATAAACAGGGAAAGTAAATAGCAAATACACTTGAGGATGTATTATAAAACCATGGAAGCAACATATATCACCTACAGCCAAATCCAATACATTTCTTTAATCTTCTACATAAATAACCAGTTTGGAGTTACAAGATATTTGACCGGAAAGCAAAGAATGAACCTGGATCACACACAGAATATCAGGGAGATGGTTTTTTGATTCATCAACAGGCCCTGTTAAAATTTTGAGTTAGTCCTAGAAATAGATCAGTCAAACAAAAGGTTATAGCTAATCAAGATTCTTCTGATAAACCTAGTAGGACAAACAAGTGGTGGGCAGGAGCATCAGCCATTAATTGTAAATCATCAGGGGAATTTTTGTAGTGAGAAGCGACAAAGAGAGCCATCATCCGCTGCACAAAGAGTTAAGTAAGTACCAGTACACATTACTAAACAGAGTATGCTTGATTTGTGAGAGGTATAGAATTAAATATACAATGATGGCATTCAGCTTAACTGCTAAAGCCAACAATATTTCTGCTAGTGTGGGGATTCTGAGATGAATGAATGATGTATAACAGCATTACCTGCAAAAATAACTCACTCTCCTTGTGGAAGGAGAAGAGTGTATCCCGATTCACATAATACAAATCGCATTCACTAGGAGGTGGTAGCCTGATAAAATAAAATAAAATAAAATAAAAAGAGTCAATAGATGATAAATTAGTTCCAACTAAGTTTCCAGTTGCAGCAAATTACCCGCTGATACTTGGGGTGAAATTCGTGACATCCAGACAAAGCAAAGAATTAAGCCAGGACTCGATGGGATCTCCGGGAGCATATCTGATGGATTCATTCAACTCTATCTTCTTGAAAAGCCTACCTACATTTGGACCATTGTTTGAAGGCATAATATACAATGTATCTTTAAAATGATGAGAGAAAGAAGCTTACACAATATTTTAACAGGCATTATTATAAAGAGGACAAGAAGTGAAGTAAAAACTGATAGACGTAATACTCAAAGAGTCAAAGCATAGATATTTTCATGCACAAATGGAAAGATAAAGTCGCGGCAATGCTAAAGATAAAAACACTTACTTTTAATAAAAATAAAGCCTGAAGAGTAAAACTACAATACACAAAACTACATCACCTAAGAAGTCCTAAATTTGCAATTCTGCAGTAGTTAAGTAATAGTAAACTCATCATGACTGCCAAGATTCAAAATAAGGATCAAATTTGGAAATGTGTAGTATATCAAGTGCAGAAAAGTCACAATGACCTACAGTTAATAAAGATTGATAGGTAAAGTTAATGGACCTGAAAGGGAACTTTCAGCACTTCTAGATGAAACATGGTTTTGCTCCTCTAGTTGCTTCACCAATTTCAGTGATAATGATCGTCCTGTTCCTTCATATCTTTTATTAAAGGAGTCAAGGAGAATACACACAAAACAGAATATGAGTAAATTTAGTGCAGTAAGCTCTATAGCCCGTAAAGAAATAAGTGATAAACATCGAATAAGAGAAAAAGTGGTTTCGCGATAGTATGGAGCTATATTTGATGGAAAATTAGTTGGACAACTTTTCTTACCCATTGACGGTTGAAGAAAGGAAAACGAGATAAGGACCGAGCAAAGCCTTCACAACTGGCAATGGAATTGCTGCTGCTTCATCAATTACCAGCAACTCAACTTGTGACAGTTTTGCATGTTCTTGTGGTTGTATATACTGCAGTTTCAAACAATGGTGAGGTATATGAAAATAGAGATGGACAAATGAGAATTGTAACCACAGGCTGTGTATTACAATGCAAGAAAAACAGTCAAATAATATGGGGTCCAAACTACAACCCATGAGATGTGGACTTCCAGAGCCATGCCCTCCACGGGTTGCAGGGCATGTGGGGTGTGGTGTATGTTTTCTCAAGAGTATTGTGAAGTGATACTGTAATGCAAGGTGCCGCACTAGAAGATTAAATCGATAAATAACTAAGTTTTTTTCTAAATGTTGAAATTTTATATTACCTTGTCTTTGTATCTTTCCTATCTTTCCTATCTTTCTTGTCTTTTTAGCTCCAATTTCATGTGTCAATTCATGTTAGCCGACCACAAACTCTTTTGGGACTAAGGCTTGGATGTTGTTGTTGTTGGACTTTATATTTTGCTTGAATCTAATAGCAGAGATGGAGTGGAGAGAGATTCATCTAGCTAGCTCATGGATAAAGCGTCCAACACAATAAAACATTAATTTGAAAGAACTTGGGCTATGATATGTTGAATGAAAGAATATTATTTTTAAATTATGAAGGAGTATAGATGAGTTATTGTTTAATTTCTAAAAACTTATTAATATCATTAACAAGGTTTTCAGTTTGTGATGCTTAAAGCCTGTTTGGTAAAGTTAAAATTGGTTGATTATGCTGAATCAACTGAAATTATTAAAGTTGTGGCTCATTCATCATTTTCATTTACCCCAGTGCCGCAAAGGCTCCCACCTACGGTGAGGTAAGGGGGCGGATGTACGCAGTCTTACCTCTGTACTACAGCACAGAGAGACTATTTCCGGATGACCCATAGTGAAAATCGCGTCCAAAATTGCATGGACTGACAGCTGCTTCATAAGAAAGAAGCGCAAACAGTTTAGTGAGCCATTTCGCTTTATCCCATGATCCCATCATATTCTCAAGCCAAAAAATAATGAATCTTTGGCTCCATTGCAAATGATGGAAATATTAAAGTTGTGGCTGAAATGTCTAAATAGCTGAGTTATGAAAAAATTAAAATATATTTTAATAATAAAAAAGAAGGGGAGCCTTGGTGCACCGGTCAAGGTGTAGTTGTGTGATGGAGAGGTGTCACGGGTTCAAGTCTTGCAAGCGGCCACTTGTCAAAAAATTGACAGAGAAAGGCAGCCCTAAAACACCTTTGTGGTGGGACCCTTCCCTGGACTCGCCTTGCAGGGATGCCTTCATGCACCAGGCTGCCCTTTTAATAAAAATAAATAAACAACTACAACAACATCTAAGCCTTAGTCCCAAAAGCTTTTGGGGTCGGCTAACATGAATCAATACACCTATAGGGGTAAAAAACTAAAATGGTCTCCTTCGATCAATTCAGTCAAAAATACGCCAAACCTCACATGTTTCATTTTTAACCAATTCAGCGCGGCCAGCACATGACATTAATAAGTTAGTGTTTGGTAATTAATTCGCGCATAAAGCTTGCGATCCAAAAAAAGAAGCTACCAAATGAGCACTTGTATGTATTTTGTATCAAGACTTAATAACATTTGTAAATAGCTTTTTCCTCTTTATGTAAATGTTCTGGGTATGCCATTGATCAAGATAGATCGCCACTTTCAATTGTGTAGAGTAAGGACTGCTAGCAACAGTGAAACAAAAGAATTCACAAAAGTAGCCACTTTCACATATATGTGAATAGAGAGCAACACGACATTGCTTTAAAACCCAAAAAAACTTATAACGCATATGTTCCCCTCCATATTGAATGTTAAATATGATAGACACAATTGTAACTGTCACCTCAATGACATTAAAAGAAATCAAAGCAAAGCATTTGAAAATCATTACAAAACATAATTCAATGCCGTGTTACCAATGGCAGATCGGAGATGGCAGATGGCAAAGTTTCACCATATGGTGCTGCCATATACCGTCATTATTCACCATAGTCTGTTATTTTTCTGCCACTGCCATAGCGCCGCCATGGTCACCATTTGTCAACATTCAATGTATACACACATTTAGTACTATCATAATAATAAATATCAAACATAACCTCAAAAAGAGAAAGAGGAAAGTGAGCATAAGAGATAAAGAGAATATGGGTATACAGGCTTCAAGAAAGAATATGAATTGTTAAAATAATAGAGTATCCATGAGGTGAAATCTCATATATAAAAGTCCTACTTAAGGATTTTCATTTAGTGTACCTGAATCGTCTGTCTATGCTGTTTGTAGATATTGATCCGTACAGTAGCTTTTTTAAATTCAGGATTCGTGCTTTTCACAACATCATAATCCAAGTGTTCCTGCACGTCATGTTCTCTGTTGTTTAGTATGAGTAAGTTACATCGCATCATCTATGTTTACTGAAGAAGTGCACATCACAATTTTAAGGAGGTCAACATGAGCCATGTGAGGTGGATGTAACATTTCTACAATTCATATGCAAAGTCACTGGAGTTCTGTATTTAGTTAGACCCACCTTGGCAGTAATCAAGGTTTACTGGATGGACAGAAAATCTACTGTCCACTACTGGACATCCACTAATGTCTATTACTTCATAATCATTAATTATTTAAATTTAAATAAGCAAGACAACGATGAACAGAAGGTAACAAGCAGTACTGTCTGTACCTTACATAATTTGTGTCACTGTGAGAGAGCATATTTTCCTTGAATAGATTAATCAGGATATATAATAGGGAAAGTTCCCGAAATAGGACTAAAACAGTTTGAAAATTCCAAAATAGGACTGTCATGTTTTTTATTCCCAAAATAGGAGTAATTACTGCCAAGTTTGGAAAATACTGTCAATACCGCCAAAACATGACAGTAATTAGTCCTATTTTGGGAATAAAAACATGACAATCCTATTTTGGAATTTTCAAACCTTTTTAGTCCTATTTTGGGTAAATTCTCTATATAATAACATCCATGCTTATGGAAGATGGATATAAATTTGGAGAACCGGATATTTCCGATCAGAGAACAATAAAGGAGAAATGGAGAAGATTATATGGTCAATGTTATGGGTCAGGGAATGGGTTTTACCATATCAGCTCTAATTTTACTTAAAAAACAGCAAATGATTTAGGCTTAAGCTTAAAAGTAGTCCTGAAGTGTACGCTTCACATCAACGCCTCACCTATTAGAGGCCTCACCTATTAGAGGCATAAGCCTCTTTGTTCTGCAACAGTGGGGTATCACTTTATCAGGGCATTTTTGCTATGCCTAGTTTAAGCACACCTTGATGTTAGCCTCAATACTGCTTTTCTAAACCATGACAGTAATAGCATCCAAATTAAGTACTCACATTTCTTAAAATTCCTACACTGCTTTAGGTAGTTTCCTAGCTTGAATACTAATTGGGCTGAGCGAGCCATATTAGACACAAAATTAATATGTGTTAATTGTGTAGGATCCATTGCTACAATATCTCCGGTAAGACTCCATGAGGTAAGTGAAAAATCTTCATCATGACCCCTTAATAGTTCAAATACACATGAAGCATCTTTATCATCACCGCTTTAATAGGAGCAATTAATCATCTCAAATTAATTAACACTAAATAATTATACAAAAAGATCATAGTGCCAAGATTTTATGCCAGATACCCTTCTTCTTACAAACTTCTCGAGAGAAATAAAGAGGTGAAAAGATCAAATGAAAAACTTTGTGAGTGTTTTCCTCATTCTCATCTAGGGCCTTAACTGGGTTACCATACAAACTTCATGGTGAAATACATCTAGTGATCTACATCAACTACATTCTCAACAAGCGCATTAATTTCACCAAAAGGTCCAAAAGTAAAAAAGAATGATTACCTTGTATTGAAGCATATCAAATCCCTTGCAAATAAACTCAAACAGAGTCTTTAAATTCTCTGGGCTTGGTGCAGTTACAAAAATATTAGAATACCTAAAGCAAATGTCCATCATAAGGTCAAATGAAGATACTGATAGGGAATAGATGAAATGGTGAGTTCATAAAATAGAGTGAAAATATATGTTCTACATAAGTACAGAAATAACTTACCCAGCTGCAACAGCTCCTGCAACTGCCAGTCCAAGGGAAGCTGACTTACCACGGCCACGAGCAGCAAGCAATGCAACTGTACTACGAAGTGACTTGTCCAAAATTGAATCAAGAAAGTTTATGACAGCTTTCCCCTTTTAAATTTGACAAGGATAAGGTTTTTATCATATACTTTAACTACAAAATCAACGAAATAAAATCATCAAGCAAACAATCTTTACCTGGTCCAAAGTACAGCACTTTTGGATCAAAGGACCAACAGGGAAGTCATCATTTAATTGTTCTTTCAAATTTTTCAAATCATGCTCTGCTTCTGAAAGTCCCTCAGAGTCCTTTCGCAACAAAAAAAACAATAGTATGGAATCGTATATGCCAAAAATAAACTACGATTGTGATATCTCATATATTCCAAAGTTTAATAAGAGCATACTCTTTTGCTGTAGTCATCTAATATGTTTTGTATAGTTAGTCAAATGATGACAACCATAGTTCACATTCGTGGTAAGACATGTCACATGTCCAAACAAATATACTAGTACTTTTTCAACATTCAAGAGGGGTAAAGGTTCATTGGTAGAGGGTTACCTCTTGAGCAGGGACTGGGCTAATTGACTTCATATGCGATGAGATTGGTAAGATGTTTAGTTCATCATCCATCACAATACATGCTTTACATGATGCAAGTGAAAGTAAGAAGCGTTCATTAAAGCGCCCAGAGGTTTGAGAATGAGATTCTGTACGATATCTTTCATGAACATCCTGCACATTCACAGAACAACCATGAATTCCAAATGTAAGCACTTGCATAATGAAGCAACAACATGTAACAGATACTTTTATCAAGTTTAGTAATGAAGCATCACAGTAACTCCCCTAGCTTTCGACCTACCAGCTACAGTTGCATCAAAACTTTTATTTTGTTCTACTTGGTCATTCATGGTGGCTCTCTCTTACCCCTTTCTCACTCAATTGTCTTGTTGGCTCATTGTACAAGTGCTTAAATTTTACTGACATTGTAAAACCACCTTGTTTAATCTTGAGTATAAGAATATATGAAAGTGACATAGTCCGCAAATCTGGTTGAGACAACCTGCAATGGCTTGAAGAGTTCAAATATCTCAAATTTCTGGGTCAGGTCAGCAAATCTGGCATCATACTGCGCCTAGACGACTCCTAATAGACGCCTCAAAATGCCTGGGACACTTCAAGTGAGTTGACATAGCATAGCCCGGACGCATAGTTGACGGCTTGACGCATAGGTGACGCCATGAAAACCATGCTCTAAGGCGACTTTAAGCACCAGAAATTTAACCAGAAGGATCACGGGTGGGCAAAGAACAATGGTCATGTACCAAATTTGGGTGAAGACAAAGACAATGACCTAATGTGAGACTGGCATAATACTTATAGGACCAAAAGTAGAATTTTTTCTTATTGAAACAAGGCCTCATATTGTTAGGAGTTAGGACAGTATAAAGTCCCAATAAGACAAACTAGGTATGATACAGTTGTAGACAAAAAAAAGCATATAAATTTTCCTATATAGAACTAAAACATAGCCAAAATGTCATAATAGGAGTATCTATATTTTATTCCTGTTTGAGGATTGATATGCTCCAGTTCAGAGTTTGCCACATAGGTGTAATATCTATTACACCCTTGTTCACGTTAATTCACATGCTACAGTTGAGATGACATTTTTGTACATTGAGAACCAAGATGACATTTTTATTACTAGTCTATGTGACATTTTTGTCCATTGAGATGACATTCATTTTGTTGTTATGATGACATTATTGCTTCATATGACAATTGGATTAGCTTTTAAAATTTAAAATGATGTAATTCTTATTTCAGGATAATGTTTCGTTTGGTAAAAAGTATATGTGATTTTTTAAAATAAGGGCACTTTTGGCATTCATGCCCACATTTTCTCATACCAGATGATGCGCAAATGTCATGGTCCTAATTTTGCACATTCACCGTGTTTAGTCCTCTATGGGTCATTTTCTCCAATGTGTTTTACCATGGCGTGTATAAATGGTAAAAGATAAGAGGGTAGAGACGAAATGTAAGGATTTGAAATAATTACGAATACCATGTATAAGAGACATGTCATGTATATATTAAGATTAAGAAGATAGCCCAAGGTCAAATGGAACAAAACAAATCATTTAATTTCTCTTTCCATTTTCACATCTACTTTGAGTTACATCTTTGAGTTACATATTTGAATAAAATAAGCATGTCGCCTAACAGCAATATATTTGAGCAAGTGAATCAGGCTTAAAGTTATAAGGAAGAGCAATAGGAACAAGTGTGGGGAGGTGTAGATGCCAGTATGGCATGGCCATTTTACATGTTTCCCACACAAATTCCAGACAGTAAATATAACTTGCAATTTATGGCATGTACATACCATGACCATGGTGTATAAACTTGTCAATGAGGACAAGGATCGAAGCAGCAAAACAATCAAACCACCACCTTCAACTGTTTCTATAGTTCTTGCTAAAAGATTGGGTGTCAAAGCCTCAAAATCCTAGAGTAACACAACCAGAAAGGTAATCATAAGTGATTAAACACGAGATATTTCAATTAGCTATAAAAGATGGATAAAGGTTTTTCACATCAATACGTCATGCAATTTTATCTACTGGCTATACCTGTAATACACACATGCCAAAAGTGTTTCCAAGAATTCTTTCTGAATCCTTGTACAGGCAGTAGGACACACCACCTGTTTCAATAAAAAGTTCAAAAGGGTCTGCACGCTCCTCATCTACCAACCCTCTCTGGATTAATTTTTTGAGTTGCTTCCTCCTTTTCTTCTTGTGGCTGCACAGATAAAAAATAGTAACACACTACCACTAGTAACTAAACAACTATAGGGGACAAATAGCAAGCTCCGGCCTTTTCTGCAATCAAATTAAGCATTTTTCCCTGAAATAAAATGTTACTACTAATATAAATGCAGTAACACAAATAATGCAGCAACCTGCTAAGTTCAAGCTTGTCCTTGTAGCACCAAAGCACAGTCGGACGCGACTTCACCACAGCTTTGCTCAGCATGTAATGCAGGTTCACAATCTGTTTTAAAAAACAGTTTTATTGTAATTAAAGGAATATGAGTTTGGTGAAAGATTGTATTTTAAAGGGCAGGGAAGTGCCTGGTCGCGTGACTTGTCTCCAATGATAACGAAAATTGATCTCTGACGGTTCTTGACACCATTCTCGATGAGGGTTCGGATACGCTGGTCGACCTTCTTCCTCATGGGTTCGGATAATTAGCGGTGAGGTTTTCCAGTAGGCTTCTTAACTTAGGGCGTGGCGGAAAAGAGCCGAGGTGGAAGGGACAGCAGAGAACCGAGGGGGGCGGAGGAGGACACTGAGCAGCTTGGTGAGCCTTGCGCTGAGAGAGGTGAGACAGAGAGGTTCGAATCAGGGTAATTTAAATTTAGCAGGGGACCTCTGATTCGAGGTAAACTACAAATTTAGCCATGAATTTTTTAGGTTGTCTAATTGAATCCAGATATTTTGGTACTCATTTACGCCAAAATATATCATACGTACTATAACCGTCCGGCCAGCCTGACGGGCTGCCCCGTCCGGCCGGCCCGTTTGGGCACCTTCCCGGTGGAATTTTTTGATGAAATTTTTTGAGCATGTTCCTCATCAAGTCTAGTTTGTCCATACCAAATTTCAGCTCAAAATTCGATCGGGAAGGTCGTCAAATGATTTAGCCAAGTTAACTGGTCCGGAATATGTATTTTCCGGACCAGTTAACGTGCAAAAATCATTTGACGACCTTCCCGATCGAATTTTGAGCTGAAATTTGGTATGGATAAACTAGACTTGATGAGGAACATGCTCAAAAAATTTCATCAAAAAATTCCACCGGGAAGGTGCCCAAACGGGCTCGGCCGGACGGGGCAGCCCGTCAGGCCGGCCTGATGAGAACAGCCCTCAACCGTTTGTATCATATGAAATGTTCTAAAACTCGTTCAAGGCATCATATTAAGGCATATTTGGCACAACTAGCTGAAAAGATATTTTTGTGAACTTTTTAATAGCTGTTAGCTTTTAGTGACTGAAAAGATCTTAAAAATAAAAGGTGGTAGCTGTTTGATGAAAAGCTGACTGTTTGATTTAGTTCGATTTGGTATACAAGCTATTAGGATTAATTAATACTAAAAGTCACTAGCTTTTCTTAGATGCTACTCCCGGTAGCTAGATCTTTTAATTTTTGAAAAGTTCTTAAATATTGTCATGCCAAACACACAGCTAGAAGCTTTTAGGAACTTTTTGAACAGTACAAAAGCTAGAAGTCAGGGAGCTCCGATTAACTGTCCCCGACATTAGGGGTGGGTGCCCCGATTTTAGTCTAGGAGCTCCGATTAACTAGTTTGGTGTCCCCGACATTAGGGGTGGGTGCCCGACATTTGGAGTTGTGTTCTTCTTAGTGCTTATTGTTTATTTTTATTTTAATTAGAAAAGTTACGAACATATCAAATTAGTTCAAAACGACTGAAATGAGACCACATTGAGACCAGAATGTCATTATCTTCTATTATACAAAAGCAAGTGGAAATATGAACAATGTTCCCGCCCAAAAACCGGCTCAAATATGGGTCCAAAATATGGGTCAGACGGGTCTGAAGCTGTGATGACTGAATAACCAACCACTTTTGCAAAGAAGTGACAGGTTGGCTCAAGGGTTCATAAAGAATGGGTACGAAAATATTGGATAAAGCAAAAAGTTGGCAGCTATAGTACCTTAGGTTATTAAAAAAAGATTTATAGTACAACACAAGAAACTAAGTTCTTGAGAACGAGCCAAGTCAACATGGGTACAATAAAAAGCATGTTTGAATGGGCTGCACGAATCTCAATGGTAAAAAGGACCAGCTTTAATATTAAAAAATTGGCCTCTGATTTACGAATTAAAAAGGTTGTACTACAAAATCAATAAATGTCATTTCAAAATTTGCATGGTTTAATTATAAGAAGATGTTTAATTTAAAGTTTGAGTTGTATGGTTTGAGCTCATTTAATGTTTGTACTAGAAAATCTTTAGTCAAGATTTGGGTTCAATGGACCAGTGGATAAAAAACTTTTGGCATCAAATGACACTCCATTCAACCCCTATAAATAAACCACACCACCAACAAGCATTTCCCAGGCATAAAGATTATCATTCCCATTAGCTTCATGAGCTTCATTTCCCAGGTACTCAACAACAAACTACTTCTTGGTGAGACTTGCTCTGTATAAACAGTCCTTAACGTTCCATTTAATTATTGTTTATTTATACTTTCTATTAGTTTGATAAACACAGATATAATATGCAGGTTCTCGGAATGTATGAAGCAATCTTATAGAAATGACTTATGGAAATGGTGAAGTAAATTTTATAAAATATACATTATGAATACCTTAAGACCACGAAGGTGATAACAATGGACTTTTTAGCTATTAGATTTTCATACTTTAGGTTTGAAAATCTAAAAAAGTGGGTCAACCGTTTGTGTTGACATGAGACTATAAAACATTCTTATTTTGATACATGTAAATTTGCCAGTTTGTGGGAAATGGGGAACGGTCTTATGAAAATTGCATAGAACCTTATGCTTATTACTTTTACATATTCTAGGTTTGAAAAGCTCAAATAATTTGTATGACAGGTCTATGGTTTGTGTGCGGCATAATTTGAACTACATATGTTCTCTTAATGAAGTCACCCATCACAAAATTCCTATAATACTGAATTATAAAAATAGGATGGTATGTTTCACACAACTGCAAATTCAGAATTGCTTTTAGAAACAATCCGTCTTTCATGGCTTTTTAATGTGAAGTAAAACCAAAAAATTTAGGAGATCATACCTGAGATTTGATAATCGCTTTCGCGGCGTTGTAGTAAAACGGAGTCTAACCTTTCGGTTTTTCCCTGAGTATCGTGTCTCTCGAGGAATGGCGGAGGAGCTTCTTGATTTTAAGTCCAGTCACAGGTTATCGCAAATTATTGGAATCTTTCCAAATTAAACTTTTGATTGATTTTCTAAACTACTTTTTGGAAAGGAAAGTAAATTAAATTGTGCAAATACTAATGATGGCTCAAAAATAAACTAAAGAAAAAAATATAATATTAAACTTAAATGGATTGATGCAAATAAGGGCAATGAATTGAGTAATTAGAAATGGATATATTCTTGGACCTAATAATTAGGGAAATTAAAACTAAAATTGGACTAATAATTTCTTTCCTCATAGACAAGAATGCAAACTATTTTCATTAATTTATCCTATTTCTAGGTGTCATTAATGTGTTCAAAATGGTTGGCTTGAATTAAATTCTAACCTCATAGACAAGGTAGAAATAATTCTCCAATATTTTAATTAATAAAAATAGCCAAATTCATTAACTAGTTAAACTCTTTATTTTAGCAATTGAATTTATCTCTCATAGACAAGATGTAAATCCCTTTCATTAAATTATCCTATTTCTAAGCCTTATTAATGTGCTTGAATATGTTGGCTTAAATTATTTTCTAATCTCATAGACAAGTTAGAAATAATTTTCCAAGAATTTAATTAATGAATATGGCTAACAATTATTAATTACTATTTCATCATTTCAAATAACTAGTCCAAATTATTAATTTTAATCCCTAATTTTCGGTCAACAAGTCAATCCATATTCCTTTAGTCAATTCATGCCCAAAACAAATTTAGCTAATAAACATCATTTTTTCATTTAACAATACAATGAATAAATTCAACATTAACAAGGAATTAAGCATGTATAATAGAGAAAATTAAACAAAAATAATATTCTGCCAAAATAAACTTGTAGAACTAAAATATCACCTTCTGGAATTTTTCCCGAATTTTATAACCTAAAATCCAATTTTAACAACTAATTGATAATTTTCCCAATATTAACTAGAAAATACAAAAAAAGCAACTACAAATATTCTAAATTCGTTCTAAATTTTATATTGACTACTAGGAGTGATATTATTGTGAATTAAACTGGAATTAGGACAGAAACTAATTTTTTGCCTTTTTTTGAGTATTTAATTTAATTTATGCAATAATAACAACTAAATGCCGAATTAATTAAACTTTACTTCTACTTCGTAAAAATTAACTTTGTTTTGATAAATAACTACCTTGAGGCTAGTAAACAACTATATAATTAATTGGAATGGATTTAATGTCAACAACTATTTTATTCAAATTTAAGAAGAAAATGCGAAATAGTGGAATAATTTTCTGGAAATTTTAGAAGCACAGATAGAAAAAACTAAGTACAGATTCAGGTTCTACTCATTGAAAGGATGAAAATACATATAAAGAACTCACAATTTGGAGCTAAAATGAGAAAGATATGAAAGATTGAAGTTGAAGGTGCAACAATGGTGGAAATCCGAGCTTTGAGGAGGAAGAAGACGCCCTTTTTTATCTGATTTGGGATTGAAATTAGTGTGTTTGAGATGGGGGAAAAGCCTGGTATTTATAGCCCAAATTTTTCCAAAGGCACCCAGTTAGGCGGCCGCCCTTGGTCCAGCTTTGGCCGCCCTCCGTCTTGTCGCCGGCAAACCGACGTGCGCCGGTCTTCGTCAGCCGCAGGCGGTCCAGAAGGCGGCCGCCTGCCGTTTCTGTCTGGCCGCCTGCCGTCGAATCGCACCGGCCGGTGGTTGGCTTTGTCCCCTTGTGCCGCAGGCGGCCACTGAGGGCGGCCGTCCTCCGTCCTCCGTTGGCAGCCTTCCGTCTTCTGCTGGTTCGAGTCAAAGTCAACGGTTGATTTCTAATTTTTCAAAGGCGGCCAAGCAGGCGGCCAGATTGGGGGCCTTTTTGGGCGCCTTCTTCTAGTTCGGGTCGAAGTCAACGGTTGACTTCTGATTTTTCAAAGGCGGCCAAGCAGGCGGCCAGATTGGGGGCCTTTTTGGGCGCCTTCTGCAAGTTCGGGTCAAAGTCAATGGTTGACTTCTGTTTTTTCAAAGGCGGCCAACCAGGCGACCAGATTGGGGGCCTTTTTGGGCGCCTGCTGCTAAATTTGTCTGGCAAATGCTGCGTTTCCTGCTCTTCAAGATTGTCTTCTGGATCACTTTAAAATAATGTTTGCTTCTCCCGGTATGAATTCATTTGTTACTCAAATTGACTCATTTTGTGCTCAATTGACCCGAAATTCCGGCAAACATATTATGAATGTGATTTTCACCTGATTTAATGAAACTTGAACCAAAATATCTAAAACATGCCTTTTCTTTCTATTTTCAATCAAAAATTACTTAAATTTGATAAGAAAAATAAGTACAAAAATGGACTTATCAATCTCATCACACTTAAGCGTTGCTTGTCCTCAAGCGACAAATTGGTTGCAAACACACTCAAAAGAGTAAAACCTGACTGTATTACAATCGAGTTGCTATTAAAAACATACAAACAAAAACCTCTTCTTTTATTCTCAATTTTTTAACATTTTAGAAAAATCACCCAAAATATAAGAATTTAAAATTATTATTGCTAAAGAAAAACTATTGATTATGTTAATCCACCAATCAATTCCTTATCCCAAGGTTTTCATTATTCTAAATTGGACATATATCTTGTTCACCAGTTTTTTTTTCTCCTTTTCACTCTTGTTGGCGGTGTTATCCCATGGTAAATGCATACTTCATTCTCACAGACTATGATTAACGAATGAAACAGAGCCCCTTTTCGGAGATGGAATTGTCCTATAACAATGAGTTTTGGAGTTTTATTAATACTAGCATTTTTGTTTTAATGAATAAAATGAATGTCCAATTAAAACAAATTCAGCCCTTTACATTCACAACCAAAAACCCATAACAAATTTAAGTTTTCTAAAAATAATAATAAAAGTAAATTATTATAATAAGGGTGATTATCTAAACTATTATGTGAATGATAACAAATTGAGAAATTAATGTTTCATATCAAAAATAGTAAAAAGATTGTTCTAAAACAAGGTTTTAATTTTTGAGTGTAAACGCAACCTCCTCACACTTGAGCTGGACCTCGCCCTCGAGGTCTTCTTTTAAGGCACAAAATTTGAAATAAAGGCACATTGTTTTTTTGGTTCTTTCCTCACACTTAAGTTTTGAAAAGATTTTGTGAAGAGGAACAATGAAACAGGAATAAAAAAATCTTTACATCATTCATAGTCAGTTTGTAAGAGCATTTAAGTCAAAAGAGCAGCACAATGTCCAACCTGAATAAACAAACAAACACAATAAAATGTTAAGGAAGAAAAAAAAAACTAAGCATCACACGTGTCCTCCCGTATGGCCTAAGCCAATCTCTTATCTCATCAACATTGAAGCACACCCTGCAAACACACAAAACAAACTAAGCATCACTCTTGTTGGCGGTGTTATCCCATGGTAAATGCATACTTCATTCTCACAGACTATGATTAACGAATGAAACAGAGCCCCTTTTCGGAGATGGAATTGTCCTATAACAATGAGTTTTGGAGTTTTATTAATACTAGCATTTTTGTTTTAATGAATAAAATGAATGTCCAATTAAAACAAATTCAGCCCTTTACATTCACAACCAAAAACCCATAACAAATTTAAGTTTTCTAAAAATAATAATAAAAGTAAATTATTATAATAAGGGTGATTATCTAAACTATTATGTGAATGATAACAAATTGAGAAATTAATGTTTCATATCAAAAATAGTAAAAAGATTGTTCTAAAACAAGTTTTTAATTTTTGAGTGTAAACGCAACCTCCTCACACTTGAGCTGGACCTCGCCCTCGAAGTCTTCTTTTAAGGCACAAAATTTGAAATAAAGGCGCATTGTTTTTTTGGTTCTTTCCTCACACTTAAGTTTTGAAAAGATTTCGTGAAGAGGAATTTTGTGAAGAGTTCTCACACAAAAGATTTTGGTTCTTTCTTCACACAACAATGTTATGAAAAACATGGGTTGCCTCCCAAGAAGCGCTTCGTTAACGTCACTAGCTTGACGTTTGAGAGAGAACTCTCAGCTATGCATGTCAGTTGTGGAGCATTCATCATTAGTGCCTCCACCTTATCCTCTAGGTATGCCGTCAGATGGCGTAGACCCTCGAACTCTCGTGACCACCAAAATGTGATATAATCTTCAAAGAACACATCGTTCGAACAAGGAATTAGCACATATCCTGCATCACTCTCATTAGTATAATCAACAAGTATTTCAGGATCAGGTGCCTCTGGTGTCTCCAACTGCTCATAAAGAGCCTTCAAGGTAGAAACAGCTTGAATAGAGATTGCATACTCCTCTTGATGGGTTTTCTCTTCTTCATCTATGCCCTCAACATGAAAATCACAAAGTTTAGGCTCTGTGTCACAAACTTAGAACAGTGCCCTAATGGGTCCCTGCAATCCCTAATTCAAACTAACTAATTATTACAATTTCTTTATGAATAATTCATATGATGGCACCATATTTGGGTCTAAGATTCTACAAATAAACATTTTCTAACTCAGACTAAAATGATTAAAAATATAATCAATTTTGGAGGATTGGACCTGCAATATAAGAGGTATTAACATAATACAGTATAGCTAGGTTTGTATCAAATACGAAGTAAAATAAAGGTAATTTTCTTTATGTCTGGAGCCCATTTATGTTTGGAAAATAACAAATGTTGGAATAGAAATTATCTAATTTAATATGTTTAACCAATCAAACTATTCTCAAGTAATTGTTAGAAAATCAAATCAAAATGATTTCTCATTATTTGCTTAAAACATGATATTTGAACATGGTACACGATAAGTAATAAAACTAGAGCCTTGTATATTTCCATATTAGGTCGATAATTGTATAAGAGATGCAACTCATATTAGATAAATTATTAGATAAGTAACAAATTGTAAAAAATGGAGTAAATAATGGAGTAAAACGTGAGCTCAAATGTAACCAATCTATCTTTAAGTGGCTTAAATAATGAAGATAACTAATAAGTAAAAGAGTAGCTATAAAATGGAGTAAATGAGTTCCAAACAAAAAATGGATTTTTCATGTAAAACCATGGATTCGTACCTAATAGTACTCTAATAAGATCAAATCAATTTTAAAGAAAAAATCATTATATATTATTTGAGCTCAATTGATATTTGGCTTTATATATCGAGATCTTGGTTAAGGTCTCTTTCATATAACCAAGGATATAAGCATGCCTTAATGCATTATGAAATACCATCATATTAATATGTATTAATTAATTAAAGATGCAGGAAAGTTTACGGTAAAACTATAAAAGAAAGTATCTCAAATTGGTATATATGAGTAACAACGAACTAGATTTCAAGACAACATGCTTTCAAATTACTCTTTAATCAATAATAACTGTTTCGATTAAGATATACCCGATGGTTTTAAATAATTATTTTTAATTTAAATCATCATTATGAGGCAATTTAATGTGTGACGTTTTGACTATAAATCTCATTATTTAGAGATTCAAGTACATGGTTTGTCAGCTAGGGAAAGGGATAAAGCTCAAATTGGACACTATGGTTTCATCAGAATCTCATATTTGATACTAAGGTTTCAAATGGATCAAATTAGACACTATGGTTTCATATGTATCTCATTTTGGACACTAAAGTTTCATAATTCATAGGTTTTGGACACTCACTTATATTAGATAAAGATCAAATTGGACACTCACTTATATTCAATTATGAAACTTTAGTGTCCAATATGAGATACATATGAAACCATAGTGTCTAATTTGGTCCATTTAAAACCTTAGTGTCAAATATGAGATTCTGATGAAACCATATTGTCCAATTTGAGCCTTATCCAGCTAGGGAAATGATTTACTTTACTGGCCCCAATCTAAAAAAAATCTCTCACCTTCTATAATTACCGACAAATTTGATATTTATACAAATTTGTGCGACGAAACGATGAATAAAATGGTATTTTCTTTGTCCTCAATTTAGGTGAAATTACGAACACATGTAAAATAGTTTGTAAACTGTGTCAAAATCGTTTCATCACACATATCAAATCAGTAAGCATACGCCTTGCTTAAAAAAGTGGTATATGCTCAAATCGCTTAACACATTGCATGTATTAATACGAAAAGCATGAAAATTGATATATAAAAAAAAGACATGGGCAATTTGACGATAACAACACTACACAAAAGAAATTGAGGACGACTTTTTGTAAAACTTGAAAAATATTAGCATTAGCTTTACATGACACCTCCAGACATCGATTGAACGGTGAGAAGCGAAGGAGAGAAATAAGAAGGTCGCGGATGGTGAATTGACATAGGGTCGGGGGGTCGGGGGGGGGGGGGGGGGGGTCTAGAGACCATCGCTATACGATGAGTCTCGATGTTGATGAGTATGTACGGAATAATCTAGAGAAGCAGTATATCGCTAGGTTTATATATTGGTTGCTTGGGTGAAGTAGGTTTAGGTGTGTACGAAGTGATAGTGTGTGAGGTGGGTTATTATGACAAATGGGATGGACTTGGCTATTTCCAATTTACTTGGGTCACAATAAATAGGGTCCCTAATAAATATTGAGTAAGTCATAGGGCTAAAAATCATTTAGCTATTATAATTTTTTGACAATTCTAATAAATTATTTCGTATTTAAGTAATTATTAATTATTATTATTAGGTATAAATAATATATCAATCAATTAATAATGATTACTTATTGTAAAAGATACATATTTAATATTATACTTCGTAAAAGGTATGGGTGAGTTAATTTTGTTTACGGTTTGACAATTTGATTTTATTTGAATTGAGATGTAATAATATTGTTCAAGTTTCAAAGAAGATAACTTACTGTCATAACATCTTATGCGATGACTATAAATAAGAGTTAACGTCAATCTTCGATGCATGGTGGATTCTTATTAAAAAGCATGTGTTTATGCATGTTCAACTTTTTGTTGCAGTATAGAAAATAATAAATTGTAAGAGTTTCAATATATTGACTTGCGATGTATATGGCCAACAAAACGACCATCTATTTATGTTGTTTATAAGGAATTGAAGTGTTTTGAAATGTGTAAACTATGGGAACCATATTGTATTCTTCCCGCTCTTTAAAATCTTTCCAACTTTCCTTTTTGGGATGTCTAAAAAAATTCTTTCTATTTCCCTTTTTAGACAGTTTTGTGTGACTATTATTCGTTTACATTTTTCTTACTCAATCAGAATCATACAATTTCACTTTATTCTTACTTTTTAAATTTCGATCTAAGTCAAAAACAGGAAGAATTTTGCTAGACGGAGTGAGTAAATTTTGTAGGGCGGAGGAAGAATTTAACCCTCTTTAATAAAATTTTGTGTGTGTATTACATTTATACCTTTTGCATTCATTCACACACTAACTAATAATGTTAACAAATAATTATTAATTAATTTATGCCCGTGCATCGCACGGGTGAGAATCTAGTTACTATCAGTTGTGTTACTTTTTACTTGTTGTCGTTATGGTGGTGGAGGTTATTCATGTTGTTGTTGTTATTGTTGTCATATTATTCATGAGTTATATATGTTTTGCTTGACATGTGTATTGTCATTAGATAATGACAAAATTAATGATGATGCATGTAGTTTAATATGACAATACAAAAATATTTAAACCTTGTGAGTCTTTTAAAGCTTTGTAAAATAATCCAATTTATCATTTTGAATGCAATGTACATTTCTCAAAAGTTTGTGTGTAGTTCAATAATCACATTAGTAGTTATCAATCTCAAACTGAATGAGGTGATATGAATAGTTCAAGTTGAAACCATGCATGTACTTAGCTCAATGTTGCTACTAGTGGACTACACTTGAATTAGGATGTAATTAATACTTGAGGGTACTAATTAATTATACATTTTGGGAGATTGTAAGTGATGTTATGAATATCGAATAGATAAATGTTAGCGGGATTTAAACAGTTTCGTTGGTTGAAATTAATATAATTGAATATTCGATAAGAAATACAATGTTTGGATCACCAAATGTATACCTGAAAAGGCTCAAATTATATGAAAAGTGGGTACATATAACTTTCATGGTACATCAAACGACATTTATAAAAGTTTATTGGCCCACCTTCTAATGGATTTATTAACATTTGTGAATAAAATGAACTTATTTGATTTTTTTAAACAAACAATCCAATTACACCGAGAAAGTTCTGAAGAGATTCTATATGGACAAAGCTCACCCTTTGACTTCACCTATGGTGGATGAAAATTCCATTCCTCAAATGCTCAATTTGAAGTATGAGACAAATTTTGGTTCTCTCGAGATCTTTCATTTCAAATTCTTTTATCACATATTTTGCAGTATTTTCAATTTCATCGGGGGTTCCAATAATGTTCAAGTCATCAACTGATCAACATATACTTCAATTATAGCGAATCCCAAATTTGATCGCCAAATGAAAACATGTGGACTATATGGATAATTTTTGTATCCTTCTTTGAGCAAGTATTCATTGAGACGATTATACGACACTCGCCCATATTGTTTTAGTCCATACAATGACTTTTGTAATTTAATGGATAACATGTCTCGAGGTTTCGAGTTGTAAGCTTTAAACATTTTAAATCCACCAGGAACCTTCATATAAGTGCCTGTATTGAGTGAACTGTATAAATATGCAGTCACTACATTCATTAGACGCATTTGCAGCCTTTCAAAAATAGATATGCTGTTAGAGATATTTTATCTGTTGTGATCGATGTATATTAAATAACCTCTTTAGTAGTATTTATTGTATTTAATAGGCTTTTAGTAGGGAGGAAACATGAGCTAAATTAGGTATGGGCTTCCTAAATAGGAAAACCCATATGATTGTAAACCTACCATTTCTAGGAGCCTATAAATATAGCCCTAGAGAATGGCTAGGTAAGGTTTTTCCCAAAGTTTCCCTCATTCACATTTCAGCCGTAGGCTTTATTCTCCGGAGAGGTTTTACGCTAAGTTTATCTTCCTTATCATTCTGTAAAAACTATTCTTCATCAATGGGAAACTTCAACCTTCATATTTGATCAATCTTCCATACATTTTAGTCTAGAAAAACAAGGACCAACACACGCTGATAAGAAATTTTAATGTAGTTGCATCAACTACGAGAGAATAAGTTTCTTCATATAATCGATTCTCGGAATTTGAGAAAAACCTTGGGCAACAAGTCAAGCTTTATATCTTACAATTTCATTCTTTTCATTTCACTTTCGCACAAACATCCATTTAAAACCCACTGGTTTTACACATTTTGGCGTAGGGACTATCGGTAAAAAAACAGCACGTTTTCAAGTGATTTCAATTCAGTTTGAATTGCTTCATTCCATTTTGGTCAATCGTGTCGTCTTCGACACCCCTCAATTGATGTTGGTTCATTGTCATTGTTTTCATTCACAACATTCGTGGCAATGTCATAGACAAATATCTCAGTAATATCAACGTGTTTTTGATTCCATTGCATTCCAGTAGGAACGTAACGTAGTTTATTGAAGTTTCATAATTATCATTGTTTGTATCATTATCTGGAATATCTTCCACATTTAATGAAGTTGAATCTTCATTTGAGATGTTTGTTTTATCGTTGATATTTTCTATGTCATTATTTTCAAATTGTTTTTGTTCTTGTTCAGAAGGATGAACAACTTTGGCACCACAAATCCATTCCTACTTTTTAGGCCATGTTTGGCACACAAAAGCCTCTGCCTTCTAGCTTCTCTTTTATTTAAAAAGACCTTAAACGACTCTAGTTGTATGTTTGACATGACATTTTTTAAGAACTTTTCAAAAATTAAAAGATCTTTTTTTAGATGCTACCGGGTGTAGCATCTGAGAAAAGATCGTGACTTTTAGTATTAATTAGTCCTATCATCTTGTATACCAAACCGAACTAAATTAAACAGTCAGCTTTTTACCAAACAACTATCTCCTTTTCTTTTTAAGATCTTTTCAGTCACTAAAAAGCTCACAAAAGTATCTTTTCAGCTAGTTGTGCCAAACATACCCTTAGTCTTTCTTGGTTTTATGTATTTTGATTCAAGTGGCATGCCGCGCTTTCTGCATATAGACGAATCATTTGCATGAGATTTTTCACAATTCTCCAATGGGTATTCAATTCTAACAGGGACATTCATAGCAGGAATATGTGATTTTGTCACTTTTTCAGTATGCGTGAATGCACGAGGCAACTCATTTGCAACAATTTGTAAATGAATTATCTTTTGCACCTCTTGCTCACATATATATGTTCTTGAATCAAGGTGAGATAATTTTGTTGCATTTCATGTAATCTATTTTGTACCTGGGTCTAATTTATTTATTTTCTTCCCTAATGTCGGGAACACCGTCTCATTCAAATGACAGTCTGCAAACCGTGCGGTGAATAAGTCACCGGTCATAGGTTCGAGATATTTTATTATTGAGGGAGATTCAAATCTAACATAAATTCCTATCCTTCTTTGATGTGAGGACCCATTTTTGTACGATGAGGTAGAACAATCGGAACAAAACAACAAAACTGAATACTTTTATGTGCGCTGGGTTTGGTTCTTGTCCAGTAACTAATTGCATTGAGGAATATTCATGATGTGTAGTTGGTCTAAGACGAATTAAATTTGCTACATGTAATATAGCTTGTCCACAAGCAGATGAAGGTAAATTACACTTCAGTAATAATGGTTTGGCGATTATTTGTAATCAGTCAATCAAAGATTCAACAAGACCATTTTGTGTGTGGACATGAGCAACAAGGTGATCCACATCAATGCCAATCGACATACAATAGTCGTTAAACGATTGAGATGTAAATTCTCTTGTATTATCAAGTCGGATTCTTTTTATAAAATGATCCAGAAAATGAGCTCTTTGTGTGTAATCTCATATCAACAGTCGAATAAACTCTAAATAATAATATTAAGAAATTGAGTACGAGCAGAATAATTCATTAACAATCAATATCTTATATTCATAATGATATGGCAATAATACATAATATACGAATGACTTGTTGAGAGAGTCAAACTAGAGGCCCTCTACGAGAATGATAAGTCCGTAATTAATTGTGTAGAGACTTAGGCTGTTCGAACCCCTCTACCTTTATTTATAGGAGAGAAGTCGAGCATCCTATTACAAGTAGAACAGATAGGCGTGTGGGCTTAATCAGCTAAAAAATCAGTTTCTCTCTCAACTAAAATTCTGTTAATACTAAAGGGGGTGTATTGTATCAGGAATTAGTAGCAAAATTTTAAAAGTCCATGAATTTTAAAAGTTTAGGTGTATTCAATATAGACTTTTAAAAATCTATAAAAGTCTAGGCACATTCAAATTTCCGTTCATTCTTATGGACTTCTAAACCCACGGATTCTCGTGGACTTTTAATCATTTTCAGTACATCAATTCTCTGCAATTATCTCTTTTTTTCACCAAAGATTTTTGTGGACTTTTATAGTCGTCTTCTACTCATCACGAATACGCGTAGATCTGATTGCAGATTTGGCTAATCATTTAGCCGGGATCACAAACCGGCCAACAAATCCTGGACTAGTACCGACCGGTACGGAAGGCGGGTACCAGAGTCATCTCAGTATGCAAGATTTGAATGTTAAAATTTGATTTTTTTCTATCATTTTACGATAAATAAAGTTGAACAAGGAGTTTCTACATTAATATTGATACACAAGATGAACTTATCTTTTCAATTTAAAATAAATTAATAAAAAGTGATATCTTGTATGTCGTCTTACGAAGAAAAATGTAGGGGTGACATTGGTTCAGTTCTTGAACTGTTAACCCCATATCGATTTGGTTCTAAAAGTTTTTAGAAGAATCGATATACTAATCCTATCAGGCATCTGTTTCCTATTTTTCGGGCAAACTTCAGAACCAGCAAGATTGGTATCCGAAACAGGAGGACCAACATTATTCTTAAAACCACCTCTAATGCATACAATATACTACATTACAAAGTACGGAGTATATCATTATATACTTTTAATGTGATATTGTTGTTTCGTATAATCATTACGGAGTATTTTTTAAACACATACGTAGTATATAAGTTTTGCTTAATACGATACACAAGATAAACATATCATTTCAATTTAGAAAAAACAAATAAAAAGTGATATCTTATATGTCGTCTTACGAAGAAAAATGTAGGGGTGAGATCGGTTCAGTTCTTGAACCGTTCCCATATCGATTCGGCTCTACAAGTTTTTAGAAGAAGTGATATAAGAATCGATAGTATTGAATCAGTGCAATTCTGGTATGTTGTCAGTTAATCATTAAGAATTTTTTAACTATTAACGTGTTTCCTCGTTAAACTGGTAACACATAAAAATATTTAAACGTAAATAAGTACACAAAAATCAACAAGCTAAAAATGAAAAGAAAACAATTCTTAAAAATAAAAGATCGAATGCACCTATGTTTGTACCACATGTAGCAATGAGTGTAACGCTTGTGTAATTAACAATGTTATTACTCATTGAGTTGTGTAATACAAAGTATAACAATTGATCATAAATAGATCGAGATTGTTGAGAATTCTCGAAACTTTGAGTTTCTTTTTAACAAAAATAAATTTGTGTTCGCATGCTTCATTTATTTTTGTAGAACTCTGCATTGGTGGATGAATTACATTTGTTTCATTTATTTATTTAATTATTCTTATCAATCTACACATAGAAAATTACTCATGGTAGGACCATTTTTTGTTGAATGAGTGAAATATATAATTAATTCCATTTGTTTCAAACGATTAATCTAGTTGATACTAGAAAATCAAACGTATGTTTTGGTAAAGGCAAAATTTCTAGTCGATAATACTAGTCAAACACTCTTAATCGTTTATTTCACTCATTTACTAGTCAAACAATTAATTTGAACACAATAAATAGTGTTCTAACACTCCTAATCTTATAATTTGAGCAAGGAGTTTGGCAAAGGCAAAATTTCTAGTCGATAAAAGACTAACATGTGAGCAACGTGTTGAAGCATCAATCAACACCATAAAATACCATGAAGCATCAATCAACACCATAAAATATCTAAATGGTCCACATGGTGGGGCTATCAGACAACAAATATATCCTTGAATCCATTCCAAAAATGAAGGTGATCAGTTGCAATTTTATCCATAGAAGACCTGATGATCATTTTGCCAAGAGAACAGACCTACCAATGAAAATCACTTGATAATGGAATCCTTATATTCTTTAATGGATGTCCAAGTGAAGTCTTAATGATATTATGCATCATTACCCGGCATGGGTGATCTAAACGGTCATGCCACAACATGAATGTTTTCTGGTCATCTAACTTTGTGTTATATACCAAATTTATTTCAAATGGAATAATATATGTGAATTATAGTTTTGAGGAATATGCTGACATTTTTTCACAAATATATTCCGTTCCATATTTAGTTTTCGTAAGAAAAATATATTTCTTTTGATTTTCATTCATGGTTTCTATGTGATAACCATTTTGACGCATATCCTTAAAACTTAACAAATTTCTCCGCGATTTGATGGAGTACAAAGAGTCATTTATAATTATTTTTGTCCCGTTATGGAGCATCACATATGTTTTCCCAAATCCTTCAATGAGCTTCACAACACCTGATATTGTATTGATTGTAGCTTCAACTAAAGTATTGACTTGAGGATGACAATTTCATCTTCAATAGCCCATCGGCAATGACAACCAAATGGGCTCTTCATATCGGAGACTATTGTGATTTGTTCTTTTTGTATTTCTGTGTGTATTTAGTTGGTAAGAAATAACAATGAAAAGGAAAGCTTGAGGGTGGAACTCTGGATGAAGAAAGGTGAAAATGATGAAAAAAAAAGGAAAGCAAATGAAAAACAATAAAATAAGTCATGTAAGACCGTGACCAGCTGACCGGGAATTAATACTAGATTGGCAGATTATAAAAGTGAGTATTTTTCAAAATTTCATGATCTTAATTGAGAACTTTTTAGGTTCAAAAGCTTAATTGACCTTTTGCTATACTACTTGGGCCTATCTGACAATTTTCACAAATTAAAGAAAAGCAGAAAGAAAACAAAATAAAGAAAATAGTAACGAGTAGGGTGAAAAAATAATCTTTTTAAAAAAGAGAATTGCACTGAATAGGAATATATACAAAGAACGAAAGGAAATCAAAATCGCGAAGAGAAAAAGGTAAAAATATCAGCGAAAATTTTATAAAAGAACTTTTATAACAATGTAGAAAAGGGAATACAAAACTAGGAAAATAAATGAGAATAAGAAGAAAGTGAAAAAAGAGAGATAAACCTTTTTTGAAGAAAGAGAATAAGTGATATGTGAGACTTGTGAAAATATTGGGGAAATGCAAGATTTTTTTATCAATAATTTACAAAGAGAAAAAGAAAACCCGAAACAACAAGTAATCAATTGAAACGAGACAAATACAAGAAGATGGAGTATAAATGTGAAATTATTTCTAAATTAAAATTAAATGCCACTATTGTGAGAAAACAGGTGAAAAACAACATTATTAGTGTCTTTTTTCGCCTCAGGGCATCCTCATTGTATAGATTATTTGAAAAGCAATTGGATGGTGTGAATAATTTTCTTTGAGATTACGATTGAGAAAAAGGGATCATTTGAAAAGATTATTTTTGAAAAAAATTGGTATCAAATGTTGAATCTAGTTTATTTAAGGACTTTTGTCCTACTTTTTATTCACTCGTGTGAATCAATAAAAAAGCATTAAATATGGAGTATAAAACATTGGAAATAGGGATTGTATGGGCGTTAAACACGTTTTTTGTTAGAAAGTTTACAAGAACTTATTTTAATATTTTATTAATTGTGCAATATAGTGATGGTGTGTAAATTTATATACATGAGTATATATTGTTTGTTTTGGTGAATGTCCCACAAATAATCTCATACATAAAGGTGATGGTTGAGGCCCGAGGGGATTTAATAAGTTTTAAGATTATTCCAGATTTTTTATGTGGCAATGATGTAACAAAAAAATCTACTCTGTATTTATTTAGATAGCATGAATGGAGATGCTCTCATACAATCTCCCTCCGGTTCATTTTACTAATATAACTTTAATTTTAAAAAGGGAAAACAAGTTTAAATAATATCAACTATCAACATAAATCAATAATAATACATACTTTGAAAGTGACTTTTCAACAACAAGTCCGGTCATTTAAGACATTAGAAACTAATGACAAACTATCAAATAAATGATATATGAAAATACAATCACTTATTTGATATTTTGATACTAGTTTTAGATGAATTAAATAACTGAATTTTCAGTGTAAGAATTGCTCTATATCACTTTTGATCTATATTTTGATAGTTGATATTATTAAGAGTTATTTCTAAAGTACTTATTATTCTTGATTAATGGAAGATAGTTTGTATTATTTGAAGTCATTTCTCCTTTAAAAAATGTCATTATTACCACTATAAATGTACCAAAAGGCATAAACACAATCAACTTTATATATATATATATATATATATATATATATATATATATATGGTGCGGTTCCGGTGAGAAGACATGCTTGGGTGAGAAATGAGAAGCAATCTGGATGGTTTAATATATCAATCGTGTGACATATAGAAGATGTACTAGATGCATTGTAAAATAGGAAAGAAATAATTAAAATCTCATAGTCATTATGGAGTAATTGATGTTCAGGGCTTTTTAGGAAAAAGTAAAACACTATAAAATGGAAGGTAATGGTGCACGTTCAATCCAAAGACACGACCGTTGAAACTCCTTTCATGCATTAACTACATTGAAACTTAATTAGGAAGGAAAAAGCTTTTAATTTTTTTTTAAAAGAGGGCTTAATAGAAAAGCAAAGTGACAGTTGTGTACTTATGTGCATTAACCTTAAATATGTGCACTAATTTCATCTTAAAATTGCACTATTACAAGCACAAAAATAAAACTAGCACACATTCATCTCTTTATTTATTTATCTTACTGCATAAACGAATCTTTTAGTGCAATTAGGATTGTCAAGTTACAAAATGCAAGATTCTAATTTTATCTTCAGAGAGATTTACTTATATGCACTAACACATGATTAAAAATATTTGCACTAATTTTATCTCAAAATGCACTCCTAAAAGAAGAAAAAAAATGAGAAAACACATTGATCTCTGTATTTATCTCACTGCATAAAACAAATGTTGTTATGCAATTGAACAAGCAGTTCTTTTGCAATATTACATCCCTCATTCAACGTCATATTTAACAATAAAACAAACACTTTGCCAAAATGTCCTATCATTTTGCATCTTGCATTATCTAGTTACACAATGCAATATTCTAGTTTTGGACCTTCTTGCACTACAATAGCCACAATATGCAGTATATGTTTTTCTATGCATTGTCCGATTCATTTCGTTGCACTAACATCTGAGCTTCATGCACCTTTGTTAGTAATATACGATACGTGAATAATACAATAATACATACGTTCGTGTATAATACGATACAATTATATAAAATATGGCTTAATATATGTTTCATACGTTCGTGAAATATATAAAGATACGGACGCGTTTTAAACGTTTCACAATTTAAAAATACGGCATATAATATGTGTCTTATATACATATTTAATGATATAAATAAAGAGTTATTTAACAATTAACATTTGCACCACAATCTTCAACAATTTAAAATGTACGGAATAATTTTTTTTCTTCAGATTTACGGATTTAAATGCATAGGTAAAATACGTAATAAAAATGACATTGTCTATTTAAGTAGAAGTGGGGAGATATTACTAGAAAATAGTTGATATTACTTTGACCATGAGTTTAGTGAGCCGCCACAACATTTTTCGATCTCTTTGGAGTCTTGGTATGAGTGGAGAACAAAAGTAATACAGTAGTAGTACAATAGAAATATCGAAACAGATTACGAATTTAAGAAGCTAATTCATTAAATGTAATGACCGTTAAACAATTAGCGAACATATAAGGCATAACATTTTTTTAAGCAATATAAATAATATTGAATAGCTTGACATTTTGTTTCAGTTGTATCACTCCATTAAGCTTCCGTTTAATGGTGTGTGTTTTTTAATAAAATATGTATCAATACGTACAATACGTGTATTATACATTTTATCCTTAAAGTACATGAGTTTTTCAAAATTTTCTGAAAAATTCATAAACAAGAGTATTATACGTAATAAAATACGTATCAATACGTACGGTACGTGTATTATACATTTTATTCTTAAAGTACGTGAATTTTTCAAAAAAAAATTGAAAAATTCATAAACGGGAGTATTATACGTGAATTATACCTTCGAGTGTATTATACGCGAATTATACGCGAATAAACTAACAAAGTCATGCACTACATCAACCACTATGTGCAAAATAATTTTCTCTAGTTTATGGCTATGTTTGGCACACAAAAGACTCTAGCTTCTAGCTTCTCTATTTTCTGAAAAGACCTTAAAAGACTTTAGTTGTATGTTTGGCATGACATTTTTTAAGAGCTTTTCAAAAATTAAAAGATCTTTTTTGAGATGCTACCGGGTGTAGCATCTGAGAAAAGATCATGACTTTTAGTATTAATTAGTCCTAACAGCTTGTATACCAAACCGAACTAAATCAAATAGTCAGCTTTTTACCAAACAGCTATCACCTTTTCTTTTTAAGATCTTTTCAGTCACTAAAAGCTAACAGTTACTAAAAAGCTCGTAAAAGTATCTTTTTAGCTAGTTGTGCCAAACATACCCTATATGCATTACATCAGTAAGTTTTTGCAATAGATGTTTCAGTGCAAAATAATTATGAACTGAGCTCCATTAGAGAAGGCAAAAGCAGTGTTTGAGATTGCTTAAAAAAAGCACTTTTTAGCTTTTGGCTTAAAAAAAGCTGAAAAGAGTGTTTTCAAATGATAATTTCTGCTTAAATTAATCACTTAAAAGCTAAAAGCTGGAAGCAGGTAGAAGGGTGCTTTAAACTGCTTCTCACTTTTTCTATTACACAAAAAGTACTTATTTTACCAAACACTACCAACTTTTACTTTTTCAGAATCACTTTTTTCTCAAACACTACAAACTTTTACTATTAATCACTTTTCTCAAAATCACTTTAAAAAATCACTTTTTTAAAGTTGAAGCAATTGCAAACACTCCCAATATAAAGCTCAAATCCTTGAAGAGAGTGGAGAAGACGTAAAGTGTTAAGGCAAGATAATAATGAGAGCTTGTAGCATTAAAATGGGAAGGCAATAATATGTTACGGAAGTTTTGAAATTCAATTAATGCTAATTGAACAAATAAATTGAAATGTCAGTTTTGAAATTCAATTAATGCTAATTGAACAAATAAATTGAAATGTCTAACCTACCCTTACTGTCAACGTGATGTAGATTAAGATCTAAGGGTGTAGATTGTTTCTCATTTCTTACGTTAGATGAATTTCTCACTTGAACCAAAATCTCTCTCTCTATATACATACATATATATATATATATATATATATATATATATATATACATATACATATGTTACATATATATATACATATATATATATACATATATATATATATATATATGTATATATATATATATGTATATATATATATATAGGTCCGGCCAGGCCGGACCACTCCCCCTGTCCGGCCTCCTCCATTTGGGGGCCTTCCCGGTGGTATTTTTTGCTCAAATTTTTTGTGTAGGTTCCTCATCAAGTGTAGTTCATCCATACCAAATTTCAGCAAAAAATGCAATCGGGAAGGTCGTCAAATGAATTTTTCAAGTTAAATGGTCCGGAAAAATTCATTTGACGACCTTCCCGATTGAATTTTTGGCTGAAATTTGGTATGAATGAACTAGACTTGATGAGGAACCTACACAAAAAATTTGAGCAAAAAATACCACCGGAAAGACCTCCAAATGGAGGAGGTCGAACGGGGCTCCCGGTCAGGTATACCTGACCGGAAGAGTACTATATATATATATATATATATATATATATATATAGAATTTTATTCATGTCCGGAATTCCGGACAGGAACCGCCGTCCGGACGGTGGCGTTTGGCCGCCTTCCCGGTGACATTTTTTGATGAAATTTTTATGGCATGTTCTCCATCAAGTCTAGTTTATTCACACAAAAATTCAGCCAAAAACTCAACCGGGAAGGTCGTCAAATGATTTTTGCAAGTTAACTCGTCCGGAATATGTATTTTCCGGACCAGTTAACTTGCAAAAATCATTTGACGACCTTCCCGAATGAGTTTTTGGCTGAATTTTTTGTGGATAAACTAGACTTGATGAAGAACATGTCATAAAAATTTCATCGAAAAATTCCACCCGGAAGGCGGCCAAACGCCGCCGTCCGGACGGCGGTTCCGGTCAGGAATTCCTCACCGCAAGAGTACTCTCTATATATATAGGGATAGGATCCACTAAAAACACCTGTCCAGGTGAAAACTACAAACCCCCTTCAGGCTTCAGCCACACGATGCACACATCCAATGGGGTGCAATTCGGAGGAACATGAGCTCATTAGTCATTACCATAACTGTATTGATGGAAATAACCACCGATCAAGGAGAATAGGTATTGCACGTAAAAAAAAATTAACGAGCATGTCACGGGCTCTTTAGCGAGTACGTAGTCCTTCCGTACCTTGACTTCTACAAATCTACGTTACAATTAAACAAATTAAATGTGTATTATTCATAACAAAGAACACGGCTTTCAAAAAGAATAACAAAGATCGAATACTAATCACCACTAGTCTCTCTCATTAGCTTATGAATTTTTTAATTCAGTTTTTATCTTTGAAATCAACAATTATACAAATATTTTTTTGCAACAATGATAGCATACAAAATGTAGTTTGTTGATCTAAAATATCATAATTTTTAGGGAAAAGTGTCAAATAGCCCCCTACTAATACCAAAAAGTCAATTAAGCTCTCGAACTCAAAAAAACATCCAATTAAGCCCACAAACTAAATATAACTAGGCAAAACAGTCCTTTTAGCATGATATTAACCGTTCCCAGTTAAGTTGCATGTGTGGCAAATGATGTGGCATGCTTTTACATTTTCTTTTTCTCTTTTTCTCATTCTTTCCTTTTTTCCTCATCTCTTTTTAACCGCTTAATTACCTGCTAAAAGAACAGTTTTGCCTCGTTTTTATAGTTCGTCGGGCTTAATTGAGTGTTTTTTGAGTTCAGGGGGCTTAATTGACTTTTCTGTATTAGTAGGGGGGGCTATTTGACAGTTTTCCCTAATTTTTATAATTTGTATTTTAAGCTTTTTAAATTTAATTTGACTAGAGTTAAGAACAAAACTTTTAAGAAGGAAAAAATCACAAATGGTCCTTAAGCTATCATCAAAATATCATTTTGGTCCCTAAATTAATAAATTAAACTATCATCATCGTATCATTTTGGTCCCTAAATTAATAAATCTGTCGTTTTAGTCCTTATTGTCTTTAGAACTCGTTTGATAACATTGAAATTGACTGATTTAGCCGAATCTACTTATATTTATGAAGTATGGGTGAAGCGACCAAATTATTGAAAAAATATATTTAAAATATTGGCTGAATCTGCTATATTACGGGAAAATTATATTTAAAATAGTATTATTAATAAATTAAGAAATACTACTAATTACGTATATATGACTATAATAAATGTAATTTACAAAAATATGACTAGTGACTATATGTAGTGTAGTAACTTAATCATAAACTCTTCTTATCAATTTTTAAACTTAAGTGACTATGAGATTATACCATAGTAACTATTAGTCACATATATTTATAAATAAGTTTCATTTATATTAAATTAAAAGTTATATGAAAAATAACTAAAAACATCATTTATAGTAACTTTAAGTCTTCAACCAATTCAACCAGAAAAATAACTTTAACCTTACTTATTTTGATTATTACATAATTCAACATGCCAAATTAAAAGTTGATTGTTGAGGTTGGTGAGTCGAAAACAACAAGGGTCACCAAACGGGCATTAGTCTTTATCAATCCAGTTCGTCCTCATTTGTAATAGTCAAGTTGACGAAATGTTCAAGATATTGCATCTAAAATTCGTGTGTATAGCATTTTATTTTAGATATTGACCACTTGAAAAATTACATCTTAAAAAAAGATCAAATATAACTATATTAGGAATCAAACAACTCAATTATATGGGGACATGCAGAAAAGTAAACAAAGAAACAACGATGGTTAATATTGTTAAGTTGTTTTTAATTGGACCGGTATCTGCTGATCTGATCTAATCTGGTTTGATCTGGTCTTATCTGATCTAATCTGGTATGAAAAATGTCTGCTCAATGTGTAATTTTAAAACTATGAAGGTCTGGTCTAGAATGATTTATATAAGTCCGGCCCGGTATTGTGGTTTCGGACGGTAAAACAGTCCAAGTAAAAACATCCTTATTATTATTATTATTATTATTATTATTATTATTATTATTATTATTATTATTATTATTATTATTATTATTATTATTATTATTATTATATTATTATTATTATTATTATTATTATTATTATTATTATTATTATTATTATTATTATTATTATTATTATTATTATTATTATTATTATTATTATTATTATTATTATTATTATTATTATTATAATTATTATTATTATTATTATTAATTATTATTATTATTATTATTATTATTATTATTATTATTATTATTATTATTATTATTATTATTATTATTATTATTATTATTATTATTATTATTATTATTATTATTATTATTATTATTATTATTATTATTATTATTATTATTATTATTATTATTATTATTATTATTATTATTATTATTATTATTATTATTATTATTATTTATTATTATTATTATTATTATTAATTATTATTATTATTATTATTATTATTATTATTATTATTATTATTATTATTATTATTATTATTATATTATTATTATTATTATTATTATTATTATTATTATTATTATTATTATTATTATTAT